>JASDQU010736736.1:123047-188366 GCA_032191745.1 Picea mariana | reverse complement strand
CATCCACTGAGATAGGTAGCCCTATCAAATTGGTAATTCCTTTACAGTCTAGTTAGGGGAATCCAAATGCTGAAGTCGTATTTATATAATATCTTACTCCAATTACAACTAAAGAAATGCTTCCTTCCGACTTCTTTTTCAACAAGAAGAGGAGGGCTATATTTAAAAGAGAAACACATCAAAAGGATGGTGCAACAGTAAAAAGGCAGAGGATGATGTATGATGGACATGGCTTATGTGAGACAAATTTCACTTTAGAAATGGCAGGCTCATTGGGATCTTTTTCACTTTAGAAGTGGGGAGACTAGCGAAACAACTGAAAGAAAGAGATTATTTGGTAAGGTAGATGCAAATCTAGATGAAGGCCACATAACAAGAGGTATGAGATGAGATGAATAAGGGTTTTGAAAAAATCAGAGCCTGTGATAGAGAGGAAATTCAACAACTCAAAACCAGTCTTGATGAAATGCATAAAAATTCACAGGCTAATAGAGAATTGGCCATTCAACAGGGAGATTTGGTCAAACAATTATAGGCTAAAATATGTTTATGAATGCAGCTATAGGAGACATCCTCCAACTTACAAACCTGTGAGATGTGGAATATAACAACTATGTGAAGTATTACTCCCAACTTACAAACCTGAGAGAAAGCCCCTAATAAAGGGTTCATGGTTCCGGCCTGGGATAGGGGCTAGGAATGTATATGGATTCCTCCATGACATGAGAGAGAATAACTCCAGACGATCATCTGGTGGAAAAGTGATCTCTTGAGTTAGGACATGCCTGTGGTTGAGCACATGATGAATGTGGGAAATCCCAAAAAAACATTGGGCACATCGTCATGAGAATAAGAATAAATATGATGTGATAGCCTCCTTTGAATAACAAAAAAGTTGATGTGAAGAATCCAGATGATCCTCCTATTGGTGGAAGTTGGAAATAAAATCTGTAGAGAAGACGTGCCTATGGACGAGCATAAGTGCACGTGTGAGGACCTAGCTCATCTGTGTAATGGAGTGACTCGGGTCTATGGCATCCCTATGGATGTAGCCCCTAGTGGATGAGAACTAGTGGGTGCATCAAATCCTTTGCTATATATTATTCAATAGTCATACCTACTTGAAACCCTAATTATTATGTAAAGGGTACAGGTCATCCATATGTTAATATGATTAATATAAAGAAGACAATTAATAATGAAAATATTAATTATAATAATAAATATAATAATAAAGTGTATTTGACTTAGAGAGGTCGGCCCTGTTGTGCCAATAAGATGCCCTTGCTAAATTAGTGTTGAGTCTCCATTTTGACTCTTCTAATACCCTCTATTACTACCTATCCGAGCCTATTTTACCTATGTTATGAGTATAACATTGATCGTTACCTCCATAGATACAATTAATGACCTTGTTCATGTGCATAGAGAGGTAATGTATGATTAAGGCATATTTTGTTTAATTTTCTTGAGTTAATTCAATTAAAATGCTTGATTTTGTATAATCCCAATTGTTTTACTCCTAAGCAGTCTATTTCGGTACCTCAGCATCGATGCGGTACCAACAGACCCGCACAACAGTGATCTGGTACCAACAAAATTGATCTGGTACTGCCCTGAGCTATTTCGGTACCAAACACCTATGCCTATTCTGATACCGGTGTGATTTGTACTATTCCAGTACCAAACAACTGCGCCTATTCTGGTACCAGTGCGAGTGTGCTATTCCAGTACCAAACGACTGTGTGTATTCCGGTACCAATTGCTATTTCCAGAAATCATTTGTTGGATGAATCTGCTGTTGAATATTTTGAGAGGGAAGTTGGACTCAAGCTTCCAAATCATTTTTCAAGATCACGATAGACTTCATCACTCATGCACTTCATGTCATGAGGATGAAGTCCATTCCTAAAGATAAAATATGAATTTCCAATTATAATATTTTAAAAATAGTTTGATGCTTATCCTTAGATCTGGATCATATCAACTCACCTTCTTTATAAGGGATGTTGTATAGGAGATAGGATACACAGGTGTATGTATTGATGTAATGAAGCAGTAGTAACAACCAAATGATGCATATTGTTTTGACATACAATATAATGAGCTGCTGATTCAATTTACAAGCTGAAGAAATACAAACGATCTGTTGTGCAATTTATGGGTATGATTAGAGCGTCTTAGCCTGTTATCTTTTTAGAGCTTCCATGTTCGAATCAGGAAGGGCCCACCATTCTGATATGGTAAGCTTAATGTAAAATATAGTTCAACTTTATATTCCTGTACATGTTTGTTTTATTCTAGCACTCAATTGTGTGTATCTTGCACCTGTTATTTTGATTTCTTGTTTGAATTAAAATATGAATTCATAAAATGTACCTATTGTGTTGGATCTATATAATTGTTATATATTTTGAGTAAATTGTGAATGGGATTGTATTAGTGTAATTTTTATAAGTATGGTGCACCAGATCTTGAGTAATTTTACTTAGTTTCATAAACAATGATTTGTGTTGAGATAGTTGTAGAGATTTATAAAAGTTTGCATTCTTGAAATTGTGTTCTTTATAGAGACTTTCGTAATTTACTTTGAAATTTCAAGTGTGTTAATACAGTAAAAATTAAGATCCCATCATTCACCCTACATGGACTATTAAATGGAGAATCTTAATACACCTAATGTTTCCTGTATAGGAACAAAGAGGTTTTTCTAGAATTGATTAAGTTATGAATGATTTCCTTTTAAATGTTGTCTGCAGAAAGTTGATTACTTCTTTTGATTGCTACAGGAAACAAGATATTAAGTTCATATCTCTAATTCATAAGCCTCTAATGAACATACTTGTCACCGAATAAAGAACCATTTGCTTGATTGTTTGCTTGAGAAGTTTTATTATCAGTTTTCTCTTCTAAGTTTGAAACTGAGTGTTAATTGTTGATTGGTTTAGTTGCTACAAGGGACAGATTCAAAGTCCATATTTTTATTTCATGAGCTTGTAAATGGACAGATTCATTACTTGAGCAAGAACCTTTATATCACATGCTTGTTGGATTCAGTTTTTGAGTTTTGTTTTCTGATTTTTAAGCTGTGTGAGGAAGATAGATTAAAAAGTTGTAAAACAGAGTATTGGTGTTGATTGTTTCTTCTTTATGCTATACTCATTAGACATAGGAACCTATCAGTTATACGCACATATAGTGCATCAACTCTACTAATTACGAATCCCGTTTGATAATTTATGTTTGGTAATATATTATGCAAATAATTGCCCCAACATTTTGGCGTCATTGCCGGGGCGTTGTAAACGGTAATAGGTAGTATTTGAATCAGATTGCTTTAATGGTTTTGGATTGGTTTTATGGATGACCTAAGGGTGGAGAGAAGATGGTAAGACGTGCGAGAAGAGCCCACACATCCACTTTGGTGGGGTTGCTCCAAAGTTAGGTTTTCCTCTTTTCTTTTGATGCAAGTGTGTTTTTGTTTATGAGAATTTAGTTTTACTTATCATGAGCTAACTTGTGCGAACTGATAACTTGGTGACAAAAGGATCCCAGTAACACAAGGAGTTAAATCTTGGTGTGTTTTGTTTTTGCAAATAGTTTTAAAATTCATATCTTTAAATGATAAATCATGTTTGGGGTGTTGTAAGAACCCTCCGAGTACTATTTTGTGTTGCAAAACAGGTATCATCAACCAGCTAGAGTAACTCATGAATGATATAGAGCTTGAAGAATGTTCCTCCAAGAAATTTCTCACATTCTGGCAGCAGCTGGGATATCCACCTCTCAGGAAGAGCATATCTTAACAGTAGTCAAGAATCTAGTTGTCTTTTCACAGGAAGATTTAGAAGTCCCGTCAGATTCCTCTTGTCAATTTGTTGAAGGGAATAAAGAATCATGGATAGAATTAAATGGAGAGGAACCAGTGGAACCTGAGATTGAGGAGTCCTTAGCATGCCTCTCAGCAGATCCTGTATGTACTCCAAATACCAATCATTTTGAAGAGGATAATCTGCATAGCATGGTAGAGGAGGACATTCAGTGTGACCTAAACAAAGAAGAGAAACAAAAATATAGTGATCCTATTGAAATATGGTTTCAATTAGTTATTAGGTCACACCACTCTTTTACTTTTCATTATTGCTTGATCTCATCATCAAAGTGGTTGGTCCTTCATAATCTGGTATGAATTAAAATTTATCTTTTAAACCTGAGTATGGATATATTTCTAACCCTGTTACGCACATGGCTTCACTGGAAGTATTCCTATACTTGAAGGACATTTTATTTTGTTCAATTAGAGTAGGATAGTAAATAGATAAATACATGTTTCAATGTAACATATCTTTCATATTTTTTCATAGATGGGAATGTCAAAAGCTAATAAATAAATCAGTTTAAGATTTTTTTTGTACCTGTAGTAGTTTTCTTTCTAAAAGTTATGATAATTTTTTTTGGAATCTTAAGAGAAGGGAATCTCTTCATCCTACGAATACACACATAATACTGGAAGGTTTTCAAAAGTGGAGAAGGCATCCTTGTCAATGGAAGATAACACTTAAGGGAGTGCTTCATGACCTATTTCTTCAAAATTCTTCTTTTTCCTTAAGTTGTTAAAAATGATGCATTCGTGCTTTATCATTACCTATCTATTTTAAGACCATTATTTCAAGAGGATGATCAATTCAATGATCTTTTTAATACAAGTTGAAACTAAATGCTAATTTCAAACCATTTTATTCATAGCTAATAATTCAACTTTGGACATTTTCCCTAAATTTTTTGTTTTTAAGTATGAATAAAAATCTAGTTTTAATTAGTTCTTTTGGTTTGTTTTTAGCAGGTGTTCACAACTCTCTAAGCAACCCTTTTTAGCATCTTAGATTGTTTGCATGAGGCCATGGAAAACCTTAGGCATGGGGGAGTGGTTGTTGAAACCTTCATATTCTTTTGAAACTTCCGTCAGCGAGGCCAATTCAACATGTTTAGTGCTGGGATTTGATAGTCATTTCCATAATTCCGGTAATGCAAAATTATATTCATCCGGTACTGCAAACAATGTTTGCCTTTGCATTCATCCAGTACCAAAGGAGAAATGTTGCGTTCATCCAGTACTGAACAACATTCCTATGATCATCTGGTATTGTGCTCATCCGATATTGATGGTCGCTTGTGTGCTCATCCAGTACCAAAGGAGGAGGTCTGTGCTATTCTGGTACTGAAACACAACTCTGTGCTATTCCGGTACTGAAGAACAACCTTGCATCCATCCGGTACTTAGGTGACCCGATACTGGTAATAAGGTGCTGGTAGCTCTAATCATATATTCAGGTTTTGCTGGTTGATTTAAGTATTAGGACATATAAATTCAACATTTTTCATTTTACTAAAGGAATTAGACTAATAATGCAGTAAACATATGGTTACTCTCAATTGTTGCACGCTCCCTACCATGAAATTTTGTAAGCCCTCATATACATCTCCTCGTATATTATCACTGAATTCCTTTGTGAAGTGGTTGTTGCCATGAATGAGCAAAAAACATCCATTATGTCACTTTCTTCCAATACTATCTGTTCTGGTACTGCAAAAACCTACTCCATTACTTATCTGGTACTGATGCCAAAGTGATATGATCTTTGTCATGTGCTTAACATTTTTTTCACTTTAGGTAATTGGAGGTATGGGATAATCTTCATGTTCTTTCTATCAAGGATCATTTAAGTCTTGTGTTGAATTATTTTTACTCTCATGTGCATCTTCCTCCTACATTTCTACACTCAACCCTAAATGAATCATCCTTTCTCTCCCTTTAGGAAGATATTTTTCACATTTATCTCTATATGATAATGGGTGCACTTGTCTTATTGCCTCATTATTTTGAAGAAGTGATTGCTAATTGAAATATCCATTGAAAAGTGGTGACAAAATTATTTATAATACTAACCTAGTTGATTCAACAAGTTCTTATCCAAGTTTTTCTTTGAAGGTATTGATGAAAACCTCATGTGGTGGACCACCCTTGCAAAACCACAATGAACTTTCATGAGAACCCTAATAGGATTAACTAGAGGGACCTCTTAGTGATTATCCAAGATGTTCCATTATACAATGAATAGATGATATTTAAGTTGAATGTGGATGATGTCAC
This sequence comes from Picea mariana, assembly GCA_032191745.1. NCBI lineage: Eukaryota > Viridiplantae > Streptophyta > Pinopsida > Pinales > Pinaceae > Picea > Picea mariana. The sequence continues at coordinate 182,215 of JASDQU010736736.1, read as the reverse complement.
CCTTCGGATAATTGCAAACAATTAATTATGTGCCTAATAAATCTAAAACACTCTCGTACCACCTTCCTTCCTTATACTCTAAAACTGTTTATGAATAATATACATCATTCTAAATCTTTTGAGTAATATAATAAAAAGGAAGTTTCAGGAAGTACAAGTGAACCCGTCGGGGTACTGAAAAGGCCTACTAGCAGCGAGGCCATGCTTGTATGGTACTAAGGTAAACCTGCTGGGGTACTGAACAGGCCTGCTGGTAGCGGGGCTATGCCAGGTAAAGGGAGTTGAAAAACATAAAGTGACACTTATGTTTTGAAGCAATCACTATCAAATCAAGGCTAGGAGATGACCTTTATATCTCTCGGATGATGTTCTTAAGAACCTTCAAGTATCCACTTTAGAGTTCTATCTTTAAAAAAATAGGTTTGCACTAGAAGTGGGACCCTCAGTATGTGTAATTCACCTTACCTAAGCAAGAAGAGCTTCATCTCTAAAAACTTGGATAAGAAACAAGCTAATCATCTTGGGATGTATTCCTTTATGTGTTCCTCTCTTCAAATGATATCTAAACTATGCTTATATCACTTTTGTTTTAAAGGTAATCTAGCCAGGGGGGGCTATTAGTCAAATTCATTATGAAAACTCTTGGCCACTATCCTATAATTGTATTAGAGTCACATCTAGCCCCTTTCTCCTAAATTTGATTGAAAACAGTTTGGATAAGACTTAACATCAAATCACTAACATATCTAATCTATTACTCATGACTCCACTTTTCCGTCATAACTATGTTTCCATGAGTAAGAATGTGAAGCATAGGTCAGGACGTTTATATGCATGACAAGAACTTAAGGAGCTAAAGAAAGGTGAAACTTCAGGGAATGCTTGATCGAGTGAAGAGTATCATCAATTTTGAAATTTTGAAGATCATTGTTGCATGAGGACATGCAATGACTTAAGCATGGGGGAATGTTGAGTCTCCATTTTGAAACTTATAATACCCTCTATTACTCCCTATCCGAGCCTATTTTACCTATGTTATGACTATAACATTGATTGTTACCTCCATAGATACAATTAATGACCTTGTTCATGTGCATAGAGAGGTAACATATGATTAAGGCATATTTTGTTTAATTTTCTTGAGTTAATTCAATTAAAATGATTGATTTTGTATAATCCCAATTGTTTTACTGCTAAGAAGTTTATTTCAGTACCTCAACATCGATCTGGTACCAACAGACCTGCACAACAGTGATCCAGTACCAACATAATTGATCTGGTACTACCCTGAGCTATTCCAATACCAAACAACTATGCTTATTCCAGTACCAGTGTGACTATGCTATTCCGGTACCAAACAAATGCGCCTATTTTGGTACTAGTGTGACTGTGCTATTCCGGTACCAAACGACTGTGTGTATTCCAGTACCAATTGCTATTTCCAGAAATCATTTGTTGGACGATTATGTTGTTGAAGATTTCGAGAGTGCAGTTGGACTGAAGCTTCCAAATCAGTTTTCAAGATCATGATAGACTTCATCACTCATGCACTTCATGTCATGAGGATGAAGTCCATTCCTAAAGATACAATATGAATTTCCAATTTTAATATTTTAAAAATAGTTTGATGTTTATCCTTAGATCTGGATCGTATCAACTCACCTTCATCGTATAGGAGTGATGGTGCCTTCCAGGCACCCACCTCAGTAGGTCCCACGCCTGACCTCTCGGTCTTAAGGATCCTTCAAATTCCCAAATTCGTGAGCCAAAGCGGCTCCTTCGATTCCCACTGTGGAATCTTGATAAAAACTCGATCCACAGATCCTTATTTCCCTGTCACGGCCTCTTCTGTATGTGCCTGTGACTTTTCCCTGATGATAATTTCGGGTTTCGGGGTTTCGTGATCCCCGACGTCAAGAGTCCCTGTCCTCTTGAATCCCCGATCTCTGATGAGTCAATTCACCGATGCTCCTTTTACGTGTTAGCCCTCCTGGCTATAATCCTGGCCCATATGACCACTATCCCGTGACCATAGTCTTACCTCTCCTATCGAGGTTTCGGACATCGCAATGCCGAAATGCATAAAACTCTTGTCCATGGGATTCCCGATATCCCGATGCCCGTAATGGTGATGGATAGTTTTCCTTTTCACGAAATCTCCCGAATGCTCTGATCTCCTCCACGCGCCCTCCTATGATAGACAGTACTGATCGCTTCTCGTGATTTCGGAGTTCCGTTGCTAAAATACTCTGGCATCTCATCCCTTCTATATTTGAAATGTCGACGAGCTCCTGATCTTCGCCCACGTGTCCCCCAACTGATGGACGGTTTTGGTTAACTCTCGAGATTTCACGACTTCTGATGCACTAGAATTCTTTCCCTCAGGATCCGTGAAACACTGAACCCTGATGCACTGGTTTAACTTTTCTATCGGGACTTTCCCCGATAATATGGATCTTCTCCATGCGTCTCCACAAACAGACGGCTCAGATCATTTCTAGGACTTTTCCCATGGAAATCCCTGATCTCCTGTCCTGGTGACTCCCGATTTCACGAACACCGATATCCCGATGCCTGTCGGGACTTTTGTCTGGCGTGAGAAGGGTTAAACCCCGTGCACCTCCTGTCCAATCCGACGGATGACGGGATTTCTGAATGAGATCCAACGGCTCACGATCTCCCCCTTCTGTGCGCTTCTCCTGCCTCCTTCCTCGACGTGAAAAACCTTCCAATTGTCCAGATCTTTTCGGCTATTCCAACGGCCGATGCTGCTCCCTCCTGAGCTACTGCGCTTTCTTCCCAGCCTTGGGAAAATTCACCAAAACTCAAAGGCCTCAACCTTTGTCCTCCTTTTCCCCTGCGAGCTCTATGAATTTGAGTCCTCGCCTGCGTTCTCAATAACACTATTCCTCCTGAGTTTTCACTTCCGAATCCCCAAGGGATTCTTGGACTTCTGTGCCTCTGCAGAGTCTTCACGCACACACAGTGTTGTCTCTCCTGAGGTTTTCCAAGTACTCAGACCCCTAAGGGATTTTGTCCTTCTTTCTTCTCCTGTAGATGGAGAAATATGGATGCCCTCCTGGCTATCCCTCTGCTCAAGCAACCTCTTGCTAAGTCTGCAGGGTGTTCAACAACCTTGTGAAGATCCCTCAGTGGATTCTTCCTTCAAAATACAGAACTCAAAGAGTTCTCTTCTCTTCTCTGTGCCTGTCTGAACACCTACTCAATGCCCACCCGGCAGAGTATCTTTTCCCAGAACTTTCAATAGTTCTGTACTCTTCTGTGCACCTATGCACCTGCTCAATGCCCACTTGGTAGAGCTCTTAGAACCTTCAATGATTCTATTTCTTCCTTAAGAACTCATAGCAGAGTTCTTTGCCTGCAACTGTTCCTCTAATACACAGCCTTGCCTCCAAGGTATTCAACAACCTTGAGGTCTTCCTCCTGGATTGTTGATTCCAGTTCTTGTGCCGCCGCACGTCTTTGTCTGAACCCGCAGTATTCAAAAGTGCTTCAGTGCACTGGTATTCAGAGACTGCAGTACTCTGTCACGCCCTCATGGCATGAAACCTCAAAGACCTTCACCTGAAATTAGACACACTCCTGCAAATTCAAACCTATATCATACATCTACAACATACATTCATATCATAAAATATAACACACCAAGGCATCCACATAATACAGAAATACATGCAGGAAAAACTGCTTCTGTTTATATTAATAAAAATGCCTCTTTACAAAGGTGTTCCTGAGCACGGCCTGTAACAAGGTCTCGGCTCCTTCTCTTCTGCTCTCTACTCGCAGACCATCACACAACTAACTACTCTAAGAGATACAATCAATCTTTTTACATGAGGAGGCTCTTAGAGCTCTTCCCTCCAATCTACCTACCCTATTCAATTACATTGAATGGGCTGTCTAGTCCAGCATTTGGGTCTAGATCTCAGCCTTACAAAAATTTAAATCCTATCTACTCCATGCCTGCACAAAGGCATGACTTCACAGCTCAACAACCTAAGAATTTAATTACATTGAATTCAGATTTCAAATGAGGTTGTGCCTCTCTCTTCAACGCACAATTTGAATTCGCTGATGTGGCTGGCTGGCTGGGTGGCTGATGTGGAGAGATGCTCCTGCATCAAGGAGTTATGATACACAGGTGTACGTATTGATGTAATGAAGTAGTAGTAAGAACCAAATGATGCATATTGTTTTGACGTACAATATAATGAGTTGTTGATTCAATTTACAAGCTGAAGAAATACAAATGATCTGTTGTGCAATTTCTGGGTATGATTAGAGCGTCTTAGTCTGTTATCTTTTTAGAGCTTCCATGTTCGAATTGGGAAGGGCCCACCGTTCTGATATGGTACTCTTAATGTAAAATATAGTTCATCTTTATATTCCTATACATGTTTGTTTTATTCCAGCACTCAATTGTGTGTATCTTGCACCTGTTATTTTGATTTTTTGTTTGAATTAAAATATGAATTCATAAAATGTACCTATTGTGTTGGATCTACATAATTGTTATATATTTTGATTAAATTGTGAATGGGATTGTATTAGTGTAATTTTTATAAGTATGGGGCACCAATTCTTGAGTAATTTTACTTAGTTTTATAAACAATAATTTGTGTTGAGATAGTTGTAGAGATTTATAAAAGTTTGCATTCCTAAAATTGTGTTCTTTATAGAGACTTTCGTAATTTACTTTGAAATTTCAAGTGTGTTAATATAGGAACAATTAAGATCCCATCATTCACCCTACATGGACTATTAAATGGAGAATCTTAATACACCTAATGTTTCTTGTATGGGAACAAAGAGGTTTTTCTAGAATTGATTAAGTTATGAATGATTTCCTTTTAAATGTTGTGTGCAGAAAGTTGATTACTGCTTTTGATTGCTATAGGAAACAAGATCTTAAGTTCATATCTCTAATTCATAAGCCTCTAATGAATATACTTTTCACCAAATAAAGAACCTTTTTCTTGATTGTTTTCTTGAGAAGTTTTATTATCAGTTTTCTCTTTTAAGTTTGAAACAGAGTGTTAATTGTTGATTGGTTTAGTTGCTACAAGGGACAGATTCAAAGTCCATCTTTTTATTTCATGAGCCTGTAAATGGACAAATTCATTACTTGAGAAAGAACCTTTATATCGCATGCTTGTTGGATTCAGTTTATGAGTTTTGTTTTCTGATTTTTAAGCTATGTGAGGAAGATAGACTAAAAAGTTGTAAAACAGAGTATTGGTGTTGATTGTTTCTTCTTTATGCTATACTCATCAGAAATAGGAACCTATCTGTTATAGACACATATAGTGCATCGACTCTACTGATTACGAATCCCGATTTATAATTTATGTTTGGTAATATATTATGGAAATAATTGCACCAACATTTTGGCGCCGTTGCTGGGGAGTTGTAAACGGTAATAGGTAGTATTTGAATCAGATTGCTTTAATGGTTTTGGATTGGTTTTATGGATGACCTAAGGGTGGAGAGAAGACGGTAAGACGTGCAGGAAGAGCCCACACATCCACTTTGGTGGGTTTTCTCCAAAGTTAGGTTGTCCTCTTTTATTTTGATGCAAGTGTGTTTTTGTTTATGAAAATTTAGTTTTATTTATCATGAGCTAACTTGTGCGAACCGATAACCTAGTGACAGCAGGATCCCAGTAATGCAAGGAGTTCAATCTTGGTGTGTTTTATTTTTGCAAATAGTTTTAAAATTTAGATCTTTAAATGATAAATCATGTTTGGGGTGCTGTAAGAACCCCCCGAGTACTAATCTGTGTTGCGAAATAGGTATCCTCAACCAGCTAGAGTAATTCAAGAATGATCAAGAGCTTGAAGAATGTTCCTCCAAGAACTTTCTCACACTCTGGCAGTAGCTGGGATAGCCACCTCTTAGGAAGAGCATATCTTAATAGCAGTCAAGAATCGAGTTGTCTCTCCATAGGAAGATTTAGAAGTCCCGTTGGATTCCTCTTGTCAATTTGTTGAAGGGAATAAAGAATCATGGATAGAATTCAATGAAGAGGAACCACTTGAACCTGAGATCAAGGATTCCTTAGCATGCCTCTCAGCAGATCCTATATGTACTCCAAAAACCAATCATTTTGAAAAGGATAATCTGCATAGCATGGTAGAGGAGGACATTCAATGTGACCTAAACAAAGAAGAGAAACAAAAATATAGTGATCCTATTGAAATATGGTTTCAATTAGTTATTAGGTCACGCCACTCTTTTATTTTTCATTATTGCTTGATCTCATCATCAAAGCGGTTGGTCGTTCATACTCCGGTATGCATTAAAATTTATCTTTTAAACCTGAGTATTGATATATTTCTAACCCTGTTATGCACATGGCTTCACTGGAAGTATTCCTATACTTGAAGGACATTTTATTTTGTTTAATTAGAGTAAGATATTAAATAAATAAATAAATATTTCAATGCAACATATCTTTCATATTTTTTCATAGATGGGAATGTCAAAAGCTAATAAATAAATCGGTTTAAGATTTTTTTTTTGTACCTATAGTAGTTTTCTTTCTAAAAGTTATGATAATTTTGTTTGGAATCTTATGAGAAGGGAATCTCTTCATCCTCCGAATGCACAAATAATACTGGAAGGGTTTCAAAAGTGGAGAAAGAATCCTTGTCAATGAAAGATAACACTTAAGGGAGTGCTTCATGACCTATTTCTTCAAAATTCTTCTTTTTCCTTAAGTTGTTAAAAATGATGCATTCGCGCTTTATCATTACCTATCTATTTTAAGACCACTATTTCACAAGGATGATCAATTCAATGATCTTTTTAATAGAAGTTGAAAATAAATGCTAATTCCAAACCATTTGATTCATAGCTAATAATTCAACTTTTGACATTTTCCCTAATTTTTTTGTTTTTAAGCATGAATGAACATCCAGTTTTAATTAGTTCTATTGGTTTGTTTTTAGTAGGTGTTCACAACTCTCTGAGAAACCCTTTTAAGCATCTCACATTGTTTGCATGAGGCCATGAAAAACCTTAGGCATGGGGGAGTGGTTGTTGAAACCTTCATATTCTTTTGCAACTTCCGTCAATGAGGCCAAATCAACATGTTTAGTGCTGGGATTTGATAGTCATTTCCAGAATTCCGGTACTATTCTATTCCGGTAATGCAAAATTGCATTCCTCTGGTACTGCAAACAATGTTTTCCTATGCATTCATCCAGTACCAAAAGAGAAATTTTGCATTCATCCGGTACTGAAAAAAATTCATGTGCTCATCTGGTACTCTACTCATCCGATATTGATGGTCGCTTATGTGCTGATCCAGTACCAAAGGAGGAGGTCTGTTCTATTTCGATACTGAAACACAACTCTGCGCTATTCCGGTACTGAAGCACAACCCTGTGTCCATCCGATACTTAGGTGATCCGGTATTGGTAATAAGGTGTTGGTATCTCTAATCATATATTCAAGTTTTGCTGCTCAATTTAAGTGCTAGGACATATAAATTCAACATTTTTCGTTTTACTAAAGGAATTAGACTAATTATGTAGTAAACATATGGTTACTCTCAATTATTGCACGCTCCCTACCATGAAATTTTGCAAGCCTCTGTATACATCTCCTCGTATATTATCACTGAATTCCTTTGTGAAGTGGTTGTTGCCATGAATGAGAAAAAATCATCCATCATGTCACTTTTTTCCAATACTATCTATTCTGGTATTGCAGAAACCTACTCCATTACTTATATGGTACCGATGCCAAAGTGATATGATCTTTGTCATGTGCTTAACATTGTTTTCACTTTAGGTAATTGGAGGTATGGGATAATCTTCATGTTCTTTCTATCAAGGATCATTTAAGTCTTGTGTTGAATTATTTTTACTCTCATGTGCACGTTCCTCCTACATTTATACACTCAACCCTAAATGAATCATCCTTGCTCTCCCTTTAGGAAGATATTTTTCACATTTAGCTCTATATGATAATGGGTGCACTTGTCTTATTACCTCATTATTTTGAAGAAGTGATTGCTAATTGAAATATCCATTGAAAAGTGGTGACACCATTATTTATAATACTAACCTAGTTTATTCAACAAGTTCTTATCCAAGTTTATCTTTACAAGTTTATCTTTGAAGGTATTGATGAAAACCGCAATGAACTTTCATGAGAACCCTAATAGGATTAACTAGAGGGACCTCTTAGTATTTATCTGAGATGTTCCATTATACATTGAATAGCTAAGATTTAAGTTGAATGTCGATGATGTCACCCTTGGGATAATTGCAAATAATTAATTATATGCCGAATAAATCTAAAACACTCTCATATCACCTTCTTTCCTTATACTCTAAAACTGTCTATGAATAGTATAAATCATTCTAAATATTTTGAGTAATATAATAAAAAGAAAGTATCAGGAAGTAGAAGTAAACACGTCAGGATACTAAATAGGCCTGCTGGCATTGGGGCCATGCTTGTATGGTACTAAGGTAAACCCATCGGGGTACTGAGCAGGCCTGCTGGCAGCGGGGCTATGCCGGGTAAAGGAAGTTTAAAAACATAAAGTGACACACCTAAAACTGCACAAAAACTGTTGGGTCTCATTCTAAAGAAATCACTATCAAATCAAGGCTAGGAGATGACCTTTATATCTCTCAGATGATGTTCTTAAGAACCTTCAAGTATCCACTTTAGAGTTCTATCTTTAAAAAAATAGGTTTGCACGAGAAGTGGGACCCTCAGTATGTGTAATTCACCTTACCTAAGCAAGAAGAGCTTCATCTCTAAAAATTTGGATAAGAAACAAGTTATTCATCTTGGGATGTATTCCTTTATGTGTTCCTCTCTTCAAATGATATCTAAACTATGATTATATCGTATTTTTTTTAAAGGTAATCTAGCTAGGGGGGTCTATTAGTCAGAGTCATTATGAGAAATCTTGGCCACTATCCTATAATCGTATTAGAGTCACATCCAACCCCTTTCTCCTAACTTTGATCGAAAATAGTTTGGATAAGACTTAACGTCAAATCACTAACATATCTAATCTATTACTCATGACTCCACTTTTTCGTCATAACTACTTTTCCATGAGTAAGAATGTGAAGCATAGGCCAGGAATTTTATATGTATGACAAGAACTTAAGGAGCTAAAGAAAGGTGAAACTTCAGGGAATGCTTGATTGAGTGAAGAGTATCATCAATTTTGAAATTTTGAAGATCATTGTTGCATGAGGACATGAAATGACTTAAGCATGGGGGAATGTTGAGTCTCCATTTTGACACTTATAATACCCTCTATTACTCCCTTTCCAAGCCTATTTTACCTATGTTATGAGTATAACATTGATCATTACCTCCATAGATACAATTAATGACCTTGTTCATGTGCATAGAGAGGTAACGTATGATTAAGACATATTTTGTTTAAATTTCTTGAGTTAATTCAATTAAAATGCTTGATTTTGTATAATCCCAATTATTTTACTCCTAAGCAGTCTATTTCGGTACCTCAACATCGATCTAGTGCCAACAGACCTGCACAACAGTGATCCAGTACCAACATAATTGATCGGGTACTGCCCTGAGCTATTTTGGTACCAAACAACTATGCCTATTCCGGTACCAGTGTGACTATGCTATTCTGGTACCAAACAACTATGCTTATTTTGGTACTAGTGTGACTATGCTATTCTGGTACCAAACAACTGTGTGTATTCCAGTACCAATTGCTATTTCCACAAATCGTTTGTTGGACGAATCTGCTGTTGAAGATTTTGAGAGGGCAGTTGGACTGGAGCTTCCAAATCAATTTTCAAGATCACGATAGACTTCATCACTCATGCACTTCATGTCATGAGGATGAATCCCATTCCTAAAGATACGATATGAATTTCCAAATATAATATTGTAAAAATAATTTGATGCTTATCCTTAGATCTTGAACGTATCAACTCACCTTATTTATAAGGGATGTTGTATAGGAGATAGGATACACAGGTGTACATATTGATGTAATGAAGAAGTAGTAAAAACCAAATGATTCATATTGTTTTGACGTACAATACAATGAGTTGCTGATTCAATTTACAAGCTGAAGAAATACAAACGATCTGTTGTGCAATTTCTGGGTATGATTAGAGTGTCTTAGCCTGTTATCTTTTTAGAGATTCCATGTTCGAATCGGGAAGGGCCCACCATTCTGATATGGTAAGCTTAATGTAAAATATAGATTAGCTTTATATTCCTGTACATGCTTGTTTTATTCCAACACTCAGTTGTGTGTATCTTGCACCTGTTATTTTGATTTCTTGTTTTGATTAAAATATGAATTCATAAAATGTACCTGTTGTGTTGGATATATATTGTATTAGTGTAATTTTTATAAGTATGGTGCACTAGATCTTGAGTAGTTTTACTTAGTTTCATAAACAGTAATTTGTGTTGAGATAGTTGTAGAGATTTATAAAAGTTTGCATTCCTGAAAGTTTGCATTTCAAGTGTGTTAATACAGGAACAATTAAGATCCCATCATTCACCCTACATGGACTATTAAATGGAGAATCTTAACACACCTAATGTTTCCTGTATAGGGACAAAGAGGTTTTTCCATAATTGATTAAGTTATGCATGATTTCCTTTTAAATGTTGTGTGCAGAAAGTTGATTAATTCTTTTGATTTCTATAGGAAACAATATCTTAAGTTCATATCTCTAATTCATAAGCCTCTAATGAACAAACTTGTCACCGAATAAAGAACCTTTTGCTTGAGAAGTTTTATTATCAGTTTTCTCTTCTAAGTTTGAAACTGAGTGTTAATTGTTGATTGGTTTAGTTGCTACAAGGGACATATTCAAAGTCCATCTTTTTATTTCATGAGCCTGTAAATGGACAGATTCATTACTTGAGAAAGAACCTTTATATCACATGCTTGTTGGATTCAGTTTATGAGTTTTGTTTTCTGATTTTTAAGTTGTGTGAGGAAGATAGATTAAAAAGTTTTAAAACAGAGTATTGGTTTTGATTGTTTCTTCTTTATGCTATACTCATCAGACATAAGAACCTATCTATTATCATCACATATAGTGAATCAACTCTACTGATTATGAATCCTGGTTGATAATTTATGTTTGGTAATATATTATGCAAATAATTCCACCAACAATTATTCAAAGTCTAATATAAGTAGGAGATGATTCTCCATTGTAGAATCATATCCTCCTCACATGTTTTGGAAATTTCAGCAAGTACTTCTCTTTGGCAAAGGTGCACACCTCTCTTGGGCACTAGGGTTTCTAGGGCTTAAGCACCCTCATGTGTGCTAAGTCATTCTTGGTGGTGAAAGTTATTTCTCTTGAATAATTTAGTAAAGGATTTGGCTAGGTTTTTCTCCCTTGTTTGAGAAGGGTTTCCCAGGATATATCTTGTGTACTTTTGCATGGTGTTTCTTCTTGTGATCTTGGTTGCTGCAACATTTATGGTTATGGTTAATTGTTAAAATGAAACTAACTTCATGCTTAACCTAATGCTATTAAAAATCAACATGGTATCAAAGCATAGGTCTTGAACATCCCATTGCACAAGCCTTCCCCAAAACATCTACTCTCTCATTTGCAAAAATCATACGACCCTCCTAGAGTTTCCAGAAAATCCGTAAGGCCTCCTTTTTCAGAGAAATTTCACCACTATAACTTGGAATATTGGGATGAAAAAGACTTATAAAGGTACGACCTCCTTCGGTGCACCTCTAGCATGTCTCAGAACAAAATTCTGGGCATTTTCAAAATTTTGACCTTAAGAGCTTCTAGGGTTTCATAAAAATTCTGTAGAAAATTCTAAATCTTATTTCTGAGAATTTATTGAAGAATATATCATACTTAAAGGCTTATTGTTGGTAGTCATAAGCCCAAAAAAATGTAAAAGTGCTAGCCTGGCCTAGCCGTTAGGGTTTTCTAGCCTAGTTGACAAGGGTTTATGAAGATGAGTGATTTCATGATGGGAAGCAATCTCAACTCCAAACTCCAATGCAATGAAGACATCAACACCTTAGCAATCTCAGGTATGGTTCCTATCAATGAAAACACTTGGCTAATTGATAGTGGTGCTTCTAGGCACATGACCGATATTAGAAATTATTTAACACATTTCATTGAGAAAGAGACACATCTACATGTGGTCCTTAGAGATGATGCTATATATAACGTGAGAGGAGTTGGAACCTCCACCTTCCAACCAGATTCAGATATGAAAATCAAACTGGAAGAGGTCTTATATGTACTAGGAATGAAGAGAAACCTTGTCTCTATTTCAACTCTTGAAGACAAAGGTTACAAAATCACTTTCTCAAAAGGGAGAGTCCTTGCATTGCACAAAGACTCTCATATCAACTCTTCCAAGGTAATCGGTGTCATAGAAAACAACCTATACAAGTTGACCATCAAACCAGTTCAAGCCTTACTACATGACACAATCAACCTAAGTGAGCTATGGCATAGAAGGCTTGCTCACATTCATTATAGATCTCTTCCATCTCTAAGGAAAATGGTAATAGGTCTACCAGAGATCCAGATCCAGCATGATGGCATTTGCAAAGGGTGTGTCCTTGGTAAAAATGTTAAAGGATCCTTTCCTAGCAGTGACAATAGATCCAAGGAAATCTTGGACTTGATCCATTCAGATGTATGTGGGCCAATGAACATTGCATCCCTAAATGGGTACTTGCACTATGTACAATTCATAGATGATCACTCCAGTAAAACCTGGATCTATTTTCTGAAGAGCAAGGATGCAGTCCTTGCCAAACTCCAAGAATTCAAAGCTCAGGTTTGACCAGAAGAAAAATCAAAGTATTGAGATAAGATAATGGAGGAGAATACACCTCAAAAGAATTCATCAATTTTTTTATTGAAGTAGGGATCAAGATGGATCTCACAGTTCCGTACAACCCTCAACAAAATGGGGTTGCTGAAAGGAAGAAAATAACCATCATTGAAGCAACTAAAACAATGATACATGATAAGAGTCTACCAATGAATCTATGGGCAGAAGCATGTATGACTGTTGTGTATGCTCAAAACCGTAGCCCTCATAAGATCCTGAAAAACATTACTCCAGAAGAAGCATTTACTAAAGTGAAACCTGAAATTGAACACTTCAGAATATTTGGATGTCCAGTATACCTTCATGCACCTAAAGAAAAGAGATCCAAACTAGAACCTTCAAGAAGGAAAGGTACTTTTGTAGGATATAGTGAATCCTCAAAAGCATACCGAATATACATCCCAAGACAAAGACAAATTGAAGTAAGAAGAGATGTAACCTTTGAATAAGAAGTAACCTTCCAGAAATTCATAGAAGCTCAGATGGAAATAGATGGTGAAACAATACCTTCTCCTCATTTAGAAATTTAGAGGGATATAGATAGTGTTCTAGATGAGCCTACAACACAAATTGATCCAGATCCTCCAGTAGATTCGGTTGCCCCAAGTAATGTACCTAGATACATAACTATTGGGCATAAAAGACCTGCTTGGGCACAAAAAACATTAGAAGAAGCATAAAGACATAAATCTCCACAAGGAGCAAATAGAGAAAGAAATAAACCTAAGAGGTTCTCTAGCTACCTTTCATCTATGACTCACATTATTGATTCAGAACCAAACTATTATGGAGAACCCTTAGGTGAACAAGTATGAAAAGATGCCATGACTAAAGAATATCAATCTATACTAAAGAATGATGTATGGGATGTTGTCCCAAGGCCAAAAGGGAAGTCTGTAGTAACTTCCAAATGGATTTACAAAATAAAACATGATGTTTATGGAAGCATTGAAAAATATAAAGAAAGATTCATGGCCAGAGGGTTTGCACAAATAGAGGGAGTCGACTATGACAAGAATTTCACACCAGTAGCCAGATATACCTCCATTCGATCCATCATTTGTCTAGCTGCTTCCATGGGCTGGAAGCTACATCGAATGGATGTAAAGACAACATTTCTCAATGGAGAAATTGAGGAAGAAGTCTACATTGAACAACCAGAATGTTTCGTTATACACAACGAAAAATCTCATGTTTGTAGATTGAATAAATACCTATACGGATTAAAGCAAGCCCCACGTGCTTGGTACAAGAAAATGGATGTTTTCCTGAAAATTTTGGGTTTTAATAAAAGCTCAGCCGACCCAAACTTGTATTCTAACATTAATGGAAACAAGTGTTTGATTCTAGTTCTATATGTGGATGATCTTTTCATCACTGGATCTGAAAGACTCATTGTTGAATGAAAGCAGAAATTAACTGCCAAATTAGAAATGAAGGATTTGGGCCAGATGCATTACTTCTTGGGACTAGAAGTATGGCAGAAATCAGACAAGATTTTTGTAAGCCAAGGAAAATATACTTTGGAGGTTCTGAAAAGATTCCAAATGACAAATTGTAAATCCATGCCAAACCCAATGGTAATGGATCTAAGGAAGATGAATGATACCGATTTCGGAGACATAGATCCACATTTACATCGACAACTTATTGGATCCTTGATGTATTTGGTTAACACAAGACCAGACATTTTCTATGCAGTAAATGTCCTTAGCCAGTTTATGAGCCAACCAAAACAGACACATTGGATAACTGCCAAACATGTATTAAGATACTTACATGGCACTATTGGCTATGGCCTAAAATATGCAACAAATGTGGATCTAAGACTAGAAGGGTATGCTGATGCAGATTTGACAGGGAGTGAAGTAGACATAAAGAGCACCTCAGGAAACTGCTTCACCCTAGGATCAACCATGGTTTTCTGGTGCAACAAAAAACAAAGCTCTGTGGCTTTGATTACGACAGAGGAAGAATATATTTCACTAAGTGTGGCAGTTCGTGAAGCTGTTTGGCTTCACAAACTCTGGACAGATTTGTTTGAAAATGAGATGGATCCTATCACCATTCATTGTGACAACTAGATTTGTGTGAAGCTCTCAGAGAATCCAGTATTACATGACAAATCAAAACATATTGAAATCAAGTACCACTATATCAGAGATATGGTATAGAGGAAGACAATACCTGTTCATTATATTTCCACCCATGAACAAATTGTTGATATCTTCACTAAACCACTTGCCAAGAAAAAGTCCGAGTATTTTTGTGAGAAGCTTGGCCTGATGGAGAATGCCTCCCTATCTGAGAGGGAGTGTTGATGAATGCAGCTATAGGAGACATCATCCATCTTACAAACCTGTGAGATGTGGAATATAGCAACTATGTGAAGTCTTACTCTCAGCTTACAAACCTGAGAGGAAGCCACTAATAAAGGGTTCATGGTTCTATCCTGGGATAGGGGCTAGGAATGTATATGGCCTCCTCCATGATGTGAGAGAGAATAACTCTAGATGACCATCTAGTGGAAAAGCGATCTATTGAGTTAGGACGTGCCTGTGGCTGAGCACATGGTGAATGTGGGAAATCCCAAAAAAGTGTTGGGCACATCGTCATGAGAATAAGAGAAGAGATGATGTGAAGACTCCAAATGATCCTCCTGTTGGTGGCAGTGGGAAAGCATATCTGTAGAGAAGACGTGCCTATGGACGAGCATAAGTGCATGTGTGAGGACCTAACTCATTTATGTAATGCAGTGACTCAGGTCTATGGAATCCCTATGGATGTATCCCCTAGTGGATGAGCACTAGTGGGTGTATCAGATCCTTTGATATATATTTTTCAAGAGTCAGACCGAACTAAAACCCTAATTATTATGTAAAGGGTACAGGTCGGCCCTATGTTAATATGATTAATATAAACAAGATAATTAATAATGAAAATATTAATTATAATAATAAATATAATTATAAAGTGTATTTGACTTAGATAGGTCAGCCCTATTGTGCTAATAAGACGCCCTTGCTAAATTAGTCAAAGTCTAATATAAGTAGGAGATGATTCTCCATTGTAGAGTCATATCCTCCTCACATGTTTTGGAAATTTCAGCAAGTGCACACCTCTCTTGGGTGCTAGGGTTTCTAGGGATTAAGCACTTTCTTATGTGCTAATTCATTCTTGGTGGTGAAAGGTATTTCTCTTGAAGAATATAGAAAAGGATTTGGCTGGGTTTTTCTCCCTTGTTTGAGAAGGGTTTCCCAGGATATATCTTGTGTACTTTTGCACGGTGTTTCTTCTTGTGATATTTGTTGTTGCAATATTTATGGTTATGGTTAATTGCTAAAATGAAATGAACTTCATGCTTAACCTAATGCTATGAAAACTCAAAAAAATAGACTTGGCTGAGAACATGACAGTGAATATGGAGGTTTTCCAAGCTTAGGCATTGGAGGTGCACTAAAAGATGGAATCAACCCAATAAAACCTTTTTATTGGAGTAGACGTTGTTCAAAGCTATTATCAGGTGGTAGACCATTCACTAAATAACATTTATATTAAGGAGAGAGAGGCCACTGCAGCTCGAGTTACATTACAGAAGGCATTTTTAATAGAAGCAAGGGATGAAGTAGCAAGGGCCTCTCGATTTTCTCTTTCCGAGCAAACCCGAGGCGACATAAGACTGAAGACCTAGGAGGCGAATTTGGCTAAAAGAAAAAGATTAGCCAGGGAAGTAAAGAAAGCTTGCAAAGAAGCATTGTCTTCACTCGACAAAGAGTCATTATATGTTGAAGGAGATAGTATCTTTGATGCCCTGGGGAAAATTAATATAGAAAAAAATCAATTTAATTCCAAGACAAGCATGGAAGAAGCCTGGACGACAATCCAGCAATTGAAACAAATCGACCTTATCAAGATTAATAAGTGGATAGTCAATCCTAGTTTACGGCTATAGGATATATATTTGGAAGCAAGGAAAATGTAGGATATGTTGCCTCATATAGAAAATAAGATATATACTTTTGAGGCAAATGACATAACAAAACCTTCCAGGTTAGTGGTGCAGTTCGTAGGCAGATGTGTTCAGTGTATCGAACAAGGGAAAGACAACACATCTAGAAATAAATGAGACAATGTGTGCATACCATTTACATAGGTCATGATTAGAGGCCAGTTGTTTTGAGCTAGAGGACAAGAAGAAGAAGCGTCTCTTCCAGCAGGTGAAGAGACAAAGGAGATGCAATTGAAACTCTTCAAGTTTTACATATTGTAATATTTATTATTTTTGAATTATGAGAATTCCAACCGCTTAGGGTTGAGATCATTTTTGTATAAATGCATAGTTTGACGACTTGACACATGCTGCTTCTTGCTGGATGCAATAGAGAAAAATCTCCTTTTGTGAGAATTAATACAAGTGCAGACAGAGATTCCAACCTTTGTGTAGTTTGAGTTATGTGTTACTCATGTATCTCATATCTCTAGCTTTCTTTATGTCATTCCTTGATAAGTGAGTGGTTGCAATTTAATAATACTACTACTGTAGTCACATTTTATCGGTTGTTTGATAAGCAAGCCATTTTTCCTCTGTATTTGCTATAAGTAAATACAAGACCTGTGAGCTACTTGGATTATTGTATCTCATATCCTTTGAAGGGCGAATTATTTCTTTTATTCTACTGTGAACAAGGTAATATTCATCTTGCATTGATGCCTCATTTTGTTTAACAATTATGTAAGTTTCCCCCACATCATTTGATTTTATAAATTGACTCAAATGACAAATTACGACCTTTGTCTTGTTCAGTCATTAATTTATTTTGAGGATTAATTATTATATAAATAACGAAAGAAAACTCACCTTTAAAAACATTTCTTTATATTCATGATGCCTGACATTATCCTTTGAGCCTTAAGTGTAATCTCAGGAACAATATCTTTTTGGCGCCATTGCCGGGGACGGAGAAACGGAGTTATTTTTCCCTGGGAGAACAACATGGTAAGTTTCTCTCTTTGATAGTGAACAAAGATTGAATACAATAATAAGGATAATTTTTATATTTCACTTGGTAACTCCACTAAAGATAAACTGGAATTCGGTAGAAAGAATACCAGAAAGAACCGAGACGATCAGTAGACTACGCCCATATCTGATCCCGAAAAGTTGTTAAAACCCAAGGGATACCTCAAGTCTACTACCTCATCTTCAGGTAGGAAGTACCAACCCAAAATAACTAAAGTTAATAATAAGGTCCCGGTCGAAGGGTTGACTCCTGAAGAAAAATTTAAAGAAACACCTTCTTCGAAGTCCTCAACTAGCGAACCTGAAATAAAGATTTAGATCAACCTTTCTGGTACTCAAAACAATACAAATAGAATATCCTCGTCTATACCCATTATCATTAATTTGTTATCTACCCCAACCTCTCCAAAAGTAAAGGTTACAACCCTTATAAACCCTGAAGAGAATATTGTACACCCTGATTCGTCCCCTGCTGGTTCACCTATCTATAGATCCTGCAAGTCTAAAGAAACCAGTCTGCGTTTTCCTTTCCCGAGTCTCCTATAATTTTCATATCCCAATGAACGTTTTCCATATTTTCCTTCGCTACATCCCGAAGAAGTTGAAAGGTCACCAATTTGGTCTCTTGAGGTTTTCGAAAATCCCCTTTTTAACTCTCGGAGTTCATCCCCCCGAATCTCAATGGCCACTGGTGGAGGAGGTGGTGCTGTAGGTGGAGGAGTAGGTGGTCAAGGAACACCCCCACCCCCACCCCCTAGAAGTTTTGCCAAAGTGGTAGCTTGATATGCTCCTTTAGTCCTTCCCCACATCCTTCATGATTTACCAGAAAGTTATATGAAGAACTTACTGAAATTCATGGGAGAAGGAGATTTAACTGCCACAGAACACGTAAAATTTTTTGATAAATTTGATGATATCCTTGGAATTGAACATGAGGATGTTTACTTGAGAATTTTAGTGAAAAATTTCAAAGGACAAGTAAGAATCTAGTTTCTAGGGCTCCCGATAGGTTCCGTAAGGTATTACGATGAGTTAGAAAACATTTTTTTAAGACAATCGAGGGAAAAGAAGGACCACCTATACTATCTGACAGAGTTTGGGGCTCTAAGGAAAAATAATTCTGAGTCAGTCCTAGGATTCACCCATAGGTTTAAAAAACTATATCATAATATTCCAGCAGAAGTTAAACACTCACAACCTGCAACCAAAGTGTCTTTCGCAGGGGCTTTCGAGCCCGACTTTTCCCTACTCTTATGGGAAAGGAGATATGCTACCATCACAGGAATGTAGGATGAATCCATAGAAATCGATTCAAACATGATGGAATCATGTAAACTAAAATCCAAGGTGGAGAGAGGAACCAAGGAAACTAAACACTTAAGGGAACAAGAAGGACCCTCCGGATCTGGGAGATCTTCGGAGGAAAAAATGGATGACATGGCTAATATAATCAAAGAGTTATTAAACAAAATCTCTAGAATGGAATTAGACCAAGATAATCTTGATCCTTTTTCTAGACAATATTTCAAAAGGAATACAAAACCCCAGATCCAATAGAGACAAGTGAAAAACGAAGACCAAAAGATTAAGACCCCTTTTAAAGATGAAAGCTTCATGCAAAGTGATGATATGAAAGAATATGAGGGGTTGGAGGAAGATATAAACAATCTCAGTGATGATGACCAAGAACCTCACCTAACTAGACAGGATAATGAAAGATCTTTAGACCAAGAACCCCTGTTTGGAAATGAGGAAAGTATAAATAATTTGAGAGAGTCTAATTATCAAGGAATTGCCGACTCTATAATGGACAAGCTTCAGCAAAAATATAATTTGAGGCCTAGAGATAAAAATTATACAACTGTTCCACCAAAGAAAATCTTGTTGAGTAGTAAAACTAATGAGGCTGCTCAACCATCCACTGAAACGCAAGCTGCCAACACAAAAATAGTTGAAACACAATCTTCCAAAATGCAGACAGTCGAAACAAAAGCAACACAGACTAATAGGCCAGAAAAAAGAGAAACAAAGATCCCAACCAGAGAATATGAAAAGACAATTGAAAGTTTCAATCTGGAAAAAAAAATTAATAAAATCAAAATCCCTATACCTCTAGTTGAATTAGTAAAAAATCTGATGTATAGAAATCAAATTGCCAAGATGATAAATTTTTCGGATGCTGAAATTCATGCAGATGTTATTAATTTAGAAGATGATAGACCTACTATAATGTTTGGTCCGCATATTGAAAATTCTAAGGATTTTGTCGCTCCCTTTTACATTACGTTGACTGTGCATGATCACCTACTCCATAGCTATATGTTGGATTCTGGAGCTTTCCACAAATTAATGCCCAAATTTATTATGAAAAAACTAGGTCTCAAGATTACTAGACCATACTAAGATCTGTACTCTTTTGATTCAAAAAAAGTTAAATGTCTTGGTATGGTTAAAGACTTGGTTGTTAATCTTACATAGATTTTTGTAAAGAGTATTCTTATGGATGTAGTCATTGTTGATATCCCTGTAAAGTATGGCATGTTGTTATCCAGTTCTTGAGGTGATAAACTTGGTGGATCACTTCAACTGGACATGACGTATGCTATGATCCCGATCTTTGGTGGAAAGTTCACACGTCTATACAGAGAGACAAGGTTGGCATATATTGTAAGTGACCCACAGAACCCAAATAATTACCCAGTATATGTCGTCGATCAAGATTTAGGAAACTATATATTATCAATTGATGATGGGTTTGATGAATGTATAGAAGAAGAAAACAAAAAAATAGAAAAAACAAAAAAAAAAAACCATAAATAGTATAGGAGTTTGGAAAATGTTTTTTGATGGTGCTTCATCTTGGGAAGGAGAAGGAGCTGGAGTGTTGTATGTGGCACCCATAGATGAATTCATTATTCCTTTCTCATATAGATTACAATGGGACATTGTTATACAAATAATGTATGCGACTATGAAGCTCTCGTCTTAGGATTAGAGGCTGTTGGGAAGTTGAAAATTGAAAATCTAATAGTCTACGGTGATGCAGAACTAATTGTAAAAAAGATAGGAAACAATATCAAGACAAACATATGAGGCTAAGGTATTGCAGGAACTATGCCTGGGATTTGATAGAATTTTTTTTCTCATCGTTTAATATTCATCATATTCCCAGGGTAGAAAATCAACAAGTTGTTTCTCTAGTGAAAGCAGCTACTACATTTATGCCACCTACCATCCTAAAGCTAAAGTATCACATAGAAATGAGGCACATGCCTTCAATACCAAATAATGTTCATAACTGGAAGGTATTTGACGATGATGAGCAAATCAAGCAATTTCTAGAAATGGTGGATGAATTTTCTGAAATGCACATTGATCGAGAAAATTAGAATGACCCTACTTGGATCATGCAGGAAGATGAACATCCTCAGAGGTTCCAGGATAAGATCACTAACCGCTGCATGTTGGTGCTGAAAAACAATCAGATCCCTAAAGGTCTAATTCCTTTAGAAATATTATTTGATCATGATGACATACCCTAAATTCTACCTTGCAACCTCAACCCGAGGAGGTTGAAGATTGTAATATAGGCACTGAGGAAACTCCTAAACTGGTCAAAATATCCAAATACCTTCCACCCAAAATGAAAAGTAAATATGTCAAGTTACTCAAACTATACAAAGATGTCTTCGCTTGGTCTTACAATGAACTGAGAACTTATGATACCATTATCATAGAACATAAAATCCCTTTAAAGCAGGGCATCAAACCTTTCAAGCAGAAGCTCAGACATATAAATCCTATACTCCTGCCTATGATAGAAAGGGAAGTAAAAAGCCTCCTTGATGCAAATATTATTGTTCCACTCAGATATTTTGAGTGGGTATCCAACTTAGTTCCAATCAGAAGGAAGAATGGTGAAATCAGACTCTGCGTGGATTTCAGAAACCTAAACAGATAATCCCTTAAAGACAATTATCCACTCCCTAAAATGGATCATGTTCTAGAAAAGGTGGTTGGGGATAACACAATTTCTATGACTGCATTTACCCAATAAAGGAACTTGGTATACTATTCTTCTATGTCTCACAGGGAGACACGATCTATGTGGTGGTCAAAACCACCACATAGTTGCAGATTTCATAGAAGAAATATTTTTCTTTATCCTCCCACATCTTGGAGTGATGGAAATGCATGGGCTCAGCGTTGGTCGAAGTCCATCTCTAGCTCATAAAAGGAAGCGACATTGTAAAAAAAATGGCATCCATAATGTATGTCAACATATAGAAAGGGGCATGTTTCCATTTGGCTTTTGACGACTGATATTCTGTGATTTCCTTAGCCAAATTGCCTGATATTATCTTGGCCCAATTGAAAGAAAAACATTCTGCAACTTCATGCACGATCGATACCCATGATAACAGGAAGTGAGCAACATTTTATTTCCCGAAAATTCTGTTGAAATTACTAAAACAACTGAGAGGGGGGGGGGTGAATCAATTCTTATTGAGCTTAAACAATATAAGTCTAATAAAACATTATTAATATTTCTTCAAGTGATCATCAACAATATATGGAATATGGATAGTAAAAGTAAAGAGCATCAGTCACACATAAGGTATACACAGAGACAAATTTTTCACGAGGAAACCCATAAAGGGAGAAAACCTCTTCTTCTTCGAAATGATAGGCAGTCTTTTAAGTTCTTTACATCATCTATAATTGAGCACCAACTCAATGTGAGGCTGCTACCGATGTTTTACAAGCTACAACTTGTTTGAGAGCACCAACTCTCTAGTTTCTCTAGCACCCACTAGAAGGAAACACTAACTCCCTTAATGTTCCAGCATCAATTGGATGGAAGCACCAACTTCCAGTTACACAGGCTCCAACCTGTATAATAGAGAACACTTGTTCTCCCTTGCACCACCCTGCCACCCTGGCTTCTCTGGCTGCAACCAGATGGAAGCTACAACTTCCTGTGTTCAAGCTCTCACTTGAACCTCTGAGGAAAACAGTCCTCCCGAGCACCTCCCAACCTCCCTAGAATATGAATGAATAAATAAGCAGTCAACTACAAAGATAAATCACTTCTTACCGATCTTTCTTTGTTCTATAAATCTGGTCTTCTTCTAACTATTCTGCAATTCTTCTCTTCCTCTGTCTGTTCAGCAAGTCTGCTCTGCATCAACTTGTTATGTCATTCTGCTCTTCTTCAAGTTTTTCTTCATCATCTGTTACTCTTCTCTGAGTTTCATCTCACACTGTGCATATTCTCCATCTCACACTGCACATTCTATGATTTTCCTTTTCTTACAGTTTCATTCATTTTTCATACATAAAAACCAACCACACACAGTTTGTCTCATTTTCTTTTATACACACATCCACGGCAGTTGCACTTCGCATTTCCTTAGGCAAAAGAAATACAACTGTCCAAGCAACTGAAACACCAACTGATTGGCAATCATGAGTCCGTTTCGCTAACAGATTCGTAACTGAGGAGTTAACTGTGAGAGAGAACAGTAACCCTCTGATATTTGTTCAAATTCATTTGCACCGTTGGATTGGCTTCATGAGACCTTGCATTCATTTCGGCATTTCTGTGGCCAAACTTAGCACCTCTAGCTTCTACCTCCATCTTCCTTCGATGTGATCAATGGATACGACCATGTGCTTATGCATAAAGCGCTTTCGCGATTTCTCATTTCATGAATTTCAACACTATGCTTCGTTGACCTCAAGTCAGCGAAATTTCGATCGCTTGCCACATGTCCTATGATTCCATGGTACAGATCTGATCTTGATTCAACGGCTGCGATTGAATTGCGATTTTGCATATCACAATTTCGACATTCTTGTTGCATTGTTTTCTTTGCCTCTCCATGTCACGATTCATGAAACTCCGATATGGAGTTATATCAACGGTTCAGATCTGATATTGATTCAATGACTGAGATTGAATCGTGATTTCTCATATCGCGATTTTGACATTCTTGAAGTATTGTTTTCTTTGCCTCTCCATGTCGCGATTCGCAAAACCCCGATATGGAGTTAGATCAATGGTTCAGATCTGATCTTGATTCAATGACTGAGATTGAATCACGATTTTGCATATCGCGATTTCGACATTCTTGAAGTTCATTGTTTTTGTCACTTCAAAGCCCTGATCCATGAAACTCCGTAATGGAGTCGGATCAACAGTCCAGATCACAACTTGATCTGACAGCTCAGATTAAATCGCGATTTCGCATATCGCGATATCAGGATTCCTGTTAATAATCTTTGACATCTCCAACACTCGATCCACGAAACACCAAAATGGACTAGGATCAACGGTCCAGATTTCATCTTGATCTGATGGCTTAGATTAAATCGTGATTTTTCATATCGCGATATCGGGATTCCTGTGGTTGATATTACTTGACATCTCCAACTCTTGATCCCTAAAACTCCGACATGGATTGGAATGAACGATCTAGATTCAACCTTGATCTGACAGCTCAGATTAAATCATGATTTCACATATCGCGATATCAGGATTCCTGTGGTTGATATTACTTGGCATCTCCAACTCTCGATCCCCGAAACTCCGACATGGATTGGAATCAACGGTCCAGATTCAACCTTGAACTGACGGCTCAGATTAAATCGCGATTTCTCATATTGTGATTTCGAGAGGTTAGGGAACCCTATTCCTTTGACTCTCCAGTAAGCGAAATGATGATCTATCCCCACGTGTCCTACCCGTAAATGGACGGTCCTCCCTCTTTCGGAATTTTGTACACCCGCTTCTCCTTGTTATACTTTAAAAAGTGTGTAGGTTCTCCTTGATCCAACGATGGTTGGGTCCTACACTTGGATATAACGTCTGAGATCTGTCCTCCTCTTCAACGCTCTTCTTGTCTACATTCAGATCTGACGGCCCTCGTTCTTTCGAGAATTTTGAATGAGATCCAACGATCAGAAATGCTTCTCAAACTTTACAGGCCTTTGATCATTCGATCAATGTTGCGTTGCCTTTGATCATTCGATCTTCCTAAACTCATATTTTGTTTGCCTGTCGGTTACAAACTTTCTGTACTCATGCCATCTTCATTTTTGTACTTGCCATCAATGACAAGCATTCACTATCTATTAAATATTTTCCATTCGCTGTCTGTTAAATATTTGCCAACAAATTCTACATAGCATCATGGCCACATACATCATATGAGTGTCTAATGATGTAGTGGCATATATGCCATGGCCGTCTACTCTGAATTTCTCAGGGCGTGCCCACTAGTTCTTAATTAAGTTAGATTAATTCTTTCCACCTTGTGTGCACTCTTCCTCATCGAACTCTTTTAAGAAAGCGACATTATAACTGTATTTGAAATATGGGGATAATTTGTACATCACCTGTATATTTTTTGGTCAAAAATACCCAACAACAAATTCCTGTGAATTGTGGATGCTCTTGGTTGAGATGTCACGTTCTCCAGAGCCCAACCTATCATGTCGCTATACGACAGGAGCCTCAATTGTGTGGCTACTTTATGAAACTCTGATTGAGCTATGTATTTGAGATTCATCGCCTCAGTTTTGGTCACCTCATAGCCTGACACTTATGGACAGTTAATCAGCTCATATTGTAGGATATCAAATACCTTCATCTAGATTTTCACGGTATCTAGAACTCTTAGTGTTATAGCAAGATTTGCCTCACCATTGCTATATTGCACACATGGCCTTTTTTCCATTTCCCTATGCAGACTTTTTATCCCCTTTTGATGAATCCAGAGCTAAAAATATACATTTTTCCACATATACACTCCCTAACTGCTATGCAAGATGCATATATGCTTGCTACTCCATTACAGCTCACGTATATCGGGATTTGTGCCAAAAAATACAAAATAAGGCCAGGTTTCCATGTCATGACAAAAGACCTCTGATCCTTGGCCTTCCATATAATGGAAACATTCCGACTCGGCCCTTAAGTTGCATCCTGGAGGCTTTAAGAGCACAATTTCAAATTATGGAAGAAGAAGGAGAAAGCATTCAACTTTGAGAGCAAAGTTACTCTAGAGAAATTACTTCTTATTGAGTCTGCATCCCTTTGTCCCTCAAGTCTGAACACAGTGTTTAGCCTTGAATATCTTCCCTTATTATTGAGAGGACCTCTTTGCCTCTTTCTCATGAGTTTTCCTTTGGTGGAGGATTGAATTGGTGTGGACCCAGTTGGAAGGAACTTGGTTTCTTGGTTTCGAACCGTGCCGATACGCAAGTCTGTAATGTTGACACTTCTGCTGATCAATTATTAATAGAAATACTCCTTTTCCGTCCTATTGGTATCTTGCAAATATATGATTGTTATCCATGTGCGTGTTTGTAATGTTTATTAATGGATTATGCTATCTGATGTGCTAACTCCTTTTATATCATCACTATATACTTGCTTTGCTTGTTTGTTGATAATTTTAAGCAGGTATAAAGCTTTGGGTCAAAGTGCTCAACGGTGGAACATCATCGAATGTTGGATCGAGGTAGGCCTCTTTCTTGTATTTCACATTAGTTTATATAGCATATGTTGGAATTGAGTTGATTTCTACAGTCATACCTATCTGTTGTGGTTTACCCTTGGCCATAGAGAGTTTTTCCCTTGTAATAGAAATGGCGACTCCACTGGAGAAAGATCTTCCTTCTAAGGGTTGAAGTACTTTTTCTTCTTACATTGCTCTTTTTCCTTTGTGTTTCTTGTCGTATCACTGCTTTATAGATATTGTTTACTCTGAGTCTGAGTTTTCATCCTTTTACCCTTGCATGACCTTCTTTTAAAGCATGTACATGATTTTTTCCTTGACAATCACGTATAGATGCCTGTTGTCTCACTGCAAGAAGTGTATATACACTCTGTTCTCCTGAATAGTCACATATACCACTTCCCCTTGCTTGTTTTCTTGGTTGAGTGACTGCTGGGTAGGATTTAAATATTGCTGAGCCTTTTTAGGTCTCTGTAGTGCCTATTGAGATTATCTAGGATGAAAGGAAGCCTATTTGGAGTTGAATTTTTGGGAGTAGTCTCCAAGGAAATTAAATCAACATATGTGTCTGATATAGGGAGTTGAGAAGTCCATTGTATAATTGGTAATATCAAGAGGCTCCACTCACACTGGAGTTAATCACGAGGTCATGTGAATTTAGTTGAAGGGATAACCCTTGGATACTCACCTAGCGTCAGAGACATTTCTGTGGATTTATTCATATTTGGGGATCTTGCTAGTGCCCATACCTCTGTGAGAGGCAGTTCTTTAAAGGTTTTGGGCTTTGCTACCCTGCCCATACAGTGATCCAGACTTACAACTACTCAGTTGTGCATTGGTTATATAATGGTTTATTAGTTGCTTGACTTAGGTATCTGATAGGTTACTTGCAGGGGTTATTCTGCTTGTACCCTGAGTCAGATAAGGGTCAGACAACACACAACCTTTATGGAGGATTACCTCTCCGGGGGGATCTGACCGACTGGTTGTTAAGCCCACAAGAGCCCTTATAACTGATTCTATTACCTCTAAACTTTAGTGGGGAGTCTTAGGTCCCTCTTGGATGAGACATACCTTCTTTAGCGAGGGAGACCACTTGGCCACTTTAGCCTATTTGCATGCATTTTGGCCGTTTGACTTTTTGGTATGCTCTTTGACTACTAGTTGGCCATAGGATATATTTTTATTTGTGAAAGATTCATAAGTTGTCGTGGAGTTGGACCAACTTCCTCACAGGTCCCGTCGGTTGTTACAGTTACCACCGGTTATCGAGTCCTTGCCTTCTAAAAGGCATAGAATTATCAGTAGTGGTACACACAAATCCACTTTTTAGACTTGTGATCTTGCAAGGATGAGTATAGAGTCTAGTATTCATAACACTGGGAGTTCTTTGACTCCCAATCCCACTATAATTAATGGCACTCCTTCGACACCTGTAATCTCTACAGTTGCAGTTCTATAGGCTTACACCGGTATTATGGCCCGGCCTGTAGTTAATGCTTCATCTCTTGCCTTGAACCCTTTTGGAGGTTTTGGCCACTCGCCGAGTTACAATGTTCAGACCATCCCCATGGATTCTAGTCCATTTTCTTATGGTATGCCTAACTTTGCCTTGCAGTTTTCAACTACCATCCCAGTTGCTGGCCATAATGATAGCCTTGGACTTGGTAGCACTACACCTCCTTACACTCCTTCCCCATTTGGTGGTTCTCATATTCCCCAAGTGAATCC
Source organism: Picea mariana (assembly GCA_032191745.1). Lineage (NCBI taxonomy): Eukaryota > Viridiplantae > Streptophyta > Pinopsida > Pinales > Pinaceae > Picea > Picea mariana. Next base: position 154,045 of record JASDQU010736736.1, on the reverse strand, counting down.
TAATGTAGGGAGTGTCCATATTCTTAACCTTGGGTCTAATCCCTCTACAACTGGATGGAACAACCCAGCTGGCGAAAAACTTCTTCCCTATATCCCTATCCCCTCGGTGTCGATTCCGACCAATACTTTTGGCATGACCAATCCACTTCAATCCTTTGGGTTCCCACCTTGAGGAGGTCATCCTTACACTTTGGGCACCCCCCAACCTAGATCTAATACAGTTGGGGGCAATTTTAACAACCCCCATCTTGGATCTAATCCAACTGGGGGTAATTTTCATAACCCTTATCAGAACATTCCTGCCAGAATGATGCCTAATCCATATTTTACAAGTCATCCCGAAGGAGGGTCTTATAATTACGGACAAGGTTTTGGTCCTCACTAGAATACTAGATGGAACGTAGTTCCTAACACACCATCTTTCGCGGGAGTATGGGGTGAGGTGTCGCAACCCCGTATTCCCTTTCTGGCCATGCTTAATCTGCCAGATTTGTCTAAACTAATGAATGACCAAGTAATTCATGACCTCACATGGCCCCCTGTCCCTACCAAACTCCCATCAGACATTCCAAAGTTTGAGGGTAAGAACGGAGAAGACCCTGGTGATCACATCACTACTTTTCACCCTTGGTTCTCATCGAATTCTTTAAACCATGATTCTATTAGGTTATGATTGTTTCAATGCACTCTCATTGGAGTGGCGTCACAATGGTACATTGAGCTTCCTAGGGGGGCATATGTGTCATTCCATCAGTTGGTGCTATCCTTTCTCAATCACTTTCAACTACACATTCGTTATGATTATGGACTTGAACGTTTGTCAACTTAATGCCAGAATACTGACACTCACATCTAGGACCATATCCAGGAATGGCGTAGGTGAAGGAGGTTGGTTAAAACTCCTATAACCTCGAAATTTCTTCTAGAATGGTTCCTGAAGTCTTTAAATTCTATTTTTTCAAAGGACATTGCTACTTCGGGGGTCTTCAGTGAGGAAGAAGCTATCCTTAGAGCCCAATACATTGATTTGATCTATGCTCAGTCTAGGATGTTATACCACCTTCTTCTAGACGCTCCACGAAAAAATCATAATCCTAGACAAACTCTCGGACCTCATGTCGATGGCATTGTAGGGTCTGCCAATGTAAAGTCCATGGACTAGGCAATGAAGTCTATTGGAGGGCCAGCCTCATCTGGATCCTCCAAACCCACCCAATCGGTGGATGTACATTCTGTGCAATCGTCGAAAAACCCAAATGGTGACCAGCAACCAGATGGGAATAAAAGGAAAGGACAAAATAATCGTAAGGGTGGGAAGAATAATAATAAACCCAAGGACAAAGATAATAATGGGAAATAAAATGATAATACTGGAGAGGGCAGGAAAGAGAAGCATAAGGTGAAGTTTCCTTGTAAACTTTGTACCGATGACCACCTTACCCACTTGTGCCCCAAACTTGCGGAGGCTGCGAGGATTTTAAATCTACCGTTCATTGTGCTAATGAATCCATTCCCACACAACCAACACTTAGCCTAAAGTTCTTCGAGCATCGGAAATGCGTCTGGTGGAAGTCAAAACCCACCGTCACAAGATGGCGATCGTTTTTGCATCAATATGGTCGATGAAAAAATTTATATTGCCATCTTCTCTCAAGATTATAGCTTTTCAAAAGCTAGTACCATCCTAGAAGCTCCTCTTCCACCCCTAGAGATGAAATTACAGATCAAGAAACCAGAGCCACCACCTCGTATTATGAAAGGAGTACTCAAGCACTCTACCCACATCCCTAATGCTAGAGCCGCCCAAAACTCTTCTATTGTTGAATATCTGGTCCAAACCCCTTGTGCGATGTCGGCTTTGGAGGTAGTCCAGATGTGTCCATCACAGAGGAATGCCTTACTCTCTGCCTTAGGATCTCTAGAGCCTAGTGGCTTGAAATTCATCAAGTTTAATGTCATGGACTTGAAGTGTCGCTTACCCTACCATATCACTTTTCAAATCCACGTGGAGTATTCAATGTATACTATCAAATGAGTGGTCGTTGATGAAGGTGCCACCACTTACGTGATGTCCCTGGTCTGTTGGAAAGCTATCGGTTCTCCAACCCTTTCCAAGTCGTTGAACATGTTGACTGCATTTGATGGTCATTCCTTCCACCCTCATGGTATTCTCCTCGCCTTTCTGGTCCAGTTAGGTGGGAAGATGGTAGAGGTGGAAGTAGAGGTAGTGGATGCACCTCTCTATTATAACTTGTTACTATGTCGCAATTGGACCTATGGTATGGTCACTGTCGTATCGTCTATTTTCTATGTGTTTTGTTTTCCTCATTAGGGGAAGATTGTGATGATCGACCAATTATCCTATGCGTACTCTAGTCCTAACACATCTGTTGGACCGTCGATCCCTATGATCAACAATTATTAACTGAAAAATGAGAATATCGGCGTCAGAATGTATTCTTCCCTCATGGGTACTTTCGACTTCTTAGCACCGATTCACCACATTTACGCCATGTCTAGTAGGCCTGCTTCAGCAGAAAGGTCCATTCTTTTCTGCACTTCCTGTTTTAATGATCCTTAGACCTTACCTTCTCCGATTTCATTGATTGAAGGTCAATCGAATGCTGGAATGGCTATGCCATTATCGGAAACAGAGATTGCATATCAAGCTATCCTTGACTCTTCCGCTGATCCTTATCCCCTTACCTCATAGACAGATGAGGAAGATCTCATTCTTAGGCCCATATGGGCCACTTCGTTATCTTGTTCACATGATTTCTTAGATGAGACTTTTCCTTTAGACGAAGCCATCCTCAAAGCCATGAATGTTTTCGAGAGACCTTGGGACGATATGCATCATCGATCTTATTTTCTCCCAAGTCTTGAAAGAATCAAGCAAGATGATTTTCAATCTACCTTGAGTGAGATAGTCGGTCACACTGTAGTTCCACTTGATATGCCCGGTATTTGCGCTGAAGGAAATATGGCAAGTATTCATCCTACCGTCTCGATCGACATCTCTCGTAACACTGGAAAAATTGAGAACATAAATATAGGTGTAGATTGTTCACCATAAGAGATTTTGATCTACACCAACCTCTTCAAAGAATTCTGAGATGTGTTCTCTTGGTCATATGAAGAGATGTCAGGGATCGTTCCTTGCATTGTCAAACATGAAATTAGAACTTATCCAGATGCTAAACCAGTTCGACAACGTCTTAGAGCTGTTAATCCCAGCAAGGCCCCCGCTATTAAGGCAGAGGTGGAGAAGATACTTAATGTCAGCTTCATCTACCCAGTTTCCTTGACCGAATGGGTATCCAACCCCATTCCTATGAATAAAAAGAAAGGAACCATCCGTGTGTGTATGGACTTTCGTGACCTGAACAAATCTTGTCCTAAAGATAACTTCCCCATGCCTTTCATTGATCATATTCTCAATGAGTGTACGGGAAGCAAAATATTTTCCTTTATGGATGGATTTTCAGGATATAACCAAATCTAGATCAAACCTAAGGACCAACACAAGATGACATTTATATGTCCTTGGGGTCCTTTTGCATACCGGAAAATGCCTTTCGACCTAAAAAATGTCGGAGCAACCTTCCAACACACCATGACTTTCGATTTTAATGATCTCAAGCATATAGTCGAAGCTTACCTAGATGATCTTGCTGCTCACTCTCACAAGAGAGTGGTTCATGTCACACACCTTCAGCTGGTTTTTGAAAGATGTCGTTACTATAGAATCTAGTTAAACCCTCACAAATGCATCGTTTGCATTAGGTCTGGTCGTCTCTTAGGATTTTTAGTTTTCGAGATTGAGATCATGGTAGATCCTCTTAAGGTTGAGGCAATACTTCAATTGCCTTCCCCGCGCATGATTAGAGAACTTCAAGGTTTACAGAGGAAAGCTAACTTTTTGCGTCAGTTTATAGTGAATTATGCCAATATCACTAAGGGTTTCATGCGCCTGCTGAAGAAAGACACCCCGTTTATTTGGGATGAGCGAGCCCAGGAGTCTTTCGACACCTTAAAGAAAGCCTTGGTAGCAGATCCTCTGCTGAAATATCCTAATTATAGTAGAGATTACTTGTTATATATTGTCACTTCCCAAGAGATGATTGGTATGGTTCTAGTTCAGGAAAATGATGAGCTCCATGAGCACGTCATCTACTATCTTAGTCGAAATTTAGTCGGTCCTCATCTTAATTACTCTCATGTTGAAAAGCTATCTTTGGTTGTTGTTCATGTAGTCCAATGTTTACAACACTATATATTGCTTTGAAAAACTACTGTAGTCGCTGATGTTAATCCATTTCAATAAGTCCTCACTAGGCATATCATAGGCGGGAAATATAATAAATGTATTGGCATCTTACAAGAATTTGATCTCGAATTTGCTTCAGCCAAGTCCAAGAAGTCACTAGTTTTTGCAGAGTTAATATCTGATTTACCATGATTAGACGAGGATGTTATCCATGTCGATTCATTTGCAGACGAACACATTTTCCTTGTCTCGTCATCTGACCCTTGGTATGGAGACATTGATTTATATCTTCAAACCTTGAATTTCACTCAGCATCTCTCATGAGATGATCGATGACGATTTAGATACCAAGCCAAAAAGTATACCATCGTCGGCGACACTTTATATCACCAAGGAATAGATAGTATCTTACATTGTTACTTAACTCACGAGGAAGCCGAATTAGTCCTAAATGACTGCCACAAAGGGGCTTGTGGTGGTCACCTATCTGGGGTTACTTCTATCCCACCATCTTTAAAGATTTCATTGAAACGATTAAGAAGTGTCACCCCTACCAGGTGTTCACTCGAAAAATGTGCTCGAACCTAGCCCCTCTTCACCCAGTCATTACCGTCGGTCCCTTCACCAAGTGGGGGTAGATTTTGTCGATTGCAACCCAACTTTAGCTGGGGGGAATCAACACATCATCGTGGCCGCCGAATACTTTACCAAGTGGGCTGAAGCCAAGCCTATTGTAAAATACAATGGGAAGACTGCAGCGTTCTTCGTGTTCAACCAAATTATCACCCGGTTCGGTATCCCGAGTGAGATTGTCACCGATCATGGCAATCACTTTCAGAATGAAATGATGGTAGAACTAGCATCTAAGATGGGGTTTAAACATGGTCACTCATCTCCTTATTACCCCCAGGAAAATGGGCAAGTAGAGGCCGTCAACAAGTCTCTCAAGACCATTTTTCAAAAAACTATTAGTCAGAGTAATTCCAATTGGCACATCATGTTATATCCTGCACTTTGGGCATATCGAACCTCGGTTAAGACTGCCACCAGTTTTCCCCCTTTTCAGTTAGTGCATGGTGTGGATTTGATACTTCCCATTGAATGCAAAATCCCTTCTCTCAAATTGGCATTCGATCTCCTACCTGACACTTCAGATTTAGAACGATGCCTGATGCACCTATAGATTCTTGATGAGTAGCGTTGAGACACCTTTACGGTTATCGAGGAAAACAAAAAATGTGTCAAGGTTTACTACGACAAGTCTGTCTATCCACGGTTGTATACCGAGGGTGAATTGGTCCTTTTGTATGACCAAGACAAAGAACTGCTAGGGGAAGGCAAGTTTAAACCCATGTGGCATGGTCCTTATATCGGGCAATGTGTTCTAGAAAAAGGAGCCTATGAATTGGAAGATTATAAAGGGAAGAAATTGGCTAAGCCCAGAAATGGGCTCTACTTGAAAAGGTGTTATGCTTGAGCCCTGGGCTTGAGATAAACCCTTTGTATACTAATGTAAATTTAGTGTATATACGTATTTTTCTTTTTTATCTTTGGCTTGTTGATCGAGTTTTCCCTTTTGGTTGGCAGATGTCAACAGAGTCTTCGGTCAACCTAGGATTCGTAGATGGAGCCAGTCATCTTACATGGAACTTGGCTTCCTCCGCTTGGGTGATTTACTCACCTGAGGGTCTACTGGTGTCTTCAGGTGGCATATGCCTAGGGCCATCCACGAACAATGTGGTCGAATATAGCACCGTCATAGAACTTTTGTGCGATGCTATCTCACATGGTATTCGCTCTCTAGAGGTTCACCTAGATTCTCTATTAATCGTATGTCAGTTGAATGGTCGTTACCATGTGAGTGATCCGACATTACTCTGTCGATTCCTAGGGGTACATATTTTAGAATGAAAATTTGATTTTATTACATACTTCCACATTCTTAGAAGTTCTAATCATGTATCCGATGCCTACGCTAATTATGTTTTAGATTCGCATTTGTCACATTAATAAAGCAAGGAAGACCATTAAATCAATGTACACATTGTAAGATATGAGTAACGACGAAGATCCCTCTTTATATATTTCCAAAAAATATGGTGTTTATATTACAAAATTGGGTCCAAAACCCTCAAAATACATATACAACCGATATACATGTCCCATGGCATCTACATCTGTGACGTCGGATGTGTATCATGATAGAAAACCACGGTGTTAGCGAGACACCAGAAGATTCATAACCATGCTGTAGCTGGTACACCGACAACTTGCCGCTGCATGGCTTTAGGTAGATCCTCCACTTGAACCATAGGAATCCTTTGTGTCAGACGAGACAACTTACCCTGCACGTTCTGTAGGACTCTCTCCGCTTCTCCTCTCACTGCCTCATCTCCCCGGTGCCTTCGCCTATGTCGTAGGAATCCTTCTGGTCATTGCAGACGCACATGTACAATCACACAAGTATCAAATTAATAACACCATCCAAAAATATTTTTTTTCCTCTTTAATACAAAAATACAAAAAAAAAATGAAATATATAAAAACTTTTACCTATGGTGTCGTAGGCATCTCCTGGTGGAAGAGGCATATCAGGATCTCCTTTGAAATTAATTCTCATGTAGGGATAGTCATCCAGAGATATGATTTGTCTCCCCCACCAGAAGAAAAAATCATCATTATAGGGTGTCACCACCCTACCTTCCCCCTGTTGTTTCATGACCTCGATCCATCGTGCCATAGACAGATCATGTGATCCTCTAGGAATGATATCCACTCTAAGTCCCAGACTTGGGACTCACTCGAAAAAGAAGCTGCAAAGGATAGAGGCAAACCCAAAGATTCATTTTCCCCCCTGCTTGCACTCTGTCAACTGACCTTTCATATTGGTCAGTAGTGAGGTACACCAGTCGTAGACGGTGGGTCTCGCACACTCCAGTGCGTAAAACATAAATGGTTTCTATGCTTGATGCAATGAGGCTAATCCTATGATTCTAGTAAGCATGAGCATAATAATATTTAGGCTGAGGTTACCTATAGCCTGGATAGGGATTTGACTTCCCACCATGGGAGTACATGCAACACAGTGGGCTTCAATGTATTCTTCGACCTTCAGTCCACTCCCTTCCCCGTGAGACTTGAGGTCCACAACCTCTCCTCGGCATGAAAGTCTAGTCAAGAAGTAGATGTCCTCTACTTTGATACTTAATGGTTTTCCATCAAGGAATCATAAAACTCTCGCTATCGGGATCCCAATATCCCACTAGCAATTCCAACAACCTCACTTGGTCTCTCATTCCTTTGAGAGTCCAAAACTTGTATAAAGCACATCTTTTTAAAGTCACTTGAGCCATCAGATCTCGATCCACTACTGCATCTACCTCCTCATTCTCTCGCACTCTCCATCCAAACACCATCCTGTAAAAAAAAAATCATTTTTGAGTTAGAAACATTTTTTTTTTTCCTTTTGCGCACATATACGCGGTTTATTTACAAACAGTCATGGGTAGGTCCTTATATACGCCCCCTATAGTTCACACAGGGGTGTATAACTAGTCGTATACGTGACCTATTCAGAGAAACCCGTGTATATCGAAAAACCCAATTTGCGCCCTTAAAAACTAACAAAATAGAACCTAACTTAAAATTGTAAACTACTAAAATTAAAGAGGATGGGATGGAGAGTTACCTGGTCTAGATGGTGCGTGATTCCATTGCCTATTTCTCCCGCAATCGCCGTTTGAATTCTAGAGGTTTTTTAGTCTAAATTTCACTATTTGGGTAAAAATGAAAATGATACAGTAAAATTTGATTTTATTACTATTTATAAGCCATTTTTTACCCACTTGATATAGTTTCATGCTATTGTTTTGTCTAATGGACTAATTCAAGAATGGTTTTAAGTTGGTTTTTGTAGTTTTAGCTCAATTTTCTTGTGTATTTCAACGTCATGGTTGGTTGTTTGTCTCCTTAGGCAGGTATATTCATAAACTATCATATAAGATAGGTATCTACTCCATCGTGCATTTTTTTGCATTACCTTTCGACTACCATTTCCTATGCCTTAGGTACGAACCCATTTATTGTGATGCATAAACCTCCATCTGCTATTAATAGCATCGTTAATAAATGGTAGAGACTTACCAAACATGGGTACCCTAGTTAGAACCTCTTTTTCATTTTGCGCCCATGCCGAGTTTTTTCCTTAGGATAGGGAGTCCATTATAATTCAATACATGACTTTACAATGAGCCTCATTTCTCATTCATGCACACACGGTCTTATTACCTGGGAACTCCCAATAATGAGTCTTAGTTAAGCTCTTTTCCGACTCATCCAAAAACTAAAAAAATCATCGAGTGATTTGTCCCTTTCACACTCTTTAAAATTGGATTTGAAAGATCATGGGTCCTAGTTAATATCTTTTCTAACTTGCTATAAAAAATAGAAAAGATTTCCAAGTGAACTTGTCTTTTTCACACTTGTAAATTGGATTTGAAAAGACATCTATTTGGCACAACTTTACCCCTTTTTCACACCAAGTATATTAAAAGACATAAAAAAAGACATTTTTTGGAGTTAAGCTGTGATTGCATCTCATGCCCTCGCTTGTTGTATTGAGACTTTAGTCGGTTCTCGCTTTGCGTTATAAACCGTTGCCTAAGCAATTCACATTCTCAACCAAGCAGAGCCTTGTTTTTATCCTTCACAATTTGACACCCTATACTCTGGTGGGAACATCACCCCGAGTGTCCATCTCCCACATGCATTTCCTTGCATTGAGCATAGGTACATTCCACTGTTGGAACTATATTTGCGTACTTCTAACACTCGTTCCCTCCTCTGTATCATAGCATTCATTTGTTATGAAAAAACAAAAAAAATATGGGCGGGAAGGGAATACTATATTGCAATTGGTAGCAGTCGTGTCACCTTTGAACAGAGCACAAAGTTATTGAGTCTGCGTGTCATCATAATTTTGGGTTTAGTATGGCCTTAGGAAGATGATCCCGCTAGAAAGTTTTCTCTACCGATTGGTTACTCTTCTAGTCCCTATAGAGAATGTTATTGATGCCTCCAACATCCAATTGTCACATCATTGAGTCCATGCTGCTGGATTTAACCATATGTCTCATGCTCTTGTTCAAAAGAAGTCTATCAACCTGTGTCGGCCACTCCTCAAAAATATTGACTTTGCATGTCGACCATAACCTCAAAGAGTCTCAGAAGCACATGATACTTTGGTCTTATCATGCACCCTGGCCCTACTTTCATCATTGGTAGGTCATCTTGAACCCAAAAATTGACATTTCATCATTGGTCATTGACTAGGTGGTTTCCCTTGTGTTCGACATCAAGACATGTATTCACACTTTGGGATTTGTGCAGTGTCTTGGATTCCATTAGCCTTATTGGTGGTTTCCTTGCCTTTGTTAGCAATTTTTCATGATTGGTTTCTATTCAGAGGGTCCTTTTTGTGTACCTCTCGCATTTGGCACGTGTAAAAGACACACAGGGTCATTGGTTCATGAACATGTTCTTTGTCCGATCTCCACCAAATCATGAAGCTTCTTCTTGGTTCTTCATGTTGACTGATGAGGGATGCCTCAATGCTCTCCTTTCAAAAAGTCTCCTTCTATCGACTTTAGATCATTTATTTTGGATATGGGACCTGGAGTTTTATGAGTATCTTGAGGCTTCCAGTCATTAGTGGGAGGCTCTCTCACCATTGATAGATGAGAATACATCAATGTCTCTTGATCAATGGATCTCTCAAGTGTTCGACACCAACTCCTTTATTCACATTTGTAGAGATGTACTCGGTGCCTTGATACCTACTTTCATCATCGATATGTTATCTTGCATTTGTTAACGGTATACTTCAATGACCGGTAATCAAATGATGTATCATCGTGTTCGACCTCAACTCATTTATTCACATGATGTAGAATTGCACCATTGGCAGATAGTGTAGAAGACTTGAAGACATCACTATGTGGCCACAACTTTCCTGAGTTGTTTCTTCCATTTCATTGGACCAGTACCTATTTGACTTCAGTGATCATGGGAGATCAGATTGTACTACATGGTATACATATATCTTTAGATTGATTTTTGATACCGGTTTCACTGGGCCTTGTTCGTGACTATGAAAACTTTTTTCATATAACCGCATTTGTATTTTCCTATTCATGGCCATGAACACTTGTTTGGTATATTTTTCACATGGATCTTCATTTTATTCTTGGTAGCCATGTATGCAAAGTCAGTACATAATGTAATGAGCTATTGAGTTCGTCCAGCTGGTTCTCTACCACTCCACTTCTGGGTTATTGATAATGTATTTCGGTCATTGCAGATACTCGTATGATCTCACACATTAGGGGTTATCTGTTATAGAAATATTTTCCTCGCCATTGCTATCTTGTACACAGGGCCTTTTTTCCATTTCCCTATGCAGAATTTTTATCCCTTTTTGATGAATCCAGAGCTAAAAATATACATTTTTCCACATATACGCTCCCTAACTACTATGCAAGATGCGTATATGCTTGCTTCTCCATTGCAGCTCACATATATCGGGATTTGTGCCAAAAAATACAAAATGAGACCAGGTTTCCATGTCATGACAAAAGACCTCTGATCATTGGCCTTCCATATACCATAAACGTTCGAACTCGGCCCTTCAGTTGCATCCTGGAGGCTATAAGAGAACAATTTCGAACTATGGAAAAAAAGGAGAAAGCATTCAAATTTGAGAGCAAAGTTACTCTGTTGAAATTACTTCATATTGAGTCTGCATCCCTTTGTCCATCAAGTCTGAACACAATGTTCATCCCCCAAGCTCTTCCCTTATTATTGAGAGGACCTCTTTGCCTCTTTCTCATGAGCTTGCCTTTGGTGGAGGATTGAAGTGGTGGGGATCCAGTTCGAAGGAAATTGGTTTCTTGGTTTCGAAGCGTGCCGACACAAAAGTCTATAATGTTGACACTTCTGCTGATCAATTATTAATAGAAATAATCCTTTCCCATCTTATTGGTATCTTGCAAATATATGATTATTATCCATGGGCGTGTTTGTAATGTTTATTAATGGATTATGCTATCTGATGTGCTAAATCCTTTTATATCATCACTATATACTTTCTTTGCTTGTTTGTTGAGAACTTCTCACAGGTATAAAGATTTGGGTCAAAGTTCTCAATGGTGGAACATCATCGAAAGTTGGATCGAGGTAGGCCTCTTTCTTGTATTTCACATTAGTTTATATAGCATATGTTGGAATTGATTTGATTTTTGTAGTCATACCTGTCCGTTGTGGTTTACCCTTGGCCATAGAGAGTTTTTCCCTTGTAACACTCGACAATGTGTCCGAGAGGACATCTGTGTTCTGGCTCGAGATTTCACAAGTTTCTATAGCCATTTTCCATGGAGCCATGATAGTAGTAAACTCAAAACTGTGCTACCTGTCACAGGGAAACTCACAAATTTCTTAGCTTCCTAAAACTTGTTCTGCTAGGAATGCAGATTAGAATTCAAACTCCAATATCCTTATTCACCTTAAGCGTATCGATTTTATGAATACCTTCACTAACGATGTATTTACTTTCCTTAGTGAAAATATTTAGTCAGCGATCTGCGATCTTATTTGAAATCGTTGTCGTAGATCCGTTATTAATTTCCATTAATGTTTGATGGTTCGCGATCGAAAGGTTAGATAAATAAAATTTTAATTTACCCGAGCTACAATTCAATGAAAAAGTATTTAAACCATTAGTTAATTGCGTTTATCGTTAAGTGTTTTCGGATTTTCATACTTCAATATTTTTATAGTAGCTTGAGATAGGATCCTCGAAATGCAAAATCGCGAAGTGATTAATTAACTTTACTCATGTTTAATCCCTTAAATAATCATTTTTAACTTCAAGTATTTTGGGGTTGCATACTTCATGATATTAGAATGCAATGGATGGAAAATATCCAAACTCTGAATGTGCAAAGTTATTAATTAACTGTTAATCGAGATTAACTTATTTTAATAGGGTTTATTTTTTTTTCCATTTACATGCTTCGGACATCGACAAAACAACTTTACTGGGTTTTCAATAGGTCACTACCCTTAGTGAGATGTTAAAACTTAGGAAGGTATATGTGTATGGTGACTAGGATCTTTCGAACCCTTTTTGCGCATCAAGATTTTGAAGGTGAGACATGGAAAAACGCCTGAATCGCGAAACTCCAAAGCTCGAAACTTTGAATTCAGTCTTTAGTGATTTAACTCTTTGACAAGTAGGCAACTCCATAACTCATAAGAGATTAAGATCGTTTGATTAGATGGAAGATTTCATCAAAGGTGAGAATCAAACGCTCTTTATTCTTATTTTAACTGGGAATGAAATCTATTTAAAATCTAAAAGTTTAGAAATATATATGTGTTCCAACATCTTGAAACCCTTTCATTCATTTTAGGCCAATAGCAATACCTCTGCAAATTAGCCATCATCTTTCCTACACCAAAGTGGCCAAAAATAGGAGAAGAATGAGCTTCCCTTATGATGTTGACTCTTTCACCCCATGGAATACATAGCTTGCCAAGATGATACCAAATCTTATCATGCACATGGTAATCCAATTCCTCAACTTGGTGAGAATGACACAAAGTTTCATAAACCTCTTTAAAATCAACATCTAAAGCGTACTATTCAACATAGCTCTCATGCATGATAGAATTATGCTTAAGAATAACTAAATCACTAACGATAGGCCTAGAAAGCATATCAACAACTTTGTTATAAATGCCTTTTTTATACCTTATAACCAAGTGGAACTGTTATAGAAAAATCATTCATCTGAAGTGTCATGCTTGTTACAGCTTCGCCTTTTATTGGAAGTATTACAATGGTTGATGATCTGTGTGAATAATATTTTCCTTTCCCAACAAATAATGTTTCCATTTTTTCACACTTTGCACCAATGCATACAACTCCTTATCATAAGTAGGATAGTTAATCAAAAAACGATTAAAAGTTTCAAAATGAAAACAAATGGGCTTACCATGTTGCAATAATACTACTCCCATTTCATAATTGATTGCATCTGTTTGGATCTCAAATGGTTGTCTCAAATTTGGAAGTGCAAGAATTGGAGCTGAACTAATCTTCTCCTTCAATGCATCAAATTCTTTTTGTTGCTTGCCTCCCCATTGGAAAACTTGCTTGATGCTTGTCACTGCATGTAATGGAGCTGCAATTGAAGAGAAGTTAGAAATAAACTTTCTCCAATATTAGGCTGCTCCCAAAAAACTTCTTACCTCTGTCACATTGTTGGGCTTTGGCCAATCCAAAATAACTTTGACCTTGGAAGGATCAATTTTCATTTCTCCTCCTCCAACAATATTCCCCAAGTAAGCAAGTGAGGTATTTCCAAACTCACATTTAGACATCTTCAAAAATCATTTTTCTTTCTTTAAGACATCCATAACTTGCTTTACATGCATAACATGATCTTCACGAGATTTTCTAAATATCAAAATTTCATCCAAGTAGACAATCACACAATCATCAAGAAAAGGTCTTAAAACATCATTCATGACTCTCATGAATGTAGCAGGAGCATTGCAAAGTCCAAATGGCATTACCATCCACTCAAAAAAACCTTTCTTTGTTTTGAAAGTTGTCTTCCAAGTGTCTCCTTCAACAATCCTAATTTGATGATATCCACTTTTCAAATACAATTTAGTAAAATACTTAGCATCTTTCAATTGATCAAGAAAATAATCAATTCTAAGAAGAGGATAACGATTCTTTCCCGTAATCTTGTTCAAGGCCCTGAAATCTACACACATGTGACATGTACCATCTTTTTTTGGCACTAAAATAATTGGTGATCCACATGGTGATGTGCTTGGCATGATGACCCCTTTGTCAAGAAACTCTTGGATTTGTTTTTTAATTTCACCATTCTCTATGACTGACATCCTGTACATACCAATGTTTGGAAGAGAAAAATATTGTTGCAATTGTATCTCATGTTGGATAGCCCTTTTTGGAGGAAATCCCTTTGGTTCCTGAAACATCTCATCATATTGGTTAACAACCTCATATAAATCAGATTTCAACTTTGAATCACAACCTTGGAAAGATTCTTTTTCAACATTGTTCTTGGATTTGATCATCAAGAGGACAAAATTCTTACTAGCATTGAATAATTTCTTCATTTGTCCATCATTTACAAGTGGCAAATTCAACTTCTTTGTATGTGCTCTAACAATGTACTCAAAACCATTTTTAAATCAATGATACTTGTTCTCATGACTATGAAAGATGACTCTCCTATCATATAAGTGTGGGATTCCCAACACAATACCACAAATATCCAAAGGAATAACATCAAGCTCTACCTCATCTATAAAATTTGCAGTGATGGAAAATCTAAGTTTACACCTTCTCGTCACATGCAATTTGGCATTGTCACATATCCATCCTATAGGGTATGGTTTAGGATGTGGATTAGTTTCCAATTTTAGTTTCTTGACAGTGTCTTCAGATATGAGGTTTTCTTGAGATCCAATATAAAAAATAGTATCTATCTTGGTATGCTTTGAAATCACCCTTATGTGGAAAAGCTCCATTCTTTGTTTTTCCCGTTGAGTTTCATTGAGGCTATTACTAATTTAAGAATTAGTACTTGCAATAGAGTACTTACCTTGAAAACCCATGGCTCTAATCTTTATTTCATCACCCGAATCAGAAGCTAAATCATGTTGTATGGTTACAGTAGTCTTTGGTTTCCCCTTATTGTTGAACTTTTTGGGTCTCTTTTCAGGATAAAGTTTCCAACAATGGTTTTCATCATGGCCATCCTTTGAACAATGTTTACATGTGACTTTATCTCCCTCTTTCTTTATTGAAGCATTATTTCTTCCATTTCCCTTGAACTTCTTCTTTCCTTTGTCTCCACGAACAAAAGGTTTCTTGCTGCCCTCTTGAGGTTCATTCCTCCCTCTTGTTTGCAAATGTGTTTCTTGTACAAAAAATTCATCTAGACTTGTATGGTTAAACATAAGTATTGTGTGCCTCAAGTAGCTATGCAATCCTCCAATATATTTGAGTAAAGTTTCTTGAGAAGACAAATCTATACCCAAAATCAAATCCCTTATTCTAAATTCTTGAGTGTAGCTTTGAACACTTTTCCCTTTAGCTTGTCTAAATTTTTGCCAATCCATAATATCTTTTTGCATTTATTCTAATGGATTAAATTGTCTTTTAAGTGCAACAATAAAAACATTCCAAGAGGATAAAACTTTACCATGTTTCTTCATGTCCTCTTGAGTTTTGGCTTCCCACCAAATGAGTCTTGTAGTGTTCAATCTTAAATAAGCAAGCTAAATCTTAGTTTCATCATCTTTGATCCTTTGTATCCTACAATACACTTCAATCTGATGAATCCAGTTATCCAATTTCTCAGCATTTACCTCTCCATTGTACATAGTAAATTCAAACTTAATATCAAGCTTAAGCAAAGGCGTTTGTAGAGGAGTTTTACCATGCTCCTTTGGAGAATTTGGAGGTGGTTGTGAAATGGTAGAAGAAGTGGAATATGGAGGTGGAGAATCACCATTCCCACCATTTCCCTTTGGAGTTTTATCACCACTGTCTCCATTACCCTTTGGATGGTTTGAGCTTTCACCTTGCAATCTTGCATTTCTTTCTTCAAATAAAACTTTCACCATCTCATTCATATCATAGACAAATTTTCTGAATTTTTCCTCCTCTGAAGGAAGAATTTCATGACTCTCCTCATGAGCCATACTTAGTGAATATCTTCTTGAAGCTTGAGGTGATTGGGTAGTTCTCCTTCTTGAAAGTTGAGAACTTGGCTCTACAGGTTGACCTTCTCCTCTTGTGAGATTCAACCTTGCAAGCATCAGAAAACAAAACAATTGCAAATAATCAAGACTTCAAAAACCTATGCTCCGATACCAACTTGATCTGAAAATGAGAAGAATTGTATCTTTTAAAATATTTGTAAGTGTTAATTATGTGTGCTTGGGAAAAAGAATCAATTTGAAAAAACATAAAATAGAGATTTTTCACACTTAAGATGCACATAATAACCATCAATAACAACCATCAAAGTAAACAAATAACACAACAAATGATAAAGGAGTTCATCCATCTCTTGGGCTACATCTCCTGGTCCATCTTCCAATGGATTTGTTTAATTATTTGCTCAAAGTGTTAAAAAAAGTGCTTTAAAATGCTCAAAATTCCAAATAGATGGCTGCAATGGCTCCAAAACATCCAAAAATCCCTAACTGGGCTCTTTCTGCACCTGATTTGGCCAAAAAATGAAGAAGATATCCTCTTGGAAAATTTCCCCTTCAAGCTTGTTGTCTTTGGTTCTCCAATTCTCACATGTGTGTGACTAACCTGGCTTCAACAACATTACTGTGCAAAAAACCCAACACACCATACCATTTCGAGAAATGGGGCGAATTGCGGATCAATTAGAGACCTAGCACCTTTTTCAATGGAGGTGTTGGTTGCATGGGGGCCATATGGCCACATCTCAACGCCTATTTCAGACCCCTGACAGATAGTGGTTTGAAAGTGCCATGCCAACGGTTCAATGGAATGACCATATGGCCAAGTCTCCACACCTTATGGGCTTAACATGGTGATTAACCCATTCCTTTGTTCCATCGGTTATATGCAAAGGTCATATGTCAAGGAATAAGGTCTGGGGCCTAGCCCCGATCCTTCCATCATCCATTTGAACCTTAACACAAGCTTAATTAATAGTGGGTTACTATATGGTTAAGTAACACCCATAGGCAGGCTGGTATCCTAGCCTACAATAGAGCTATGCGACTTAGCTCCAGAGGTCAGGAGTTTGACCCCCACAGACTGCCACAAATTTTTATACATGGGAGAGGTGCCACATGGTATCCCATGACTAGGCCATGTGGAACCATACCATTGCCACCCAAGAACCACGTGTCAACACCTTAATGGTTCACTTACATGAAAAAACACCTACCCAGTCAGCCTGCCAACTCAACATCGCTACACAATGGCCATTCCACATCACCTGCCATGTGTGGGACTGTACCATGCCATGTCAGCATTGTATGAACTGTGCATAGTGTACAGTCATTAAAATTTTTCTTGTTTGTCAAAATGGATAGAACATGATATCTCACTAATATGACGTCTGTTTGAACCCATTTAAGTTGCGTTGGGATTGTGAGGATGAGGCCTACACACACATTCGCTTTGAAGCAATTCCGAGCACTTTAAGTTTTGAGCAAATTTTGATCCCCTAGATCACACATAGAACCTGTAGTTTGGTACAAAATATTGACACATGGACTATCTCTTCAAAATTAAAAACAAGTGGGGGGTTTACCTCCCCCTCCTCCATATCCTTCCTCTTGACTGCATCCATATCTACCACTAGGCCCTCTTTGATATCCACCTCTCTTAGCACCTCCATGGTCACCGACCTTCTGTTCCTCTTTAACCCATAATACATCATGTGAATGGTCTTGCATTATCGAAAGTGACTGACAATTGTTCACATCATGTCCTATGGACTTGCAACATTCACATCAAAGTGTATGATGAATCTTCTGATATTTTTCTATTGTTGGGTAGCGAGGTGGCATATGGCCCCACTACCAACAAATTTTACACCACTCCACCTAAGGTCCGATTGAAAATGGACTCAACACACCCATCACCATATAGTTTCCTAGTGTAGGACATTCATCTCTTCGATGCCCCTCTGACCTGCATGTTGTGCACCATATGTCCTTGTGCACAACTTTTATCTTTTTCATATCTTGCAATTGCATCATCAGTTTGGCCAACTAAGACTGTACCATTTCCAAACTTGTTGATGTCTCTCCTCCTTCTAGTGTAGCCTCCAAGTGCATTGCAATCTCCACTGCCACTTCCTAGGTATTCACCTTTTAATGGGTAAGTGATCTGAAAATGATCTTTAAAGACTTGGTTGAGTTTTAAGCATGTATTCAATTACCATTTAGGAATTAAGGAAAGAAGAAGAACTTAATGAGAGAATATTGCAACCATCATAAAGAATGCAGATCATAAAGTAAGCATAAAGAACAACAAACTATAACAACAAGGTTGTTAATGAAGTTCGACAAGATTGCCTATGTCTTCGGACCTTTGTCCTAGTGGGGTAGGATTTCTTATTAATATTCAATGCTTCAAAAGTATATAAAAATGTGTCAAAAAGATTACAAGAAGGTATGTCTATGTTATTCTTAATCTCAAGAATCCAACACAACTGACGACACTGAAAACGGTTGAGCGTAGCTCCCGGAATTGGCCTCCAAAGATCGCTTCCTCAATGCCTTCCCTGCATAAAAATGGCTTCAATCTTCACAAAATCGTCATCAATCTACTAATATCAACCTATTAGTTTGTCTAAAACCTATGTTTTATATAGGATTTGAGTTGGGGTTCTCCTCCCAAATTTCCCCCAAGATCTGGCCTCAAAAAGGGCTCCAGATCCTCAATTTTGGGCAAAAATATCCAAAAATCAGCATTATTAACAATAAAAAATCATATTATATAGTTGGAAAACCCATTTTCGAGCAAATATTGGGCGCAACCCATTTTTCGTGGGCCCCTAGTCATATGGGTGCTACTATATGGCTGAGGGCTAGGCACTGGCCCTAGTCCTTCGGTCAAGCCCCTAAACATCCGGTCCAGGTCATGTGCATGTGGCCAGGTGCTAACCTCCCTTGCACCCAAAAATTTGGCTTGGATCCTGGTCCGTAGCTCTGGTCGTGAGCTATCCCCCTCGCCGACCAGGGCCTATCCCCAAAACCACACACCATATCCATTTTAAAACTAAATCTTGCCATTTGTATAATAAGAAATATCTGTAGCTCAGTTGGTTAGCCCTTTGGTTGTAGTCTGTTGCTCGTCCCGTGAGGTCAGGAATTCAATCCCAACCAAGGTGGTAACGATTTTTTTTTACACAACCAACATTGGATAAACCTGGGGTGCCACGTTTTTCCCTCTAATTGGGCCACATGTCACCCTATGATTGGACCGTAGAGTCCAGTCACTGACACAACCATCGCACAGTCATCACCACATCACTGTCCTATCATATTGCCACATAACTGTCGTACAACCATGTGTCATACCATGAGCCTGCTACATCATCATCCGCACTACCAAGTCACCTGTCCAGTCAGCTTCCACATCAACATCTGCACAACCATGTCACCCTGCCATGTTAGCTTACATACTTCCACCTGTCATCCATATAGCCAGGTCTCGGCCTATCATTGGGCCACGTCAGCATTCCATACAACCACGTGTTGCATCCGTATAGTGCCACGTGTCAACTTTTAATTGGTTCACATAAGCCCCTGAAAATGCCAAAAACGAGTGACCCATGTCACCTCCTCATACTACCACGTGTCCATGCTGACGTCACGTTTCGTACTACTGAAAACAGTGTAAATTTTAACCTTTTACAATATTTACTGCAAACAATTTTTTAGAAAAAGAACATAAAAGATACAATGGGAAATACAAACATTACATAGACATTTTTCCCGAAAACCAACATATTCTATATTCATTCCTTAGTGATACATTGTTTACAATACAATATACATATAGGATCTAGTGGCATCAAAAACCATAACCCAATGAATTGGATTAGTCAACAACCCTAATTCCTTAACCATAAATAGAAAACCATCGACAAAAACCATGTGTCAAAAAATCGCCCAACAATGGAAACGAAAATCAAGGCAACAAAAAAAAAAGGAAAAAATGCGACATGTTTCCTGAGGATTTTTTTTTTCTCTAGGACATTGCCCCTGCACCCCCCAAGGGGGGGCCTAGTGACCCTCCCTCAAATCCCCCTGCGTGCCCGACGCAATGTAGACACTACTAATTGTGCAATGACTATAACACATACCCAACATTCTCCCACTTGTTGTTTTATTTGCATACATAGGGTTACATGGTTACATAGTCAACAATCCAGGGAAACAATTCCTATGGATCCTCTACACGAAGAGAAATTCTCAGTGCTATTACGACGGAAAAAATCTATTTGGTCAAGGGTAAACCACAATAGATAGGTATGACGGCATAAATAAACTCAATTCCATTGTATGCTATATAAACTAATGTGCAAGATAAGAAAGAGGCCTACCTCGATCCAATGTTCGATGATGTTCCACCATTGACCACTACGACCCAAAGATTTATACCTGTAACAAGTTCTCAAAAAATAATCATAGAAAGTACATGGTGATAGTATAAAGGGGTTAACACATTAGATAACGCAATCCATAAATAAAAATTATAAACATGCCCATGGATAATAATCATATATTTGCACGATATCAATAGGATGGGAAAGGAGCATTTCTATTAATAATTAATTAGCAGAAGTGACAACATTACAGACTTTTGTGTCAACATGGTTCAAAACCAAGGAACCAAGTTCCTTCCAACTGGTCCTCCACCACTTCAATCCTCCACCAAAGGCAAGCACATAGGATAGAGACAATGAGGTTCCCTCAACAATAGGGAAAGAGCTTGGGGGTTGAACACTGTGTTCAGACTTGAGGGACAAAGGGATGCAGACCTAATATGAAGTAATTTCTCTAGAGTAACTTTTCTCTCAAAGTTGAATGCTTTCTCCTCTTTTCCATAGCTCGGAATTGTTCTTTTATATTGTTCAAGATGAAATTGAAGGGCCAATTCAAAACGTTTCCAGTATGTGGAATGCCAAGGATCAAAGATCTCCTGTTGTGACATGGAAACACAACTCCATTTTTGTATTTTCTGGCACAAATCCCGATGTTTGTAGGCTATAGTGGAGCAGCTTGCGTATACCCATGTTGTATTGCTGGCAGGGCGTGTATATGTGGAAAAATGTGTATTTTTGGCTCTAGATTCATCAAAAAGGGATGACAAGTCTGCATAGGGAAATGGAAAAAGGCCCTCTGTGAAAGATAACAATGGTGGGGAAAATATTGCTATAACAGATACCCCCTAATGTGTGAGATCAGAGGAGTATCTGTGATGGCTGAAATACATTATAAATAACCCAGGAGTGGAGTGGTAGAGATCCAGCTGGATGAACTTGATTGCTCATTACATTTTGTACTGACTTTGCGTACATGGCTGCCAAGAATACAATGTAGATCCATGTGGAAAATATACCAAATAAGTGTCCATGGCCATGAATAGACAAATACAAATGCGGTTATATGCCAAAAGATGTCATAGTCACGAACAAGGCTCAGTGAAACCAGTCTCAAAATTCAATCTGAAGATATCTGTATACCATGGAGTATAATCTGATCTCCCATGATCACTGAAGTCAAATAGGTGTTGGTCCAATGAAAGGGAAGCAACAACTTAGGAAAGCTACGACCACATAGTGATGTATTCAAGTCTTCTACACTATCCACCAAGGGTGCAAGTCTACATCATGTGAATAAAGGAGTTGAGGTCGAACACAATGAGACATCATTTGATTACCAGTCATTGAGGTATACCATTAACAAATGCGAGACAGGCTACTAATAATGAAAGTAGGTATCAAGGCACCGAGTACAATCCTACAAGTGTGAATAAAGGAGTCGGTGTCGAACACTTGAGAAATCCATTGATCAGGAGACATTAATGTATTCCCATCTGTCAATGGCAAGAGAGCCTGCCACTAATGACTGCAAGCATCAAGGTACTCATAAAACTCTAGGTCTCATATCCAGAATAAATGAGCTGAAGTCGATGAAAAGAGACTGCAGAAAGGTGAGCATTGAGGCATCTCTCATCATTCAACATGAGGAATAAAGCAAGAGCTCCATGATTTGGTGGAGATCGGACGAAGAACATGTTCACGAACCAACGACCCTGTGCATCTTTCACATGTACCAAATGCAAGCGGTATACGAAAAAGACCCTCTGAATAGCAGCCAATGATGAAAAATGATGACAAAGGAGAAGAAACCACCAATAAGGCGAATGTCCTCCAAGACATTGTATATATCCCAAAGTGTGAATAGATGGCTTGCAGTCAAACACAAGGGAAACCACCCAGTCAGTGACCAATGATGAAATGTCCATTGCTGGGTTCAAGGTGACCTACCAATGATGAAAGTAGGGCCAGGGTGCATGATAAGACCACAGTATCATGTGATTATGAGACAAACTGACGGTATGACGGACATGCAAAGTCAAGATTTCTTAGGAGTGGCCGACACAAGGTGATAGACTTCCTTTGAACAAGAGCATGAGACATATGGTGGACTTCGACAACATAGACTCAATGATGTGACTATTAGATGCAGGAGGCATCAATAATGTTCTCTATAGGGACTGGAAGAGTAACCATTTGGTAGAGAAAACTCTGTAACGAGATCAACTTCCTAAGGCCATGCTAAACCCAAAATTAAGATGACACAATGACTCAATAATTTTGTGCTCTATTCAAAGGCGACATGACTACTTCCAATTATAATATAGTACTCCCTTCCTGCTCGTCTTTTTTTTTTCATAACAAATGAATGCTATTATACAAAGGAGGAAATGAGTGTCGCAAGTAAGCAAAACTAGTTCTAGGAGTAGATCGTACCTATGCTCAATGCAAGGAAATGCATGCAGAAGATGGACACTCAGGGTGATGTTCCCTCTAGGGTATAGGGTGACAAACTATGAAGGATATAAACAAGTCTCTTCTTGGTTGAGGATGTGAAAATTGCTTAGGCAACAGTTTATAACGCAAAGCGAGAACCGGCTAAAGGCTCAATACTGCAAGCAAGGGAATGAGATGTAATCACAACTTAACACCAAAAAATATCCATTTTTATGTCTTGTAGTCTACCTAGTGTGAAAAAGGGGTAAACTTGTGCCAAATAGACATCTTTTCAAATCCAATATACGAGTGTGAAAAATACAAGTTCACTCAGCAATATTTTCTATTTTTGATAACCAGTCGGAAAAGAGCTTAACTAAGACTCATGTACTTTCAAATCCAATTTAACGAGTGTGAAAGGGACAATCACTCGATGATCATTTTGGTTTTTAGACAAGTCAGAAAAGAGCTTAACTAAGACTCATTTTTGGGAGTCCACGGGGAATAAGGCCACATGTGGATGAATGAGAAATGAGGCTCATCATATAGTCATGTATCAAATTATAATTTACTCCCGGTCCTAAGGAAAAAATCGGCATGGGCACCAAATGAAAAAGAGGATCTAACTAGGGTGCCCATGTTTGGTAAGTCTCTACCATTTATTAGCGACACTATTTATAGCAGATGAGAGGTTTTGTGTCACAACAAATGGGTTTGTTCCTAAGGCATAAAAAGTGGTAGTCGAAGGATAATGCAAAAATGCATGATGGAGTGGATACCTATCCTATATGCTAGGTTATGAAAATACCTTCCTGAGGTGACGAATGACCAATAATGATGTTGAAATCCAAAAGAAAACTGAGTCAAAACTACAAAAAAAACAACTCAAAACCACTCTTGAATTAGTCCATTTGGTGAAAAAATAGCATGAAACTATATAAGGTGGGTAAAAATAACTTATAAATAGTAATAAAATAAAAAATTACTGTATCATTTTGATTTTCACCCAAATAATGCAATTTGGACCAAAATACCTCCAAGATTCAAATGGCGATTGCAGGAGCATCAAGCAATGGAATCATGAACCGTCTGGATCAGGTAACTCTTCATCTCATCCTCTTCAAATTCAGTTGATTACATTTTTGAATTAGGTTTCCATTTTTTAGTTTTTGAGGGCATACACTAGGATTTTCGGTATATGCAGGTCACCTTTGTTAAGGTCGTGTGTACGATGAGGTATACGCCCCTGTGTGAACCACAGGGAGCGTGTATTAATCCCTACATGCAACTGTGTGGAAAGAAAGTCGTGTATAGGTATGCAAATGGCCAAAAGAGGGGTTCTAACTCAAAAAAATGATTTTTTTTTGTAGGATGGTCCTGGAATGGAGAGAGCGAATGAATGAGGAGGTAGATGCAGCTGTGGATTGATATCGTGTGGCTCAAGAGGCTCTAAAATGATGTGGATTGTACAAATTTTGTTCTCTCAAAGGAATGAGGGCCCAAGTGAGGTTC
The DNA here is from genome assembly GCA_032191745.1 of Picea mariana. Lineage (NCBI taxonomy): Eukaryota > Viridiplantae > Streptophyta > Pinopsida > Pinales > Pinaceae > Picea > Picea mariana. Next base: position 129,613 of record JASDQU010736736.1, on the reverse strand, counting down.
TTGGAGATGTTGGTGGGTTACTGGGACCCTGATAATGAGAGATTTATCCTTGATGGACAACCATTGAGGATCGAAATAGAGGACATCTACTTCTTGAATGGCCTATCACACCGAGGGGAGGTTATGAACCTCAATTCAGACATAGCAGGGAGTGGGATGAAGATCGAGGAGTATATCGATGCCCACTGTGTAGCAGGGACTCCCAAGGTGGGAAGCCAAGTACCCATCTGGGAAATAAGTAACCTTAGTTTGAAGATCATTGTGTTTGTGCTTACCAGGATCATAGGTTTGGACTCATTTCATCAAGCATCGAGACCTCTTATGTTTTACACAGTAGAGTGTGATAGACCCACTGTCTATGATTGGTGTACCTCTCTGTTGGCCAATATGAAAAGTCATTTGATAGAGTGCAAATAGGGGACTAAGTGAAACTTCGGGTTTGCCTCTATTCTTTACAGTTTCTTTTTCGAGTGGGTTCCAGGTTTGGGACCTAGAGTGGAGATCCTTCCTAGAGAACCATTAAATCCAACCATGTCATGGTGGATCGAGGTCATGAGACGGCAAGGGGGAGGTAGGGTATCAACACCCTACAACGATGATTTTTTCTTCTAGTAGTGGAGGCAAGTCATTGATCTGGACGACTATCCCTATGCAGGGATCAATTTCAGAGGAGATTTGGATATGCCACTTCCACCAGGGGTCGCCTACAGTGATATAGGTAACAAGTTTTTAAATATTTCATTTTTTTGTATTTTTGTATTTAAGGAACAATTTTTTTTTTTTTTTGGATGGTGTTTAAATATTAACTAGACACTTGTGTAATCACAGATGTGGGTCCACAATGACCAGAGGGATTTCTTCGACATAGATGGAGGAACTGGGGAGATGAGGCGGTGGGAGGAAAAGTGGAGAGAGTCCTACAAAATGTGCAGGGCAACCTGTCTCATTTGACACATAGGATTCCTATGGTTCAGGTAGAGGGTCTACCTGAAGCCATGCAGCGACAGGTGTACCTAGAGTGTGGGTACGAATCTTCCATCGTCTCACAAATTCCATGGTTTTCTACCATGACACACATCTGGCACCACAAGCGTAGATGTCGTGGGATATGTATATTGGATGTATATGTGTATTGAGGCTTTTAGCCCTAATTTTGTAATATAAATACCATATTTTTGAAATATATAAAAAGGGATCTTCGAATTTACTTATATCTTACAATGTGTACATTGATTAAATGGTTTTCTTTTCTTTATTAATGTGATAGATGCCAATCTAAAATGTAGTTAGCGTAGGCATCAGATACATGATTAGAACTCCTAGGAATGTGATAATATGTTATAAAATCAAATTGTCATTCTAAAAGACATACTCGCAGGAATTGATGTAGTAAAGTAGGATCACGCACACGGTAATGGTCATTCAAGTGACATACTAATAACTAGGAATCCAGACGAACTTCTAAAGAGCGAATACCATGAGAGATATCATCGCACAAAATTTCTATGACGACGCTATATTCAGACACATTATTCGTGGATGACCCTAGGCATACTCCATCTGAAGACACCAGCATAACCTCGGGTGAGTAAACCACCCAAGCAAAGGAAGCTAAGTTCCGTGTATGATTATTGGCTTCATCTGCGAATCCTAGGTAGACTGAAGACTCCATTGACATCTGCCAATAAAGGGAAAACTCGATAAGCAAGCTAAAGACAAAAGAAAAGTGGGAAAGATATGTATAAACACTAAATTTACATTAGTATACAAAGAGTTCCGCCCAAGCCTAGGGCTCAAACGTAGTACCTTTTCAAGTAGAGCCCATTTCTGGGCTCGGGCAATTTACTCCCTTCATAATCTTCTAACTCGTAGGATCCTTTTTCTAGAACACGTCGCACGATGTAAGGACCGTGCAACATGGGTTTAAACTTGCCTACCCCTAGAGGTTCTTTGGCTTGGTCATACAAGAGGACCAAGTCACCCTCAACATACAACTGGGGAAAGACAGACTTGTCGTATTGAACCTTGACACATTTCTTTTTTTCCTCAATATCCGTAAAGGCATCCCAACGCTGCTCGTCAAGACTCTCTAGGTGCACAAGACGTCGCTCTAACTCTGAAGTGTCAAGGAGGAGCTCGACTGCCAACTTGAGAGAAGGGATTTCACATTCAACAGGAAGGATCGACTCCACACCATGCACTAACTGAAAATGGGAAAAGCTGGTGATAGTCTTAACCGAGGTTCGATATGCCCAAAGTGCGGGATATAGCATGATGTGCCAATTGGATTTACTCCGACTGGAAGTTTTTTGAAAAATGGTCTTGAGAGACTTGTTGACAACCTCTACTTTCCCATTTTATTGGGGGAAATAAGGGAATGAATGATTATTTCTAAACCCCAGCTTAGATGCTAGTTCTACCATCATTTCATTCTAAAAGTGACTGCCATGATTAGTGACAATCTCACTCGGGATACTGAACCGGGCGATAATTTGGTTGAACATGAAGAAGGCTGCAATATTCCCATCATATTTTATGGTAGGCATAGCCTCGACCCACTTAGTGAAGTAGTTGACGACCATGATAATGTGTTGATTCCCCCCATTCGAAGTTGGGTTGCAATTGACGAAATATACCCCCCACTTGGTGAAGGGACCGATGATAATGACTAGGTGAAGAGGGGTTGGATGTGAGCACATTTTCTGAGTGAACACCTGGCAGGGGTGACACTTCTTAAGTGCTTTGATACAATCTTTAAATATAGTAGGCCAAAAATAACCGGCTCACAGGATTTTTTGGGTTGCTTCAAGCCAGGATAGGTGACCACCACAAGCCCCTTTGTGGCAATCGTTTAGGACTGACTCAGATTCCTCGTGAGTTAAGAAAAGATGCAAAATATTATCTACTCCTTGGCGATACAAAGTGTCATCGACGATGGTATACTTTTTGGCTTGGTATTTAACACGCCATCAATCATCTCGCGAGAGATGCTGAGCGAACTTCAAGGTTTGAAGATATAAAACAATTTATCCATACTAGGGGTCGGACGATGGGACAAGGAAAATGTGTTCATCCACAAATGAATCAACATGGATAACATCCTCATCTAATCATGGAAAATCAAATATTAACTTTGCAAAAACTAGTGATTTCTTGGACTTGGCCGAAGCAAAGTCGAGATCGAACTCTTGTAATATGACAATCCGTTTATTATATTTCCCCCCTATGATATGCCTGGTAAGGAAGTATTGAAATGGATTGACATCAACAACCATAGTAGTCTTGCAAATCAATATATAGTGATGTAAATGTTGAACTGCATGAATGGTAGCCAAAGCTAGCTTTTCAATGTGAGAGTAATTAAGCTCAGGACCAACTAGATTTTGACTAAGAAAGTAGATGAAGTGCTCATGGAGCTCATCATCCTCCTGAAATAGAACCATACCAATCGTCTCTGTAGACACAACAATATACAATAAGTAATCTCTACTGTAATCAGGGGATTTCAGTAGAGGGGCCGATACCAAGGCTTTCTTCAAAGCATCGAAAGACTCCTCGGATCGCTCATCCCAGATAAAACGTGTGTATTTCTTCAAGAGGTGAATGAAACCCTTAGTGATATTGGCATAATTCACTATGAACTGACATAGAAAGTTAACTTTCACCTATAAACCCTGAAGTTGTCTAATCGTGCGTAGGGGAGGAAACTAAAGTACCTCTTCAACTTTAAGAGGATCTACCATGATCTTGGTATTAGAAACTAAAAATCCTAAGAGACGGCTAGACTTAATGCAAAATATGCATTTGTGAGGGTTTAACTGGATTCTATAGTAACATTATCCACTCTCTTGCGAGAGTGAGCAGCAAGATCATCAAGGTAGGCTTTGACTATGTTCTTGAGATTGTGAAAAGAGAAAGTCATGGCACGTTGGAAGGTTGGTCTAGCATTTTTAAGGCCAGAAGGCATTTTTCGATATGCCATCTTGTGTTAGTCCTCAGGTTTGATCTGGATTTGGTTATAGCCTGAAAATCCATCCATAAAAGAAAATATCTCGCTTCTCGCACACTCATTAAGAGTCTGATCAATGAAATGCATGGGGAAGTTATCTTTAGGACAAGCCTTGTTCAGGTCGTGAAATTCCATACACACATGGATGGTTCCTTGCTTTTTATTCACAGGAACGGGGTTGGATACCCATTCGGTCAAGGAAACCAAGTAGATGAAGCCAATGTTAAGTAGCTTCTCCACCTCTGCCTTAATAATAGGGGCCTTCCTAGGATTTATAGATCTAAGACATTGTCGAACAGGTTTAACATCCGAGTAAGTTATAATCTCATGTTCGACAATATGAGGGTCGATCCCTGACATCTCTTCATATGACCAAGCGAATACGTCTCGAAATTCTTTAAAGAGTTTGGTGTAGATCAAAATTTCTTCTAACGAACAATCTGCACCTATATTTATGTTCTCAATATTTCCTGGGGTACGAGATATATCGATCGAGATGGTAGGAGACATACTCGCCATATTTCCTTCAGCATAAATTCCATGTGTATCAAGTGGAACTATGGTGTGACCAACTATCTCACTCAAGGTAGAACGAAAGTCATCTTGCTCGATTCTTTCAAGACTTGGGAGAAAATAAGATTGATTATGTATATCATCCCAAGGTCTCTTAGATTCATTCATGGCTTCGAGGATGGCGTCATTGTTGGGTATGTGTTATATTCTTTGCATCTGTGTGTGTGGGCACGTCAAATGTGACAACTGCGTCTGACGATCCCTCTAGTAGTTCTTGTTGTGTCGTGTGTGCTAGGTGCTTTCCTAGGGGGGTCCCATGGGGGGGGGGCGGGGGGGGAGGTATGCCCCCCCCTGGTTATGCACAACATTCGACAACGGGCGGTATCCCGGGGAAGCGCCCCCAAAATGTTTTTTTGGGCGTTTTTTTGCTATTTTTAGCGGATTTTGCTATTTTTATCGATTTTGTAAATTAATCCCGAATTAAGGTATTAGAGTTTTGGTATCTACAGAATACCTAAAAACATTGTATATATATTGTAGGTGAATGGTGAAATTTGATATAATGAATATAAGAAAGGTTTTCCCGGTTGAGGGTTTTTGGTATAAAATTTATGTGTACTCTGTGTATGAGCCATTGATTAAATTCTATTTTTCTTAAGAATCAATATGCACTGCTTTAATTCACAGGTTTAAAAATTACATGTGGTATCAGAGCTCGTTTTTGGCTTCAGAGGGATGCCTTTGTTTTGGAGGGTTTGGCTCGGTCTTGATAGATCAAGTTTATCTTGGGTCTGTGAAAAACCTGGATTTAGTGGGCACTTTTGCAGTGGAGATTCAAGTATAGAAAGAGGAATGGTGAGCTCATCTAGAATCGAGATAGAGAAGTTCAACGGTAAAGACTTTTTGCTATGGAAGCTCAATATGGAGGACCTTCTTGTAGACAAAGAACAATGGATCGCTGTGGATCCTAGTACATAACCTATTGGTACACCATCTACTAGCACACATGCTACTGGTACACAACCTACTAGTACACAAACTACTAGTACACCAGCTACTGGTATGTTGAAGGAAGATTGGGAGAATTTGGATAGAAGAGAAAGGAGTACTATTCGACTCTACCTGGCAGATTCGATTTTGTTGAATGTCTCGGGAGAATCTACAACCAAGGAACCATGGGATAAGTTGGGGAATTTGTATCAATCAAAATCCCTAGTAAACAAGTTGTTTCTTTGAAAGAAGTTGTATCATCTTAGGATGGAATATGGAGATTCTATGACAGAACATCTAAATGCCTTTAATACTCTGGTAATTAAACTTGTCTCTGTTAATATTACGATTGCAAAGGAAGATAAGTGTATTACTTTGTTATGTTCTTTTCCAGAGTCTTGGGATAATATTGTTGTAGCAATTGGTAGTACCACTCAATCTACATTGAAGTATGAGGATGTAGTTTCATCCTTGTTATCTAAATATATGAGGTGGAAAAGCATGGATAGTCATAGCACAGATGCTTTATTTGTAAAAGGTCATACCCATGACAGGAATCTTGGTAAACCTTTAGGGGGAGATCTAAATCTACAGGTAGATCTAAGTCTCCAGGAAAATATTTGGGGAAATGATGGAAGTGTGGTAAAACAAGGAATTATAAGAAAGATTGCAAGTCTAAGAAGGTTGATAAACTAAAGGGATCTGATAGTACCTCTTCCACAGAGGTGAAAACCTCCACTGAAAAAGGAGGTGATGTTTACATGGCATCTACAAGTACACATGAAAACCGTGATGTATGGTTGATCGACTCAGGTGCGTCATACCATATGACTCCTCACAGGGAATGGTTCTCTGAATATGAAAAATACGATGGTGGTGATGTATTCCTAGGAGATGAATCAACATAAAAAATATTGGGACATGGAAGGGTTAAGTTGCTGCTAAAAGATGGAAGTATTAGAACTCTCCCTGGGGTTCTGCACATTCCAAAACTAGCCAGGATCCTAATATCTATAAGCAGTATGGATGATGCAGGAGTGGATACTGTATTTGG
>JASDQU010736736.1:83521-108507 GCA_032191745.1 Picea mariana | reverse complement strand
ATATATATATATATATATATATATATATAATAATAAAAATTGTGTGCTTGTCTTGCAGGTTAGGTGGAGCTGGAGCTCAGATTTATAGCTGGTTAAAGGGTTTCAGGGTTGTTTAAATTTCTGAGTAGGTACAGTTAAATTCCTAAGTTGGGTAGGTGGGTACGTAGGCCCTTAAGGCTCCAGATTGTGAACTACATCTCTAATACCATGTGTAATAACCTAAATTATTTAATTCCAAAATTTCGTACAATTAAACATATAATTCCTTTCAATTTGCATAAATAATTCATTCACCAGCATATAAGCAAAATATTCAGCAGAGATTAAAATTTATCTACAGCATGAAAATAACTCAACAATTCATAAATAAAAATACCTGCTTCGGATGCTAAATCTCCTTGCTCCTTTGGTCCAATGTTGAAGTTGAAACTGTGTCAAACACTGCCCAAAACCGAATTTTCCTCCCTGCCAGCTAGGAGCAGCCTGTGTGTCTCCCTAGCTCCAGGATACTGTAAGGATATCCTGGCCCTCATGCCCAAAACCCCCAACAAATTGGTTCCCCTTGCTTCTGATTCACCATAAACCCCCAAAACCAAACTCCTCACACCAGAGATCTCCACAGAAAATTCTCCCACAGAAATATATCCTCCTCCTCAAAATGCTTCCTCCCTCCAAAAGAAAAAAAATCATCCCTCTCCCATATAACTCCTCCCCATCATATCCTCCTTCACTGACTCTCCTCCCCCTCATTAATTTCCTTATCTCCCCCTTTAATATCGTATCCCCTTTCTTTAATGTCTTATCCCCTTCATTAATATCTTATCCCCTTCTTTAATGTCTTATCCCCTCCTGCATACGTAAAGCATTTAATTAAATAAATTAAAATTACTAAGCCCCTTAAATTTATTACCCATGTCATTGAATGTGATATGTAATTAATTAATTAATCAAAAGTTATAAACAATTAATTAATAAATAAATATTTAATTAATATTATTAATTCTAATCATTATTTAATTAAAACCATATTAGGAAAATTAATTATCTAATTAATTTTACTTAATAATCCCTAAGCATATATTCAACTAGGGTTGTTACATACACCCACCCTTCAGGAAACTTCATCCCAAAGTTAAGGTATCTCATGGTACAAAGGAAAAGAAACATGGTTCACACATTCATAACAAATAATCAACACTATTAGTAAGTAAGCCAAGAAAACTCATACATACTAGTGTACATGTACAAGAAATGCATGTGTAGCTAGTACATACAAGTCTCATGCATGTACTAATAATCAATAACTATAATCCTTTAGTAATTTAGGTATGCATCCAATCCAATCAACAAGACTAGTCTTTTATAACATACAATAAACCAATCAAATGTTTGAGCAATCCTTTAATTACATTTATCCAGTTCAACAATTTTATTTAGACAACTGTGGTTTAGTTACGTAATTATGAATATTCATATATACACATTTTCGTTTTAGAAGGGAAAACATTAAATTCCACCATAAGACAAATCTCCATACTTTCACAACTATTTCTACTCATCCTTCCTCCCTAACTTACTTCCATCTCCATTCCTATCCTTCCTTTGCTAGACTATCTTGGAGCGTCAACTATATTGGCCATGATTACTCAAAAGGGTATGGAAGTGAAACTCATGATGTTATGACTCTGCAAGAAGATATATATGAATATAATGCAAAGTTTTTCTTTAAATTTTCAATGAATGATATGCTAATAAAAATAGTGCAATTTTCAATTTCAACTCTGCAATTTAGAATTAAAATGCAATCTTTCGCTAAATGCACTAATCTAATGATAAAGATTCAAAGAAAAAAATGCTAACCAATGTAAAATGCCAATTAGTTTTTGTATTTTCAATATATTAAAGAGAAAATGCATGGAATGAAAAGCAACATGTTATGTAAATTCTACAGTGTATGAATGAAATAACTCAAGCATAATACCAAGCAACTAAGCAAACAAACCAGGGTTCAAGGACAAATCAAAAATGAAAAATAATGAGAAAGACTACGCCCATAAATTCAACTCCCAACAGGTTTCCTGTCAACCCAGAGAAGCTCAACAAGCACTATAGAGACCTGAGAAGTCTCATCAAAGAACAAATCCCACCCAACAGTCACCAAAACAAGCAAACAAGCAAGGGAAAGTGGTATACATGACTGTTTAGGAGAACAATGCTTATATACGTAGCTTGCAGTGAGGCAACATGCATGTATACGCGACTGCCAAAGAAAAAGGAGCATACATGATTTAAAGCAATACTAGACAAGGGAAAAAAGGTTGAAAACTCAGACTCAGAGTGAATAGAATCTATCAAGCAGTGGTACAAAAAGAAACACGAATGAAAAAGAGAAATGCAAGAAGAAAAAATACTTCAACCCTTAGAAGGAAGATCTCTCCCCAATGGATTCACAAACTTTGTTACGAGTGAAAAACTATCTATAGCCAAGGGTAAACCACAATAGACAGGTATGACTACAGAAATCAACTCAATTCCATTCTATGTTATATAAACTAATGTGCAAGATAAGAAAGAGGCCTACCTCGATCCAACGTTCGATGATGTTCCACCGTTGAACATTTCAACCCAAAGCTTTATACTTGCAACAATTTCTCAGCAAACAAGCATAGCAAGTATGTGGTGATAGTATAAAGAGGTTATCACATTAGATAGCATAATCCATTAATAAACATTACAAACATTCCCATGGATAATAATCATATATTTGCACGATATCAATAGGACGGGAAAGGAATATTTCTATTAATAAGTGATCAACAGAAGTGACAACATTACAGACTTCCGTGTCGGCACGATTCAAAACCAAGTAACCAAGTTCCTTCCAACTGGGCCTCCACCACTTCAATCCTCCACCAAAGGCAAGCTCATAGGAGAGAGACAATGAGGTTCTCTCAATAATAGGGAAAGAGCTTGGGGGATGAAAATTGTGTCCAGACTTGAGGGACAAAGGAATGCAAACTCAATATGAAGTAATTTCTCCAAAGTAACTTTTCTCTCAAATTTGAATGCTTTCTCCTCTTTTCCATAGCTTAAAATTGTTCTTTTCATAGTCTTCAAAATGCAACTGAAGGTCTGAGTTAGAACGTTTCCAGTATGTGGAAGTCCAAGGATCAGAGATCTCCTGTCGTTACATGGAAACCCAAGTTCATTTTTGTATTTTCTAGCAAAGATCCTGCTGTACGTAGGCTGTAGTGGAGCAGCCCGCGTATACGCAGGCTGTATAGCTAATAGGGTGCGTATATGTGGAAAAATGTGTATTTTTGGCTCTGGATTCATCAGAAATGGATGACAACTCTACATAGGGAAATGGAAAAAGGCCCTCTATGCAAGATAACAATGGTGGGGAAAATCTTGCTATAACAAGTGCTCACATATTTTGTTAATGAATCTGCAACATTCTTCAAAGTGTCCACCTTCATCAACAACACTTTCTTTTCTTCAACCATGTCTCTCAAAAAGTGATATTGAATATCAATATGCTTCATCTTTGAATGATAAGATGATGTTATCAGATTAATCTGTAAATGCAGACATAAACTGATCTCCCTAGATTCCACAAGAAACTAGACCAAAACATAACAGAATGCACACTTCTCCTTAAACTTTGTCATCATATGAACTAGTTTAATGATTTACAAGTGACATACCTTTTAAACAACGTTTTTCCTCGCTAGTGTCATATTTGTATCTCCTTCCTTGATTTTGAAGAATAGTAAGCATGTCCAAGAATCACAAACCAACAAAGAAGAGGAAAAAAGATCTATATATTCTAATGAAGTCTATCTATATGATCAAGGAATTATACAATAGAAGACGAGATGCTTATATAGGGAATAAATGCATTACTGTATTAAGTGAATTGAACGTGGAGAATACAACCTATGCCTTGATGTTGCAAGGTCCCCTTTCGATGTCTCTTTGCTTCAACACACACCTTTTCTCCAATGCCTTGAATGAAGAAGATCCACAATCTGACATGAGGAACTAAGGCAAAGATATCAAGCATAATTTGAAGCATAAATCTCCATACAAATCTTATCCTTTTCAACCTTAACCTTTTCCATGAGATATGCCTCTTTATATAGTGTGAAAGAGAGATTGATGAAGAGATTAGGATGATCCTGCCAAATCAGATAAGCGAGTAAGATCCAAACCAATCGAAGGCCACCTCATCTTCTAGAAGATCCCCTTCTAGAACATTCATGAAATTTGACTTTTCCCATGCTTTAAGCATCCTCACACCGTATGCAAGAGGAACATGTGACGACATTGCAGTCCAGGTATAGTACAGGGTGTGACGATCAGACATCGTCGCACCCCATTCATATAGTAGGGTGTGACGACCTTCCTTCATATGGTTTTTTGGCAGAGGAAATAAAATCACTTTTCCATGGAGAAGGTCTCTTTTAATATTTTTAGGGACCATGAACACATGTTTTCAGGTGATCACTGAGGTGACCAAAATAATGTGTAACAAAATGTCCCCCAAAGTATGAAGCTAGAACTCATGACAACTGAAATAGTTTGTAGAATGTGTGTGTTGAGAACAAGGATCGCATCGATCAGGAACCTGAAAACCAATGAGCATATACACAATATCATACCAATTTTGAGGTAGGCATTCCCACGCTCAGACTACAAGTGACTGTAATCATAAGTGCTAAGTGAGTCATGGCCACTAAACATACACTATGGATCCATGTCATCATGACTCAACATAGCCACCAGGAATACACTATGGATCCATTCTCTAAAATAACTCAAATTCAAACATAGCCATGAGAAATACAAAGTGGATCTATGTGTCAATACAAATCATGAATACTTTGTCGCAACCTAGATAAACATGATAATATCTAGGGTCTTCATTTCCATAGTCTCTAAGCATGAATCTAGCCATGTGATTACAGGTGCTGAAGTCGAACATGGTAGAAACCACTTGATTACCGGTCATTAATGAAAATCGTTAACAAGTGCAAGGGAAATCACCATTGATGTCAATGAATTCCAAGGTAACCTAATACAATCCAACAAATGTGAATAATTGAGTTGAAGTTGAACAATTGATAGAATCTTCCAATTAGGGGTCAGTGATGTGAACCCACTGTTGAAAGCAAAGAGACCTGCCATTGAGGCATGTGGGCTCTAAGGTACTAAATGATTTCTATGTCTTGTTCCTGGATAATGTCCTGAAGTCAAAAGGAAAAGACTCATCATAGGAGGGACTTGATGTATCCCCCATCAATGAAATGAAATATGTAACATATTTGAAGTATATCAAAGTATGAAGTGATTCAAAACCGAGACAGGGAATATCGACATGGTAGAATATTTATAACTACATATGGCCAACTCGATAGAAGGCTCATTTAGGTTGGACTTCTCTTGAACATATGAATGAAACGATAATGGTGTTGGCAGCATTGACTCAAGGAGGACCCAACATATGAACTTGTAGATGGTGAAATGAGAGACAAATGGATTTCCCAACCCGGATACAATGATTAAGGGGGGTGTCATGTTCAAGAGTGACAATTACTGCCACTATCAGAAATACAGAGACACATTTCTTTCCCAATTTCCCCCCACTATTTCTGGTGAGTACCTCTTTATTTCTACGCAAGATTGAGGAGGATAACATATGCTTGTTGATTTAATCTCATACTTCAGATGAGTCCATCAGAGTATGTTTAACGAACCCTAATAAGGAGTGGTTTTATCCCATATGGGTCTCTCGATGTTTGTTTAATGAGTCCAAAGAAATAAAACTTAGGGTTTTTTCAATTTTAGAGAGTATGAAAACTTAAAGAGAACTCCATAAGGTCCTTTTTTGTAAACTAATATGACGAGACCAAAAAAGAAATAACCTTCCTCTCATCAGATTTTTTCTTCAAATAATTTTATGAGCGTGAAAAGAACAAGGTCGCTCGACAATCTTTTCATGTTTAGGGAGCGTGAAAAGAGCTTAAAGGATACTCCATTATCTTTGTTTTTTGTGTTTACCAATACGAGTTTGAAAAAATGACAAAAGACTACTCTATTACATTCTCATGGTTTCACGAGCATGAGAAAGAACAAATACTCTACTCAGAGTTTTTCCTAAAAAATTCTAAAAGGATCTGTACATGCGACAAATATATAAAAACAAACAAAAAAATTGGACCCTTGTTCCAATGTCTCACCTCTAGAATTTTTCAAACTATGAAAATCAACCACTTGTAAAGTTGTTAAGAGTTTAGGGTTTGGATAAAAAATAATATAATATGCAAATGAAAAGTGATAAAAGTCAATAAAATAGGTAACAAACAACATTTTACCATTTCATTTGTAGCTTTGCCCAAATATTGCTCCAAATCCCTTTTTCACCTTGATTTTCAACTGTTGATTGCAGAGTGTACGGGAGATCATTTCATGAATCATCTCCGCAAAAGAGGTAATCTCCATCTCCTTCATCTTTTCATGGTTTTAAAATTTATTTTTATTGGTTAAATTTATGTTTTGGGTTGATTTTTAGGGTTTAGCCATGCGTTGAGGTCGTCGCATGTGACCCTATAGGTAGAGTGTGGCGACGTCGCACTGTACGAATCCACAGGCGTAAGACGACCGCATCCAAAAAATTAAAAATATGAACCCAACAAGAAAAAACCCCTAGGAAAGAAAATTATGTTTCTAATCTCCTTTTATGGTTCCTTGGCAGGTCTTCCTTTGTCAAGATGTTGGAATGGTGTGAACGAGAGAACAAAAAAGAAGATTACTTCGTCGGGAATTACCCAAGAACAGTTCTATCCCTCCAGCAATGTGGGTTACTAAAATTCTTCAAGATTCAGTGCATGATAGCCCAGTTGAGACTATTGGAGTACTTGGTTCACATGTGGGAAGTGAACAAGTAGGAATTTCATGTGGGCGTCCACACACTCACTATAGATATCGAGGATATCTATTTCCTGATAGGACTATATCATCATGGTTCATGCATGACACTTACAGGTAGAAAGGGTGGAGGTGAGCCTATGAACTAATACATCAGTCGTCATTGTGTGCTGAGTACCGAGAAACATAGCAGTAAGGTAGCTATTAGGGATGTCTGAGATTTTCCTTTGCGGACTATCCTCTATACCGTTACTCACATGGAAGGGAGTGCATCTCCTCACATGGCTCTACAGAGCCATTTTCAGTATGCATTGGAGTGTATGGAGCCCAGAGTATTTAACTAGTGTGAAGGGGTCCTAAAAAGCATGAAGAAACAACTTACCAAGTGCAGAAGTGGTGGGTTAAAACAATTTGGATATGAGTCTATTTTGGTATCTTTATTCCTAGAAAGGGTCCCTGTCCTACTCTTGTAGGTGGAGTGGAGTATACCCACTCCACAGGATCTAAGGATGAAGAGGTGGGTAGATCTCATGGCTCGACATGGAGGCGGTCACATCATCAGGTATAATGATTTCTTCTTCCAATGGTTAAGAACTCAATTTCTCATGGTTGAAGATTATGCGTATGCCGGGGTAGATTTACATGGAGATCTAGACGTAGCTCTTCCTAAAGGTTCCCACTGGGGGGACATAGGTAAGAAGGAAATTTTATTTATATAATGTTTTTGTTATTTTTAATGATATAAAATGTTTTTTGTGTTACTTATCCTATGACTAATCGAGTTCTCTTTGATAATACAGATGTGGGACCTTATCATCCTCTAGGTTCATCCCCTATCTAGAGGCTAGGGGAGAGAGGTGTTGTAGCAGGAGTAGCTACTGCTGATTTCGAGACCATCGAACAAAACCTGGAGGGATTCACCATGAATGTATCTGATGCCACAATAGATGATATTCCTAGGCATTACCAATGCCACATAGTGGGCTTATCCGCATCCATTGGTCGACTGCTCCATAGAGTATCACGAGCAATCTCGTGTTATAGTGAGCATCATCCTTGATGCTTTATTGTATATGAAGCGATGTGCTTCACATTTTTGATATTTTGGTCTTCCGGAAAAAACACCTTTTGTAAACATTTATCATTATTAATATGAGGCTCCTATCGACTTACTTGTTTTACGTACAAAAATGTGATTGGATTTTATAAATGCCTCAAATTTCTGTCTAACACATAATTAGCCAATGCATATGTTAATGTATTTAGACATATAGGAATGTGTTTATATTCAATGTAATCAAAATGACGTTCCAAGAGGCGAATTCGTAAATATACCCTTAACAAAGTAGGACTCTGGATGGAATAAAAATTACTCAACTGTAGGGCTGCTAACTATGAATCAAGTCATACAATAAGATGATGGATTTGAAGTGAAACAACGTCAGTCAATAACTCAATAATTGTACTGTATTCTGTGATATTGTTAGTTGCACGACTAAGACATACACTATGTAGATTGATTAATTCATCTGTAGGTGCATATATTTCCCAAGCAACATACACTAAGTTTTGAGTACTGCAACTAGCGCCATCAGTGAAGCCAATGTAGGGTATTGAATACACCATCATCGAGAAACCAAACACAATTCAAGGTAAGCAGTCAAAAGGTAGAACCAAAAATGAAAAAGCACACAAGAGTATGATACATTAAAAATACACAACACTCATGGAAAAATGATTTAAGCATAGTACTTCTTCAAGTAAATCCCATTTCTAGGTTTACTCAAAGGAACTCCATCATAATCCACTAGCTCATAAGCCCCTTTCTCTAACACTCATTTCACAATATAAGGACCCCACCACATGGGATCGAATTTACTGGCCCCTAGTAAGTCATGATCTTGATCGCAAAGAAGAACCATATCACCTTCAGAAAAAACACGTGGCTTGACATGCTTTTCATATTGGGATTTGACACGTTTTTTATGAGTTTCAATAACTAAGGTGGCATCACGACAGGTTTCATCTAATTGCATCAAATACAAAAGACGTTCCTATTCAAAAGGGGTGTTAGAGAGAAGTTCGATGACTAGTTTAAAATATGGGATTTCACATTCAATCGACAAAATTGCTTCGATACCATATACTAACTGGAAAGGTGTGAACTCTGTGGAAGACTTAACAGATGTCTGATAGGCCCATAATGACGAGAACAACATCACGTGCCAATTTGAATTATGAATTCCTACCATCCATTGAAGCAGAGTAGTGATAAATTTGTTAATTAATTCAACCTGGCCATTGGCCTATGAATAATAGGGGGTTGAGTTTTCATGGAGAAGACCCAACTTCTTAGTAATTTCAGACATCATGAAATTACGAAAATGACTACCGTGATTAGTAACGATGGCTTGAGGGACACCAAATATAGTAATGATATGATTGAATATGAACAACGTTGTAGTTTTCCTGGTATTATCAAATGTAGACATCTCCTCAGCCCACTTAGTGAAATAATCCACAGCTACAATAATGTATCCATGCCCCCTGGCTGAGTGAGGGTTACATGTCATGAAGTCAATGCCCCATTTAGTGAATGGACCAACATAAAATACAGAGTGAAGAGGAGTAGGGTGAGATTAGTTTTTATTGTTGTAGGTTTGACAGGCGTGGCATTTCTTGATGAAAGTAATGCAATCCTTAAACAATGAAGGCCATAAATAACCATCTCATAAGATATTTTAGGTAGTGGCATACCCAAACATATGACCACCACATGATCCAGAGTGACAGTCATTCAAAGCTTTCTCAGCTTCATCATAGGTGAGACATCATCGAAATATGGAATCAATACCACAGCGGTAAAGGGTATCACCAAGGATAATGTATTGACGGGCTTGATACTGGATACGATGATGATCTGTACTAGAAAGATAGGGCCAAAAAGTTTGGTTCTAGAGATATATGATAATATATCCATACTATATGTCATCATAACTGATCATAAAGAGGGATTCGTCAGATAAGGAATCCTCTACCACAATTTCTATCTCAGTAGAGGGAAGGTCACATATACATTCGGAAAAAACCAAATACTTCTTTGACTTGGCACATTCAAAATCCAAATCAAACTCCTGGAGAATAACTATCCATTTAGAGTACTTTCCCCACAATAATTGTTGAGTAAGGATATGTTGCATGGGGTTGCAATTGAAAATAATTGTGGTTCTACATAATAATATGTAGTGATGAAAATGTTGAACAGCTTGAACAACTACCAAGGCCAGTTTTTCCACATGTAAATATTTGGTTTCAGTAGTCATGAGACTTCGACTCAAATAGTATATAACTTGTTCATCATGTAAATCATCCTCTTGGACTAAAACCATAGCAATGGTAGAGTCAAAAGAAACTATGTACAGAAAATAATATCATCTATAGTCAGGTGGAAACAACAATGGTGTACGGGTTAAGGTGAGTTTCAAAGCCTCGAAGGCTTTGTTCGTAGTATCATCCCATAAAAATTGTATCATTTTTTTATAAGCCAAGTAAACCCTTTCATTAATTCAACGTAATTGGGAATGAATCGACGTAAAACGTTTTCCTTCCCTTGCAAACTTTGGAGCTGGAGTAGCGTGGAAGGAGGAGGTATATTAAGAATAGCCTCAACCTTCAGGGGGTCTACCTGAATCCCATGTATAGACACGATAAAAGCAAGAATTCGTCCAGATTCCACACAAAAAACACATTTGTGGGTATTCAATTGTATGCGATAATAATGACAACGTAGGAAAATGGTCTGTAAATGTGTTGGGTGATCTTGGCGACACATGGAATGTGCTAGTAGATCGTTTAGATAGGGTTGTACAATGTCATTAATGTCATGAAAAGCATAAGACATAGAACGCTAAAAAGTCGCACAAACATTTTTTAGACCAAAAGTTAGTTTTCGGTAGGTGAAGGTTCCTCAAGGGAAAATAAAAGAAGTATTGTGTTGATCCGCTGGTAAAATATTGTTTTGATTATAGCCAGATAAATTGTCCATCAAGGAGAATATTTCACTACCGGCTTAGTCATCAATGATCTGGTCAACAAAAGGGGTTGGATAATTGTGTTTGGGACACACTTTATTTATATCCCTATAGTATACACAAATGCAGATCATGCCTTGTTGCTTGTTTATCGGAACAATATTAGACACCCAATCTATCAAAGCTACAGGATAGACAAAGCCAACTTTAAGAAGTTTTTCAACTTCAAGCTTAATAGAAACAACTTTATGTGGATGTACTAGGTGAAGTCTCTACCGAACGGGTTTAGCATTCGGGTAAGTCTTAATCTCATGCACAACAATATCAGGATCAATACCTGGCATTTCTTCATAAATCCAGGCAAAACCGTCACTGAATTCTTGAAAAAGGGATTAATAAGTGCGGACCTCATCAGTAGAACATGAGGCACCGATATGAACATTTTCCACGACTCTGAGTTTAATCGATATATCAAGAGGAAGGATAGGTGAAATTTACTCAAGTTCCCTTCATACAAAACATCGTTTGTTGACTCCGGAACATAAGAAATAAAAACAATGGTAGACAAAGTTGAAATCTGTTGGTAACTCTCTATGGTCTCATGTTCTAGGAAGAGAATAGAACAATGATGCCCATCGTTCCATGGATTTTCTTCCATAGACATGACCAACATGATCATCTCATCAGTAGGAAAGATCACATGGAATACATCAAGAGATGTATCACAGAGAGAAGGAGGAGAAGGATTTTCTGATTGAATAGCTTGATAAGCCGATTCCACCGAACTTAAAGGAATTCTATCACCATAATGTAGATAATCACCAGAGTTAGGTATATCCACGGGTCATAAGACTTAGGGGTTTCATGAACAGAGGTTGAGATCATGTTAATCGAAGAGACAAGAGGAGGAGGAATATCGGGTGGTGTAATAGGAAATGTACCCATCAAGGTGGAATCTTTTAAAAGACTCACGCCGACATTCTCATAACCGGGAGGTGTTTTCAAAATAAAAGGTAGGTTTCTAGTATGTGAATAAGAATTAAAGAAGGCCAATTGGTCAACTATAACAACCTTTCCTTGGTGCGGGAAACATAACACACAGAAAAGGGTAGACACAACTGTATGCATAGAATCAATCTAACTACGACCAAGTAGAATGTTTTAATCAAGAGGTGCATCAAAGACCTCAACCTTGACATTAACCTCCTTACCTTCTAACGTAATAGAAAATGAAGGAAGAACATCGTAAGGTTTAAACCCTGTACCATTGAAGGCCTTAAGAGTATTGTACGACTTGGCAAGGTCAGGAGAGCCAATAGCTTTCCAACAAGTAACTGACATAACGCAAGTCGAGGCTCCTTCATCAATAACGGTTCAAAAAATATTCTTATTTTCCACAATAACTTGGATATGAAATGGTAATTGAGGAGGAAGCCTTGGAATATGATCTTCCAAGTCAAAGATTATCAAATTGGTATCGGTAAGATCAATTCCACCAATATCCTTTAACAATGCCTTTTGTTGAGTAGGACAACTTTGAAGGACCTCGAGATCAGACATTGCAGAGGGTGCTTGCGCATGATCTTCTACAATACTATAGTTTTGGGAAACACGTGCATGAGGATTAAATGAAAAATTTCGAACAACGCCCTTGGGAGGGGGGCGAAGAACTGTATTGAGACCTAGTCATTCGAGATGAAGAGGACCATTTGGAGGTGAAGTTGGAGGAGGAGTTTTAACCAACAAAGGTGGTAAATCATCTACTTTCTCTTTCGATGGAGAATAATCTTTGGCTTGAGTTGCGACTGTAAATTCGTTCTTCTTGGAGTCACTAGTACACATAAGGACATAAGATGAGGTAGAGGGATAATTTTGTTCATGAATGACCAATTGGGCCTTATGCTAAGAAGGAAATGGTTGTGACAAGACGATGGGTGTAGAAGGCTTCCCGGTCCCTTGCAATAATTTAGTAACCTCAATGCGTTGTGTAACATCTTTTGTATAATGATCATCACTGCAAATAAGGCAAGGGTATCTAGGTTTACGTTTATCTTTATCATCAACTGGATGTGTTTTGGGTTTCTCAGATTGTTGATTATTACTTTTTCCTCCTTATTCTTACCCTTCCCTTTATTTTTATTTTGATTTTTACCGGTAGGTGTAGATTGAACCGAATTAACTTCAGAAGTTTTATCAGGAGAAGGAGTTGGAGTAGGAGTATTTTGTACATTAGAAGTAGTAGAATTGGGATTGGTATGACCAGATTGTGTAGACTGAGTCTCAGCATAAAAGGTGCCATTCACACCATAAGAATCATGAGAAGTTACTAGAGGTGTTGGGGTAGGATTTGTAAAGTGTGCCCATTTGCAAATAAACAAGATCTAGATATTGAGCACGACTAATCGCCTGCTTTTCAGTGACGACACCACACATGCAAAAGATCACGAGATATAGACCAATGAGTGATTTGGTAAACCACTCAACCAACAATTGATCAGGAAGGGGAACTTTGATTAAGCGTCTTCTCCTCCTCCACTTATGGATATGATAAAAAATGTGAGTGGAAGAGGATTGTTTAAAATAACTCAAAATTTTGGTTCCTGTCTCGTATCAAATTGGCAACTGGTAATGCATTAATAAATCCATGGATAGGGTATTAAAGTCATTAAAGAATCCTCGTGGTAACTCAATATACCATTTGTCTTCCAAACTCGTGAGAGTTTGTTGGAAAAGTAATAATATTATAGAGTCATCCATCAATGAGTTGGACGAACACCAAAGATGGAAAATCACGATGTGATTATTCGGTTCTTCTCTTGATCGAATGTAAAACATAGGAATGTCAGATGGTAATTTGGTCGGTATGACGGGCCAATAAAGAGAATGTAAAATAGGATCATTCAAAATCCTAGATAAATTCGGTAGATCCAAAGTAGAAATAAAAGGCATCTGTCTGTTCACTTGAGGAAACTAGTAGTTTTGAGGAGGTAGTCCCGTAGGTATAGAAATATAACCATAAGCAGTCTGTAGATAGTCAGACAATCTTGACAGATTCGGTTGTGGAGGGTTTTTATTAAGTAATTTCCCTTGGAAAGGAACACTAGAATGAAAATTTTGACCCCAACTAGGATTCATAGAACCTGGATATGGTTTCCAGAGATTAGGGGGTACAAAATCATTAATTCGAGGATGTTTCCCCCAAGACACTTGTGGATTCCCTTGGAAAGGAAGATTCCAAGGTTAATATTGTAACACATGTATATTTTGTCCATAAACTGGGTTATGGCCTCCAATTTGAGGTTTCCCCCCAACTTGAGGTTGTCCCCCAATTTAAGGTTTCCCCCCAAATTAAGGTTGCCCCCCAACTTGAGGTTGGCCTCCAACAAGAATCTAAGAACCAGATGCGACAAAATGACTGGTGCCCCCAACTGGGTTCGTGCCACTAAGTCCAGGATGATTAGATCCTCCAAACAAAGGTGGAGGAGGAACATAAGGCCCCCCAGAGAGAAACTGGGTAGGCGTAGGAACAAAATGACTAGCAGCATTATACCCAGGAGGAACAAAAAGTCTAGACCCTCTAGATGGATTCTGGGAAGGAATAGAAATGGAAGTATTCAAAGCATTATACCTAGGGGGAAGTGACGGATTTGATCTAATATGAAGTCGTGTTCCAATAGGAGCTTGAGTTATCACCACATTTCTAGTAGAAATATTTGTAGCTTGTGGGACCATGATCAAATGGGCAATATGGAGGGGAAGAATTGAGTGAGAACCAACCAACAATTGGTCTAAAATGGTGACAACATTACTAGTTGTGCCAGTAAAATGATCTAAAGGCACCAGATAGGTAAGAGACATCTCAGGCATTTGCGATGCAATAGTTTGATTAGAACGCGTTCCTAGTGTGTCAAAAATATCGTGTCTTGAAGAAGTTCCCCAGACATAATGGATAGGGATAGAGCTAGGATTAAAAATTCGAGCAGTGTGAACCATGGTTCTAAATGATTCACTTTGAAAAAGTGGATCGTCTACTCCATACTCTGCATTAGGTCCAATAGGTTCTTCAATATTCTCGACAACAACAATTTCTTCCGATCAGTTCATCCGGAGAAAATGTGGATATTTTCTTACACTCAATAATGGATTTACGGGAAGCCTGAATGCTTCTAAAGAATTAAGAATTCTGAATTCCTCTAAAGAATGGGAACTTCCAATCTCAGAGGCTACTTCCTTGTTGAATTCTCCCTCATGAGAGCCCTCTGGTGAGTTAGGAAGAAAAGGGAGGTAACCTTCCATATCTTCTGGAGGTAGCCCTTGCATCCTACGTGAACGATGAAGGCCAATGTTGGCCACACCAAATAAAGAACAAAACAAATCTATGGCCAACTATAGAAACAAACAACACTCACTAATAAAATCTAGAAATCAAACTAAGCAAACAAACCTTCTTATTTCAAAGTCACTAGTTGGTGATGAAATCCAACATCGTGAAATCAAGACAAGAAGGGGTTGGGATAAAGAGAGTGGAAAAGTTACATTGAAAACCTGCTTAATGGACTTACAACTTGGTGCAATCTCCCACATATAATCATGGGTATACCCTCCATGGAGCCCGAGTGAGTTTGGCCAATGTCGATTCCAGGTACCATGAAGACTTTCCCCTCCACAGTCACCTTGTCTAAAGACCCTAAATATATAGTCTATTAAGGTTACCAATTACAAAAATGATGCTTGGCGAAACAATCGACAGTTAGATCCACGTGCAAATGCAAGGTATCTAGCCCGAAATCAACTCAATAAGGTCCCCACAATATTTTCTTCTCAAGTGACCCCCAATAATATGCGCAATCTCTACACTAAGACTGACAAAGAATGGTGAGAAACTCTTCCAGTCCTAATGCGACCTCATGATTGACCCTTGTGTTATAAGGGCTTCCCGGGACAAAATGTAGCAAGTGGATTTGAACTCTCCCTATCACAAGATACTATTGTGTGTTTTGATGCTTTGGAGAGTGTGCCTTACAACCTATTCCAAAGCTCTATCCTAGCTAATGTTGGTGGAGATAATTTCTAGAAAATAAAAGTTGCTAATAAATTTTAAAATTACTATGTATTTTAAAGGTTGTTGTTTACTCAAAAGGGAGATGGCAATGAAACTGATGACATATGTGACCTTGACCCAATAAAATTCAAGAAGAGATGAATGTGCAATATTTCAATTCAATGAACTCTAATTACAGTAGGGAGAAGGTATCTCTTTTTTAAGTACAAAAGATATGAATCACAATTCCTCTATTTCGAATGACCAAAATTCCAAATAATCATAAGCTACAAAATTTTCCAATATTCTCCTTTAACATATATTTTGAATGCAATAATATTCTTATGAAAGATCACTAAAAATAATAAATGACTTCAGTTCTTTCTTTCTCAAATCAGATCAGATATGTAGTGAAGAAAATAAAGCATAATCCACGAAAATTAACACATTCTCAACACAATTCCCAAATCAAACTCATAATGTAGACAACAATGAAAATGATAGGAATTTTTTTTTTCAAATGAAAAAAAAAATGTCTCTCAATCAATAAACAATCTCGAAAGTAAAAAGAATCTAAAACTTCAAACAAATCAAAGACCCTTTGTTAAACAAGCACTCGGGACCAAGATCCAGAGATTATACCCTTGTGACAAAAATCAAAAGCAAATCTTGCAAAATTATAAAGAAAAACTTTCAATTCCTGAAAACCAATCAAATGGAGATTCAAACTTATAAATCAATCAATCATTGGTATCAGAAGTTCATCCCAAGCAATTGAGGCAAGCCTGGGTGAAAAAATAAAAAAATGTCTCTCTCTAACAATTCCTACAGGAATCATCGTAGGTGATAGTGGAGCACAGTAAGACGATCTAGGTTCATCGCATGCTACCAATATAGCACAGTGCGACGTCGTCTCACTAGTTTGCACCAGTAGAGTGCGACATCATAGGATTGTCGCACTCTACCTATATAGTATAGTGCAATGATCTCTGTAACTAAAGGAAAATGGAAAGAAAGACAAAAAATCTAACTGAACCTTTAGATCGAGAGAGTCCAGATGGACCACCCACAGAATCAGAGAATGAATTTGACCAAAAGAAGGCAGGCTAAAATAAAATAATAAGCAAAAACCAAAATAAATTTATATCCCTAGTATGGTTCCCAATTTTGTTATCGGATTAATCGGTAAATGTAGACATAAACTAATCTCCCCAGATTCCACAAGAAACTAGAACAAAACATAACAAACTTCACACTTCCCCTTAAACTTCATCATCATATGAACTAGTTTAATGAGTTACAAGTGACATACCTTTTAAACGACGCTTGTCCTTGCTAGTGTCATCTTTCTAGCTCCTTCCTTGAGTTTGCAGAATAGTAAGCATGTCCAAGAATCACAAACCAAGAAAGAAGAGGAACAAATATCTATATATTCTAATGAAGTCTATGTATATGATCAAGGAATTATACAATAGAAGACGAGATGCCTATATAGGGAAGAAATGCATTACTGTATTAAGTGAATTGAAATTGGAGAATACAACCTATGCCTTGATTTTGAAAGATCCCCTTTCAATGTCTCTTTGCTTCAACACAAACACTTTTCTCGAATGCCTTGAATGAAGAATATCCACAACCTAACTTGAAGAACTAAAGGAAATCTCTCAAGCATAATCCGAGAACTCTACATACAAATATTAGCCTATTCAACCTTAGCCTTCTCCATGAGATACCTCTTTATATAGTGTTAAAGAGAGATGGATGAAGAGATTAGGATGATCCCACCAAATCAGAGAAGCGAGTAATATACAAACCAATCAGAGGCCACCTCATCTTCTAGAACATTCATGAAAATTGACTTTTCCCATGCTTTAAGCATCATCGCACCCTATGCAAGAGTATCATGTGACAACGTCATAGTCAAGGTATAGTTCAGGGTACAATGATCGAGCATCGTCGCACCCCATGCATATAACAGGGTGCAACGACCTTCCTTTATATGGTTTTTTGGTAGAGGAAAGAAAATCAATTTTCCATGGAGAAAGTATTGTTTAATATTTTTAGGGAACATGAACACATGTTTTCAGGTGATCACTAAGGTGACCAAAATATTGTGTAACCGTTGGGTTCTTCACTAGAAAAATTGCACTCTAACTGTCACAATCTATCCTTATAGCTTGTTGTACCAACCTGATACATGAACACAATCTTTGTAACCATATTTATTCCTTACATGCATGAGTGGCTACCATGTATTCACCTTATGTAATTGAAAGTTCCAATATAACCTTTCTTTTTTTCATCCAACTTATTGCTCCTCCAAATAGGTTAAACACATACCCTCTTATAGATCTCCTATGATCCAAATCTCCATCTCAATATGCATCCACAAAGCCATGTATATCCAACACTCTACCCAATCACGGTCTTCCTTGGTAGCACAATCCATAGCTAGCAGTGCCATGCAAATATCTGGAAACCCTTTTTATTGTTGTCCAATGATCCTTCTCTGGTTTTGACATATACTTGATCAAAACTCCCATTGCATGTGCAATGTCTCGTCTAGTACAAACCATTTCATACATTACACTTCCAACTACACTCACATATGGAACACGAGACATGTCCTCCTCCTCTTCCCGTGTCTTGGGACACTCATCCACATACAATTTTACACCAACAGGAATAGGAACCTTGACCGATTTACATTCCTGCATATTAAAAATCTACAATATTGTCTTGACATATTTTCTCTTATTTAACTATAGTTTCCTCTTTTTCCAATATCTTTTAATTTCCATGCCCAAAATTAAATTTGAAGCACCGAGATCCTTCATGTCAAATTTAGAGGACAATTGAGTTTTCACATCCTAGATAATCTCCTTATTATTTCCTATCAACAACATGTCATCCACATACAAGACCAAATAAATCAAATGATCACCAATTAATTTAAAATACACATAATGATCCTCTTTGCTTCTTCTAAAGCCAAGTCCCAAGATATAAGTATCAAATTTTTGATACCAAATCCTTGGTGATTGTTTTAAAACATACAAGGACTTTTTCAGCTTGCATACCAACTCCTTCTTTCCCTTCACATCAAATCCTTCTGGTTGCTTCATATAGATTTCTTCTTCCACATCCCCATGTAGGAATGTTGTCTTCACATCCATCTTTTCTACTTCAAAATCAAATGCAACAGTAACAGATAAAAAAAATATTATAGAGGTTAACTTGGCAACAAGAGAAAAAATCTCACCAAAATCAATTACCTCAACTTGGGATTAACCCTTTGCTACTAACCGAGCTTTGTATTTCTCCACTTTTCCTTCTGCATTCAACTTATTTTTAAATACCCATTTTCTACCAATGGTATTTCTTCCAGTCGATAACTCCACTAGATCCCAAGCCTCATTCTTATCCAAGGCTTCCATTTCTTCGTCCGTGGCCTTTTTCCATAGATTTCCATCCTCTTAATCCACTTCCTATCTGACAGTTCTAGGATCATCATCAATGAT
Organism: Picea mariana; assembly: GCA_032191745.1. Classification (NCBI taxonomy): domain Eukaryota; kingdom Viridiplantae; phylum Streptophyta; class Pinopsida; order Pinales; family Pinaceae; genus Picea; species Picea mariana. Next base: position 88,984 of record JASDQU010736736.1, on the reverse strand, counting down.
ATATAAAGACAAATTTGAATGGAAATTAGATGGAGTATACCAATCCGATAGCCTTCTTTCTTGAACCGATCTACTCAATACTGGAGTATGAGGATCTTTTTCTTCTAATTCCTATTCTTCTGTATAGTTTGATTCATCATCCTTTAAATCAAACTCTATTTTCTCTGGTTCTTCCTTACTTGGTAGGACTTCCTGTTTAACAACATCCTTCATTTCTGTAGATACCACATCTTGGATATACACTACCTCCTTGGTTTCTGGATTCCAAAGCTTATAACCTTTGAGACCATATTTATATCCTTTAAAGATACACTTTTTATCCTTCTTAACTAGCTTACTCTTGTTTTCCTTTAGAACATGAACATATGCATCACAACCAAATAACTTGAGATGTGTGAGAGAAGGTTTCTTACCAGTCCATACCTCTTGTCATCCAATGCTGATGAGGGTGATCTATTGACCAGGTAATATGAAGTACCCCCTGCCTCTTCCCATAAGTCTTTCCCTAACCCGACACCAGTAAGCATGCACCTTGCTTTTCTCATCAACGTCCTCTTCATCTTTTCTTCAACTCCATTTTGTTGAGGTGTATATGGAGTAACCTTTTTCCTTTCTATACCACACTTATTACATAATTATTAAAATTCATTCCCGCATAACTCTCCACCATTATCTGTCCTCAATACCTTAATTGTTTTCTCTGTTTGATTCTCAACAAGATCCTTAAACTCTTTAAACCTGTCAAAGACTACATATTTCTTCCTTAGGAAATATATCCAAGTATTCCTAGAGAAGTTATCTATAAATGAGACATAGTACACATATTTTACTAATGATGGGACCGACACATGTCCAAAAACATCACTGTGAACTAGATGTAAAATTCCTTCTTCCCTCGTTGCACTAGAGGGGAATCGTACTCGGTTCTGCTTCCCATATACACAATGTTCACATAAATAAAAATATAGAGAGAAGTTATACATACCTTCAACCATACCTTTACCATGTAGTAGTCAAAGACCCTTCTCTCTGATACGCCCCAGTCTTTGATGCCACATCATAACCTTTTCTACAGAGACTGTAGGAGTTATTTCTTCTTCAACTCCAATATCAGGAACAATGTAAATATTACACCCATTACTAATAGTTCTTCCTTATAGCTTATACATATTTCCAAGCCAAACTCCCTTCAACAACACCATTTCTCCTCTAACCATCCTACAGGTTTCCTTTTCAAATATTGTTTTCACCCCTGCATTGTCCATTTTGCTTACAAAAATCAAACTTCTGGCCAATCCTGCGATGTGCAAAACAATAGGTACTTTTTTAATCCTTCCATCTATGAGCCTTAGCTTGAATTTTCCTCGACCTATAATTCTTGTTGTCGAGTCATCACGTAGGAAAACATTACCTCCATCATACCTTTCATATTCACAGAACCACTCCCTGTGGGGATTCATATGAAAGGATGCACTTGAGTCAACCAACCATGCCTCATGATCTACATCTGTGCTTGAAGAAGCAAAGTACAGATCCCCTCCTTATTCCTTAGAGGTCTTTTCTTCTGTAGAATGAGATTCTTCAGATCTCTTATTTTTCTCAACTTTGGATCTACACTGCTTCTTGTAGTTCCCTTGTTTTCCACATCTCCAACATATATTTGCAAAATTTCTGGGAGATTTAGATATACCCTTAGAATTAGATATCCCACTTGATAAATTATATCTATTTATTTCCTATGAGCGTCCTCTTGCAAATAATGTGTTCGTGCTCTATCCTCCCATATTCTTTTACCTCATATCCTCCAACAACAAGGATGAGACCACTTCATCAAACTTCAAGGAAGTTGTATTACTACCTATGGCCACAACCAGACTATCCCATGAGTCTGGTAAATAACACAATAAACTGATACACTTATCTTCATCTGAAATTTTAATCTCAACATATACTAACTGACTTACCATAGTATTTAAGGCATTCGAATGCTTTTCCACCGAGTCTCCATCTCTCATCCTCAGGTTATACAAATTCTTTCTCAGGAATAGTTTATTTACTAGGGACTTAGACTGATAGAACTTCCCCAAATTATCCCATAAATCCTTGGTTGTAGCTTCCTCTAACACATTCAGTAATACTGAATCTGAGAGACATAATTGGATTGTGCTCTTTGTCTTCTGATCCAAATTTTTCCAGTCATCTGCTGAAGTTCCTGTAGGTGTAGTACCTGGATATACCACAATCCACTGATCTCTATCCACCAACAGATCTTCCATCTTGAGCTTCCATAACTCAAAAAATTTCCCATTACCTTCTCAATCTCCATTTTCAAATTGCTCGCCATTTATTTTTACATGAAAAATAAATACCACAGATCTCCCACTGTAACAAGGATTATCACAATCCTGAGCCAAACCCTTGACCACAAAGGAGCCCCCCTGAAGAAAAAAATGATCTGATACCAAATGTATATTTTAACCTTGTAAAATATTTACTGCAAACAAATTTTCAGAAAAAGAACAAAAAAGATACAATGGAAAATAAAAACATTACACAAAGTTTTTTCCCCTGGAAACCCAAACCAAGAAAACCAACATATTCTATATTCATTCTTAGTGATACATTGTTTACAATACAATATACATATAGTAGCCAACGACATACAAAACCCTAACCCAATGACCTGCATTAGTCAACAACCCTAATTCCTTAACCAGAAATAGAAAACCATTGACAAAAACCATGTGTCGAAAACCTGCCCAATAATGGACATGAAAATCAAGGAAAAAATGTGACACGTTTCCTGATGATTTTTTTTTCTCAAGGGTGCTATGCCCAAATCCCCACGCGAGAGGATTTCGCCCCCCTGCACCCTTAGTGTCCCCCCCTCAAACTCCCCTACACACCCAGCACAACGTAGTCACTACTACTCATGCAAAGAATATAACACATACCGAACTGTCAGCAATACACCTTGTTGACTTTGACCAGTTGATCTTTTTTGCCTGTTTGGGAAATCGACCAGAACATGATATCTTTTGCATATGATGTTCATTTTTGGAAAACATTATATGACCGGAATCGACGCGACAAGCCTGACGCAATGGTGCTAGTTTCTCCTAATTCCAAGAAATTTGATTTTTAGGCCTTCCTAGATCCATTTTGGTTCATGCCTCCCCACTAAAACCTTTTGGTCCTCCAAAAGGGTATTAAGCAATCATCAAGTGTGGGATAGGCCATCCCCACTTGTCCTTTATATTTAAACTCTTTCCTTTGCACTTGTGCATCATAATCAACTGCAAAATAACCATGACAACTGAAAACATATTGTTAGCCACCTGAACTCGTTCACATCTTACTGAAGTCACTACCATCCATGTTGAAAACATTAGTAGAGATAACATCATAAATATGACTGCAAATGAACTAATATGTTTGATGTGCTTCCACGACATTAGCTTATCTTGAAGAAAAGTATGATTGAATTTCCATTCTACAACCATCTCATGTTCATGCTTAAGATCAACTTCTTTATTTGGAACAATTATAGGTGTGTTTCTTACATAAGTTGCCTTCCTTAATTGTTCCATTATTTGAAGAGATTGAATTTATTTTAAGTGATGAGCATGTACAACGTATTTAATTCCTTCTTTAGTTAAGTGATATTGATTTTGTTCCCTGTAAAATATTTCTTTGAGATCATACAAATAAGGGCTTCCTAAGACAATTCCACATTCATTTAGTGGCACTACATCACACGTTACCTCATCCCCAAACTTTGATGAAATTACAACTTTAAAGTGCATTTCTTTGTTATGTGAAATTTATGATTGTTGCTTATCCATTTAAGTGAGTAAGTTTTATGATGTAGCTTAGTTGTCAATCCCAATTGTTTAACCACTTCCTCTGAAATCAAGTTATATTGAGATCCACTATCTATCAAAGTATTACTATTAGTATGTTTCATTATCACCCTTATGTGAATTTTTTTTTTTTAGAATCATATCCATCACCAATTTTACCTATCAGACCAACTGCTATGATTATAGTCTCATCACCTTAATCATATCCCAAGTCTATTGGTCGTGTTGCAGTTGCAACTGTTTTTCTCCCTTTCCTTTATTTGAACCATTTCAGTCTCTTCTCTGGGTGCAATTTTCAACAATGCTCATCATCACACCCTTCTTTCTTGCAATTCTTGCAAGAGAGCTTCTCTTCCTTCCTTGTCACTGAATTTTTTTTCTTTCCATTCCCCTTTCTTTTGTCTTGTTTCCTTGAAGAAGATTACCCTAATACACCAAATCCTGCTTTCCATTATTCAATATATGATGCTTGAACATAAACCTCTTCAAGATTAGTAGGTCATGTTATCCAACAGTTTGCATAAGATGGATTTCCTGAAGGGCCACCAAAGAATGAGCAATCAATGCTCATATGATAGAGTTCAGAGTTCAGCCAGTCTTATGAAAGACCATTTTTTTCTGCATATACCACCATTCTAATAAATGAACTGAGAATGAGATATTGTAAAGGATATTGGCCACCTAAGACCTAGAAACGAGCATGTACTCTAGAGTGTTTTTTTCACTTGTTAATTATTTTTTTTCTTTCCTTTGTGAGTGATTAAATAATTTCTAAGTTTCTTCACTCAGAAGACTGACTCCAGAGCTGGAGTACTTGCTGGTAGTTAGGCCTCGGCATGGAAAACCAATGTCTAGTGTCTAAATTTATATGAGCTCATACTAGGTCATATTAATAGATTCATTTGGAAATTGTGCCTAGGTTTGATAGGTTTTTTTTTTAATGTTTTAGTGAATTAATAAATTTCCGCAAAAATGGAATTTTTTAATTCTGAGTCAATAAATTGTAAAAATATAGCATCAAACATTGTCAGATTCCATATTTATGGTCATTTTCCAGTCTAGAGTATCATGTCAACCCCTATTTCCCATCTTTTGAAACAAAAAAAGTGATTATTATCACTAAAAAGTCAAATTTACTCAAAATTTACGAAAAAATGGGTAGTTAAATTCATTTCCCATTTTTTAGGAGAACTGGAGAACATGTCAAAAACATGTTTTCTTATGTCCCCAATTGACTGGAAACCTAAATAGAGTTAAGTAAATGAGGAAGGCGACTTAACTAAAGTGACATGGACATGGGGGAGATCCCAATGAAGGGACTTGACCCCACTATCCTAAGTGGCACATTCTAAAGGAGGGGTGTGCATTCCTAAGCTACAAAATCCCCTTCACACTCCAATCCACTCCCACTCACTCCCACTCTTCCACTCTCCACTCACTGTAATGTCCCCCACCTCTTAGAGAGATGATGAGGAGAATCAGTGGCCTGGGCACCTCCACTAGGTCATAGTCTCACACTGAAGGGGGGGAATTCAAGAAGTTAAAAGTTATATTTTTAAGTTGACTTAAGAAAGGAAAAGGATAAAGGAGTAAAAGATAA
>JASDQU010736736.1:58458-73551 GCA_032191745.1 Picea mariana | reverse complement strand
GTTTCATGCTTAAAGAAGGTTATAGGCGACAAGATCCCAGTTCAAACTATATTGCAAGAACTTGATGAGGAAGGAAAAATCATATTGGAGCCTAAAGCCATCACTAACACAAGAATTCACCATTTGAGGAATAGATCCGTTACAGAGTATCTCATTAAGTGGAGGAAACTATCGGCTGAAGATTCCACTTTGGAAGATGAGTCTTTTATACAGAAGCATCTAAAGTTATTCAAGTGTTGCGGACAACACTTGTCTCAAGGGGAGGGGCATGCTAAGCCCTAATATTGGCTCATTGCCCCTTAATTGGGGCATATTACATTAGTAATGTTATTTTGTTTATGACGGCTTTATTCCATTAGTTGTAATTATACCTCCTAGTCTCCTATATATACCAAGGAGACATTTTCATTTGGAATCATCTTGTACTTGAACATTTATGTGGGGTAAAAGGAGGTTGCCCCTTCGAAGAGGCTTATTATCTGAAATTATATCTTTTTCAAGGCGTTGAGTACTTATTATGAGGTTTTTCTATGCTATATTGATATTTGGTTCTTAACATGTCAATAGTGTCAATTATTTTCAGGGAAGCAAAAGCTAGTAGCCTTGCCTCTTCATCATGTGGTTGTCGAAGCTCCTTTTCAATAGTGGGGGATTGATTTCATTGGTCGATTTAAATAGAATTAAGTTAATGGTTATACTTGGATAATTACAAAAACTGACTATTTTACTAAGTGGGTAGAGGCAATACCCACTAAGTCAACAATTGACAAAGTGGTCATGGATTTCCTTGAAGATAGGATAATCATTCGGTTTGGTGTGCCTGCCAAGATTACAACCAATAATGCCAAGGCCTTCAGTTCTACAAATTTATCTTCTTGATGTTTGAAGTATGGCATTGTATTGTCCCACTCTTCAAACTATTATCCCCAAGGTAATGGTCTTGTTGAATCCAGCAATAAGAACTAAATAAATATTCTTAAGAAAATAGCGGGGGATAATAAGAGGTCATGGGACAACAAGATTAAGTTTGCATTATTGATAGACAAAATAACCAAAAAGAGTTCCACCGGTAAAATCCCCTTTGAGCTTGTCTACGGGCTTGATGCTACTTTACCAGTTCACCTAAAGCTTCTAGTGTATCAATTTGTTCAGAAATATGGTCTAGATGAGGACTTCCAACAGAACATGATTGATCAATTGATAGAGTTAGAAAAAATCAAAAGGAAAGCATTGGATCAGAGCATAAAGAATCAGGACAAGGTAAAGAGGACTTTTGATAAGTCTTCATGGCATAGAGTTTTTCAAGAAGGGGATACAATCCTTCTTTATGATGAAAGAAGGGAAAAGCTAGGGAATCATGGAAAGTTTGATAGTGTATGGATATGTCTATATATCATACAAGTTTCAGCTGGAAATAATTCATTCTATCTAAACATGTTGGATGTTGAGAATTTGGCCCTTCCAATCAATGACCAACTTCTCAATCTTTTCTTCACAGAGGTCATCTGATGCCCATGGGGGCATCTAGTGTATCATACTCTCTAACCCTAATCTTTTGTACATTATTCTTTGTCTTTTCTGTACATTATTTATTTTTCTATACTATATGCACATGTATACTAATGATTTTGTTGTATTATATGTACTTCTATACTTTCATTGCAAATTGTGTTTAATGTTGTTTTTATATGGATATGATCGCCGACATGCGTCCATGATGTAGGCAGCGTAATTCTGGATTCTCGCATGGTCTCCTACAGATTTATAGATCAACCACACATCCCCATATGGACCCAATGTTATCCACCAGTTTTCACAAGATGGATTTCCTGAAGAGTCGCCAAAGAATGAGCAATCGATGCTTATATGATAGAGTTCAGAGTTCATCCAGTCTTATGAAAGACCATTTTTTTCGCATTTCTACCATTGTAATAAATGACCTGAGTATGATATATTATAAAAGGATATTGGCCACCTAAGGGCTAGAAACGAGCATGTACTCTAGAGTGTTTTTTTCACTTGTTAATTATTTTTTCTTCTTGCCTTTGTGAGCGATTAAATAATTTCTAAGTTTTTTCAGTCAGAAGACTGACTCCAGAGTTGGAGTACTTGCTGATAGTTAAGACTTGGCATGGAAAACCAATGTCTAGTGTCTAAATGTATATGATCTCATACTAGGTCATATTAATTGAGTCATTTGGAAATTGCAGCTAGGTTTGATAGTTTTTTTTTTAATGTTTTAGTGAATTAATTAAATTCCCGCAAAAAATGGAATTTTTTAATTCCAAGTCAATAAATTGTAAAAATATGGCATCAAACATTGTCAGATTCCATATTTATGGTCGTTTTCTAGTCCATAGTATCATGTAAACCCCTATTTTCCATCTTTCGAGACAAAAAAGTGATTATTATCTCTAGAAAAACAAATTTACTCAAAATTTACAGAAAAAGGGGTAACTAAATTCATTTCCTATTTTTTAAGAGAACTAGGGAACATGTCAAAAACATGTTTTATTATGTCCCCAGTTGATGTTTTCTTATGTTCCCAGTTGACTGGAAGCCTAAAGCGAGTTAAGTAAATGAGGAAGGAGACTTAACTAAAGTGACATGGACATGGGGGAGATCCCAATGAAGGGACTTAACCCCACTATCCTAAGTGGTGCATTCTAAAGGAGGGGCGTGCATCCCTAAGCTACCAAATCCCCCTCACACTTCACACCACTCCCACCCACTCCCTCTCTTCCCCACTCCACTTTCCCTCCACTTATCCTTCACCCTCCATCAGTCCCCTTTACTACACACATCACTCCACATATCTCCCATTCACTCATGTGCATCTCCTCTCTCACTCATGCATTTACCCTAACCCTAGCGCATCTCTTCTTTGGAATTGTCACTACCATTTATATATAAGTAAGGTCGACCTCTCCCATTTACTAGTTCGGTTTTGGGCAAGCAATGTATCATTGTTGTAATCTTTAATTGGAATAATAAAGACTTTGGATTTCTATTGTTGTGGATGCTATGTGTGGATGCTTTGATCTAGTGCCACTTTCTTCATGAGGTAACATGTATCTTGTATTTCAATTTTGTAATTCATTTGCAAGGCTTTGAAGGTATTCTATCATAAGTAGGATAAGATAAATCTAGTTTGATTCATCTTGTTTCTTCCTTATAAATCATAGACTTTTACATTGCATGATTCATTTTTGGTTAAACTAACATGCATGCTTGAGCGTTGTTGTGTAGGGAAGACCTTTAACAAGTTTTTTGTAGGATTGAAGTAAATTGTTGCAGGTTCCTCGAGATTGGAGGATTGATAGGTTGTTTTTTCAACCATCATTTTCCAAGATTTTCAAATATTGATCTCCCTCTACTCTTCATCGAAAGGACCCCATAGCCCAAGTGTTCCAGGCTCAAGCGGGAAACTCTAAAAATTTGAAAAAAAAAATACCCTCTCTATTTTCTTTGGTTTCATGTTGCGTAGATCAGTTTTAAATTTCATTTTGGATATATAAAGGCTACATGCATTCACCTTCTAGATCTAGTTGTAATTCTGTCAATTTAAAGAAGTAGATCTAGTTCATTTTTAAGCAATTTTTGGTCTATTTTCATCTAGATCTTAGACCAGTCTATTGCTTTGTTTTACTTTCAAGATCAAGCTATCTAGTTGTCTTATGTTTTTTATTTTAAAACAGAAAAAAGAAGCAACTAGCAGAGCATAGTAAAGGTTTGTCCTAAGTGTCAAAAGGTCCCCAAAAAAAATTTCACTTTTTCCTTAGAATTTTTTTCGAAAAAATTTGATAATGTTTTTTTAGTTTTAAAATTCTTTTCATCACTTTATAACATACTTTGTTTGTTGTTTTATTGCAGCAATAAAAGGTCCAAGGGGAGATTCTGCCAAATTTTGGCGAAATCAAGGCCTCTTGGGCACCCTGGGTGGTTTTAACTTCATCAACGAAGTTTTCCTTTTCTTCTTCTTTCTTGTACTTTATTTAATGATACAAAAGTTATAAGGATCCATTTTATTTCCTAAAGTTTAATATCAAAAGAGAACCTTTGTTCTATGTTGTAATACCTACAATAAAAGCGGGCCCTTTTGTGCCCAGTTTCTCCATCCCCATTAGGGGGATTTGTGTTCTTGGTTTGGCATTCTTGTTGCATGTTTAAAATATCTTAATCAAACACACAAGTCAAGTTAATTGAACACACAATAAACACTCATATTTTCATGCATGCTAATTAAAGGAATCTTGAATCTCTTATGCATGCTTAGTTCAGTTTGCTTCAAGTCTTTTTTTCAGCAATAAATCTTGCAGCCTTGTTCCATTTCTAAAGCATATTGTAATTTATCGTTCAAATACAAAGCATGGTACTAAATCTAAGTGTTGCAACAAATCTTTCGCTTTTTTCAAGTTTTGTGCAAGTCTTTCAATTACAAAGCAGAGTACTAAATCTCTCTTTCTTTCAAAGTATTGCAAAGTAATTGAACCTTGTTTAGTAGTCTAATTAGTACAATCTCTGAAGTAGTTAGCTTGATGTGCGAAAAACGCCTAGAAGTGACCTGTGAAGTAAGGCGGGCTCTCTCAGGACTGGGATTCCCACTCGTTTTGGACATCCAACACTTATAGTGAGTTTATTGGTGAGAGCATTTGGGTTTCAGTAAACTCTGCGCAAGTTCTAAACAAAGAGCCAGCCTCCAAAGGGGCCACATTTTCTCACTAACTGAACATCAATTTACCTTAATAAAACTTTCAATATACATTGCCCATGACTCCATTTAAGGCACTGGTAATTGGTATATCTTTTTATCCTATGTGAGCAATATTTACATTTATGCATTTTGTCTAACTTACATGCTTAAATCTTGCAGATCTTGTATCCTTCGATATATGCATGTTTATGAGAAAATACTTTATGATTATGATGATGATGATGAATGCTAAATGTTGATTGGTTAAGTTTTATTTCAAGAAATAAACTCCTAGATTAAAGTTCTTTTTCTTTTTTAGTTAAAGATCCTTAGATTATTTTCTTAGGGACTACCCCCCTTGGCTTCCCTAGGAGTTGGCCTAGATGGAGGAGTTGAGGATAAGGTGACAACACCTTGACTCAAAACTTGTCCCCAAGGACACACCAAGTGAATTGAAGGTTTCTTCCACATTACACCAGGTGTGTATAAGGATGACAACAGGTCCAAACATAAATACAGTGTTACAAATATGTGTAGGTAAACCTCTTATATACTTCATAAGAGTTTCTTGTGTATGTAATGGAATATTTAACATTAATTCCATCTTACAAAATTCATCGGTATATTTTTTCATTGTTTTTTCTTTTATTAGTTTAAGACTTTTCCATTCAATTAAATCCTTTTCCTTATAACCCAAAGTATAAACATGTTTTATAAGTGCAAAAACAAAATGCCATGATGGAAATGCATTACCAACTTGTTGAGTACCATGTTGCAACTTACTCTGCCACCAGATGAGTGTTGTGCCTGGAAGATGAAGTGATTCCAATTTGATTTGTGTTGCCTCATCTTTGATTTGTTTCACACTGCAACAAACTTCCATCTTTCTGATCCAATTATCAATCCTCTCAACATTAACTTCACCATCATACATGGGCAATTAGAATTTTTTATGCCTACGTATGCTCCCTCCACAACCCGTAGGTCGGAAGGTCCACGTCGACACATGATCTTTCCTTCACTACTAGCCCGAAGAACTCTAAACGCTCTTCTATTTCCCTATCGGGAAATCTTCACCCACAACAAACTCTTATGGGATCCCCTCCTTACACTCGGGAGATCAGATTTCACGACTTCGCAAATCTAGTGGCCAAGCATTGGTCTCTCGAATCCCCGAAACCCGAAATAGTCAACGCTGACCTTTCCTCTTCCCTTCGGGATTTTCCCTATCGTGATTTCGGCAATCGCAATATCGAGAAACTTGTCTCTTCGACTCCTGAATCTCAATTTTTTGAAACTCCGATATACTCGTGTGGTTGACCTTTCAACGGTCCTTCACTCCATTGGCCCTTCGGGGTTTGCAATATCACGAATCCTAATGCAATGAATTCGGGACTTCACCCCACAAAATTCTGAAATGGTCAATGGAGGTTGACTCTGTGTCAGTAGTGTGCCACCTGTCCCCTTGCTGACTCCTCCGTGGCCCACACAAATCCTCTTGGCTTTCAGGATATCACGTTTCATGATTTTGAGATTTCCGTTACCAATTTTATGGGACTTCCACCCACGAAACCCCGATATAGAATTCCATGCGTAAATCCAACGGCCCTTGTGGCTCGGATCTACGGTCCTACTCCTTCTGAGCTTAGAAATTTCTGAATTACTTGCGGTAACTCAACTTACTCTTCCGTGAGATCTGATGGCTCACGGGAGTTTGCGAATTCTCCTCAAAGAACTTCGACTGTCCATTCCTCCTTAGCGATTTTTGTGAATAACTAAACGTTCCTCCGTGAACTTGTCCACCTGTGGCACAAACTTACGACTCCTTCTTAAATTCTTCTAGGTACAACTTCTGTGCAACCCTTTTAGTGGTTATAAGGATTTCTCCTTCCTAAGCTTCCTTATAACTCTAAGTCTTAGAGAAGACTCTTTCACGCACTCCTTGCGGAAACCTTCAGAAACTTCCAAGTACTGAATTTCCTTCAACCCTGCACACACCTACAACAACAGTCTCTCAATGATTCACCCAGGTTTGCAATCCTGAGACTTCACCCGGTCTGCACACTCCTTGCACGGATCCTGTGCTCAACTGCATTTCTGAACGAACGAGAAAAAAAGATAAACCACCTGAGTCCTTTGTCAACGCACTCCTTGCGGACACTTCAACTGCACTCCTTGCAGGAACTCTTGCTCAGGTAGAGAAATAATTGAAACTCATTCCCTTACTCTTTCCTCTCACATTTCAGACATTCAACAAGAAATCATTCATACATAGCATAAAAGCAAATGTATAACAGGAAGCAACCATTCATGAGCATATCATTCAACATCAATACACATAGAACAAACACGAAACCATGAATTTGAATTAAACTCTTTGTATTAATCCAAATATCTATACATGGGTGCTCTTACACTGCTCTTTGCTTCTCTTCTATGCTTTTCTACACTAATGCTGCTTCTCATTATGTTACAATGCACAATGAGGGTGTCTATATCCCGTTTCCTTCTTGTGCTCTAGAACTATCTAATCTACACATTCAATTCTCCCTACTTGCATTAACTACTTTAAATGCCTTCTACCTACTAAGTACAAGAGCGAATTGTTCAAGGTCCGTTTACATTTTACAAGTGCGCTTCTTCTTAATGACTTCATTTAAGATTGCACAATAACTTCAAGGTGATTTCAAAATTTGTGTTGGGTGTTTTTCCAACTGTCCGTTGTCTCCGTGCTGGCTCGCTTGATGTTGGCGATGCTCCTGCATCAATTTCACATCAAGATTAAGTAATGGAATATCATGTTTATGTTTATGAGAATTTTTTCTTGCGATAGATTTTGAACTTGTACTTAAAGAAGAAGAAGATGATGAAGATGATGGAGGTGAAGGAGGAGTTTAAGGAGGGTCCTCTGCTTCTTCATTTTTTTCTTTTTTTGACGATTCTTTTTGAAAAGGCCTTTTCCATTTCAAGTAATCATCATATAAGAACTTTACCATCTCAGACATGGAAAAATATGTCTTTTGAAACTAAATCTTGTTCCGAGACATTCCTTCTTTCGATGCCATCTTCTCACTTTGAGAAATTCTCTTTCTCGATCCAATCTCAGGATCTCCTTATATAATCTCACCTTCACCATGACTTGGCTTTTCCTTGGTAATCATGCAAACTCAAACAACCAACTGTCAACCTGCTCTTATACCACTTGATTCGAAAATGATCTTGAAAGACTTGGTTGAGTTTTAAACGTGTATTCAATTATCGTTTAAGAATTAAGGAAAGAAGAGGAACTTAATGAGAGAATATTGCAGCCATCATAAATAATGCAGATCATAAAGTAAGCATAAAGACCAACAAACCATAACAACAAGGTTGTTAATGGAGTTTGACAAGATTTCCTAGGTCTCTAGTACTTTGTCTCAGTGGGGGAGGATTTCTTATTAATCTTCAATGCTTCAAAAGTACATCAAAATTGCATAAAAAATATTACAGGCAGGTCTAGATGTGTTCTTATCGACCTCAAGAATCGAACTCAACTAACATCACTTAAAAAGGTTGAGTATAGCTCTTGTGATTGGCTTCCAAAGTTCTCTTCCTCAATGGATTCCCTGCATAAAAATGGCTTCAAGCTTCAAAAACTCATCATCATTTTTCTAATATCAACCTCTTGGTCTATCAAAAACCTCTAATTTATATAGAATTTGAGTTGGGGTTCTCCTCCCAACTTCCCCCGAATATCTGGCCTCAAAAAGGGCTCCAAATCCTCACTTTTGGGCAAAAATCTCCAAAAATCAACATTATTAACAATAAAAAATCATATTATATAGTTGGAAACCCATTTTCCATCAAATATTGGGCACAATTCCTTTCTCCCGAGCCCCTAGTCATATGGTCACTTCCATATGGTCGAGGCTAGGTGTTGGCCTTAGTCCTCCGGTCAAGCCCCTAAACATTTGGTCCAGGTCATGTGCATGTGGCCACGTGTCCAGGTGCTAAAATCCCTTGTACCTAAAACTATGTCTTAGCTCTTGGTCTGTAGCTTTAGTCATGGGCTAGCCCTCCCTCTGACCGAGGCCTATCCCGAAAACCACACACCAGATCCATTTTAAAACTAAATACTGCCATTTGTATAACAAGAAATACGTGTATCTCGGTTGTTTATCCCTTTGGTTGTAGTTTGCTTCTTGTCTCGTGAGGTCAGGAGTTTGATCTCGACCAAGGTGGAAACAAGTTTTTTTTACGCAACCAACATTGGCTAAATCTGAGGTACTATGTGGCGCCATTTGAATGGGCCACGTGTCACCTTGTGATTGGACCATACAGTCCAATCACCGACACAGTCAGTGCATAATCAACACCATGTCACTGCCTCTCATCCTGCCACGTCACTGTCATACAACCACGTGTCCTACCTTGATCCTGCCATGTCATCATCCATACTTCCAAGTCAACTGTCTAGTCAGTTTCCATGTCAGCATCCATACATCCACATCACCCTATAATGCTAGTATACATACTTCCACCTGTCATCCATACTACCACATGTTGGATTGTCAATAGGCCACATCAACATTCTGTACAACCACGTGTTGCGTCCGTATAGTTCCACGTGTCAATTTTTATTGTTCCACATAAGCCCCTAAAAATTCCAAAAATGAGTGACACGTGTCAACTTCTCGTGCTACCATGTGTCCTTGCTGACGCCAATAGTATGGCCATTTGACTTTGACCAGTTGATTTTTTTTGCTTATTTGGGAAATCGATGAGAACGCGATAACTTTCGCATACAATGTCCATTTTTGGAAAAAATTATATGGCCGTAATTGACGCGACGATCCCGACATAATGGCATTGGTTTTGTCTGATTATGAGAAATTTGATTTTTAGGCCTTCCTGGATCCATTTTGGATTAGTAAGTGAGACTCAGATATGGGGAAACAATCTTGAAATAAATCATTCTCTATGCTGCACATACTAAATTGGGAATGTTATCCTATCTAGCAAAACATTGATTCACTGGTCATAATCCCACACAGTCTCCTGGATTTTTTTTAATCTCTTTAATGCATTGATACTCAGACTTAGGATTTTGGAATTCCTTAAGAAGATATCTCTTGATCTTTGTCAAGGACCTTATCTGTCTTGATGGCACAATCGCCTTGTACTTCATATACCACATTAGGGATCTATCCCTGAATGTGATTTTTAGTTGCGCAATCTTCGATGCCTCATCTGTGATCCTTTTATAAGACCATATCACTTCACATGTGAACCAATATTACTTTGCATCATCTCTACCTATTTCATTGAATAAGCGTAACCTTAGGGTACTATCCTAATTCACCATCCTTAATCCCGAACGATGTCCTCTAAACTGGTTGTTGGGTGTTTTGGTTTTTGGTATTGATACACTTTCTCGCAAAGTAGCACCGACTTCATCTTCTTCTTCACTTGTCTCTTCTCTCCTTTATTCTCCTACTCTTACTTCTACTCTAATCACTTCACTATCTACTTTTATTTCTTCTTGGATACAAATGCGCAAGGGGGGTGGTTCAAAGGGGGGGTAACTCCATCTTCTTCTAACATTTCTTGTGAGATAACCTAGAGAGTTTCCTACCTACAACTGCACAAGAACATCCACTATTTATAAATCTTCTTTTTCACCATTAGAGGATCCTCCATCTTGCTATCCTACCTCTGTTCCTCTACTTTGTGTCTCATCATCCTCTAAAGTTGTGGCACTCCACAACAATCAAGGGGTTCATACTTTTTCCTCTAGGCCCCTACTACCACTACTACTGGTATCTCCACTGGATACCCTACTGTCAATGTTGTTCATTTTCAAAGGCCTATTTTGTAACGCCCCCCAGCTTAACTGAGGAACATTACTTGCAGAAAATACACATAAATTTGAAATTTTTCTTCTAACTAAATTCCTATAGCTTACCAGCTATGAATTATACCCAGATTTATGCATTTTTTGTTACTATATAATTAAATGCATCTACATCATTATCAATGAACATGACTTTTGCATCCTCATTTAGATAAACTACACATGCAATACCTTTTATACTATACACGAAAACTATTCATAGCCTGCACACAACAGGCTCTATACTATGCACAAAACCTATTCACAACACATGTGACGATTCAAGCACCACACCAGAATCTCCTTACCATCACTACTATAGTAGATTAATATATACATTTAAACACTAAATTACAAACAACATGACAATCAAGTTCATGTAGTTTTTCATGTTAGTTAAAAATTTAAATGCAACTAATGATTTCTCCACAATATAATATAATTTATTCCCATTCACAGAGTAAAAAACACAACAGTTAAACTCATAAATTAACATGGGAAAACATATAAACACTTATCCTTTTAAAAATAGTTGTGCAACCAACTTCTTGGGAAGGATGTTCCACCCATTTTCCACCAAATCATAGAATCTCTATTCCAAATCTCAAAAACAAGTCACCCATGAGATGGGGCTAGGAATCCACAAGAAAATGATGTCTCTCACAATCCTCTCACAAATCAATATCCCACAACTGAATGGTAGTCTTCTACAACTATCCCAAATTTCCTCCAACTCTCTTCCTCTTGACCTACCTAACACAAGGATTGAGCCCCTTCAATGCTCTCAGTACATTGGGTGTCCCATTCATTTATCAAGCTCTCTCTGGCACCTGTAAATAGGAATCTCTCTACTGAGAACTCAATGAAACTCACTACTAGGAAAAATATGAGCAACAATAGCAAACACTTTTTGTTATAGTTAAACTTACAAAATATTTCACTCTTCAGGCCTGGCAACCTGACTCTTCAATATTTAGCTCCAAAGCACTCCAATACACTCTATCATGTTCTGGAATTTTCCCATCCTTCTTGCTCTATAATCAATGCTATTTTTTTTCTTCTCACTTGTTGCTCATTCAAAGTTGAATGTGTAAAAACTACATGTCACTACCCATGTAGATTTTCTCTCTGTTCGCTTGCTTTATTGACTCACACACTTCCCCAAACTGATTTTACTCAATCCCCATGCTCCCAATAACTATGGGATGTGACTTCTCACACCCACCCTCTTACATGAGTTTAATGATTGGGCTCTCATACACTAAAAAAAAATTAGAATTTACCCACAATGATAATAAAATTTAGGAAAATTGGTTGAATTAATATCCACAATTAATTCACCCCTTGGACCCCTCTTAGACACTCTCTTCTCTTGTGGAAAAAATGAACTCCCATCTCTGTCCATATCCCCCCAAAAATGGTATCACATTTTATTTATTTAAAAACAAAAAATACATTCACATAGTACATCGCTTGGACACAGCCACATTCATATCTACATCATGCATTAATTAAAATGGGGATTATAGTGGGAATGTTACTGATCAAAATCTGGACCAGGAGTCAAATTTAGATAAAAAATAAATTTTCTTGGAATTGATTCAAAACGAACGAGAGCATAGCCCTTGTCATCACGAATCCAACGCAACTCATTTCGTCTCAAACGAACGTCGGGAGCGAGAGATATCACGATCTGTCTGAATCGTCAAACAGGTAAAAAAAGGACGCCGACTGGGCAGTCCCTACAGTCCGTATGGATGCTGACATGGCATGACCATACGCTGACATGGAATAGGTGACATGGTTTGACCGTACATGATGACATGGCATTTTATTATTGGCAGTTGTGGTCGAATCAGATGACGACACGTGGCAATTTCTTGGTAAATGTTATGGTGCCACGTGGCCCAGTCATGGGCTGCCACGTGGCACCCCCTTATTGGTTTTGGTTTGTTAATCAAAATTTTGTGTAGTCGACCGGGTTCGAACCGGTGACCTCCCCCTTTGGAAACACTTTGGTAGAGTGTGGGCTACCATTAGCCCACACGATGGTTCTTATATGGTTTATGTGTTGTATTATATTTAAATTGGTTTGAAATGTTATATGGGGCGCGTCCGGGCTGGGGCTTAGCCCCAGCCCTGGTCGCATGCCTTTATATATGACCATAAACTTTCTTAAATGGCGTGTGCATATGTGTAAACAGAGTTCAGCCCATGGTTTTGGGCGCCATTACATGTGACCATAACCAGGAGTGTAGGGGTGGTTTTAATTCGGTTAGCCCTTTTTCATATTTGCACGTGGTCGTATGGAGGACCCTGTGACCGTGGTCTTGATGGTTGGGGACCAAAAATTCGTTAACGGTTCTACAATTTAAACCATTTTTTGGTTATACATGGGTGCGAGGTTTTTGCGCTTAAATAAGCATGTGTTCTAGGTTTAGAGCACAAGGGTGCGTTTTGTAGATGCAGAGACATCAAGCTTGAAGGAGGAAAATGGCAGGAGGCCTATCTTCCTCATTTCTTGGCCGATTGAGGTGCTATAAAAGCCCAGCTAGAAGTTTTTGGAAGTATTGAATCCATTGGCACTATTATCAAGGACATTTGAAGACTTATTTTATAGTATTTTATCCATTGAAGTTTCAGCAAGCTCTAGAGAGCTTGAAGCCCTCATTGATTGAGGACATGTTTTGGTGAGCCTATGTTTGTTTTCTGTGATTGAATAATCAATTTTGGCTAAATGATATGCTCGGAACGCATTGGGATAGGTTTCCGAGGTTTTTTAGGACTTTTACAGGTGTTTTTGCCTAAGAGAAGCTCAGGGGAGCTTATGGCCACATGTAGAAGAGGTCATGCCCGAATGAGCCATGATCCGTTTTCAGAGTTCTATTAGTCATTTTTGGGGTTTTTATGTGTTATGATCTCAACGGTATAGTCTATTTTTCCATTGGATTTGAGCATCAGCTTGTAAAAGAACTTTTGACAAATTAATCCTAGAGAGCCAAGTCCATTGATCGAGGCTCAAGGAGATGTAGCCCGAAGGGGGGTGAACTCCTTTATCATGTTGTTCTTGTTGTGAGTTTGATGGTTTAGTTGCTGCAAGTTGTGTTGCTGTGTATTTATTTCAAGTACATATTTAACCATCTAAAAGAACATTTGCTCACACATAGACATTCAAAAGAAGATTCATAAACTTAACACATAACACCTGATCTTGCATATTTTAACACATGAAGCAAGGTCCTGTAAAGTTTATTTTAATGAAGTAGAGGGTGCTTGCATAACATAACAAGTCAGCCTTCTATTTTCAGATCAGGTGGTATCAGAGCATAGTTTGTTTTTCTCATGTATTTTCCATTGATAGCTTGAGATTTAGCTATTGGTTTTTGTGCAAGTTTTGTGTTGAAGTTGGATATCTTCCAAGGATGGAGGAAGCTTCAAGCATTGATAGTTCTCATACATCTTCATTATCTAAATTCTTTGACAAAGAGGAGATTCTAACTATGAGAGATTTGATGAAAGAGATGTGTGAAGACGGAAAGGAGAGCATTGTCCTTGAAGAGAAGTTGATGGCCATAAAGAAGGAGAAAGACCAACTTCTTGAAAAGTTGCATGAGATGGAGAATCAACTCCATGAGGCAAAGGAAACCCTTACCAAGTACATGCATGAACATAAGGTATGCAATGTTAGTTTATCTTCTAATTCCTCTCAAGATGTATGTTTTGGTGTTTTTGAAAATCACACAAGAGGAATAGGGTCCAAGTTATTGTTAAAAATGGGCTATGAAGGTAGAGGTTTGGGTAAGCATGCACAAGGAATTTTTGAGCCTATTGTTGTTGAAGAGAGGCCCAAGTATTGTGGTCTTGGATATGAACGAAGAAATGGAGCAAATTCCAAAGTCGAGGAGACAAGGGAAAAAGTTCCAAGAACAAATTTTGTTTCAAGTTCACCTCCTCAAGAAGGCTTTAAAGGTGAAAGTTCAAGAACTTTTGTTGAAAGTTCAATCCATCCAGCATACAAGACTTGTGTTCAAGATGAATGCGAATGTGTGAAACGCAAAAGTTGTGACAGTGATGAGGACAAGAACACTATTGATGGTCTTCAAAGGAGAGCTTGTAACTCTTCAAATTCACCTCCTCAAAGAGGCGATAAAGATGAATGTTCAAGGTATAATTATGCTTGTCATTCAGTTGCTTTTGATTATGTTAAGCATGATAAATTTGTATGTAAAAATGGAAGAAAGAATCCATGTACATATTGTGGTTTATATAACCATCATGTTTCAAAATGTTGGAAATCACTAACCGCTTTCAGGAAACTTGATAAGCAAAGACAACGTGAAAAGAGGATGCAAAATATTTGCACTCATTGTCAGAAGCGGGGTCATCTCATTGACCAATGTTGGACGTTGCATCCAACCACTCATCCACAACATAAGAAGTAGATGGATAAAGAGATTGGCAAGAATGGAAGAGGAGATTCCATCATTGATGTGTGTCAAGATGATTCACAAAAGGACGATTTTCAACA
>JASDQU010736736.1:47154-58447 GCA_032191745.1 Picea mariana | reverse complement strand
AACAGAAAAAGTCACCGTTGAGTTGGCTTGGTAAGAAATGGTTGGATTTCTTAAGCAAGTAAGGCTTGCATTTTTCTGTTGTAAATGGACTTTTCAGCGTCATGTGTGCATTTATGGGAAGCATTATAAGTTGTAGCTATTTATCACAACTTGCCTGATGCAAGTTGGATGTGAATGCAATTCTTTTTTGAAGGCATTTTTGTTGTTACATAATTTCACCAGGAGGATGTAAAATATGGATATGATGTTCACTTGTTACAGCCATGTATTTTTTTCATATTCATCTCTTATATATCCACATGTTTCGGGTTATGTTCTTATGTTTGTACTGGAAGGAGAGTTGAAGAGTCATGCACATGCATTTGTTTTTATGTAAGTGTAAGCAGTGAACCTGGTAATGGTTCATGATGAATGATTCATGATTGTAACATGATTGTGTATCATGTTTGTCGACTTGTCAATTTTGGAAAGATTGAGATGTTACAAATGAGTCTCAACTAGTGTCGATGATTGTCTGACGACTATGTTGTGTCGATCGTGTTTTTCGACTTGTGTTTAGTCGATGGTGTTTGTTGACTTGTAAGTTTATTTTGAGTACACCATGATGCAAGAAAATGCCATGTGCTTTGATGAAGTACAGGATGCGACAATTTGTTTAAGAAAAAAAGACTTTGTTACCATCATTTTCAGTCTTGTATAATTTGTTTTCAAGATTGATGGTTTTCTTGGCTTGTGACAAGATATCGTAGGAAAGTTTTTGCAGCCATTGGAGAGCTGATTGTGTTTACGTCAAAGAGTTCAAAAGAGGGACTTGATTCTTAGTGGGAAGGTTGGAAGTCTTCCAAGCACGGAGAAAACAGTGGGTCAGCAGCAGCCAGAGAACAGTGGTTGAGGGACATAGCTAGTTGCAGTGCAAGGCATGTCAAAGTATTCAGGTGATTGTCGAAAAGACTTTTCAAGTAGAATCAGTTGATAGAAATTGAAAGCAGACAGATGATCATAAGCTTTTGTGGGTCCAAAATACTTTCAGTGGGAAGGTGTGATCAAAATCTGGACCAGGAGTCAAATTTTAGCTCAAAAATCAACATTCTCATAATTGCCTCAAAACAAACAAGACTGTAGCCCTCATCATCATGAATCCAACACAACTCATTTCATCTCAAAAGGACGTCGGAAGAGAGAGATATCGTGATCTATCTGAATCGTCAAACAGGTAAAAAAAGGATGCTGACTGGGCAGTCCATACAGTCCGTACGGATGGTGACGTGGAATGACCGTATGCTGACATGGCAGAGGTGACATGGCTTGAGCATAAATGCTAACATGGCATTTTATTATTGGCAGTTGTGGTCGAATCAGTTGACGACATGTGGCAATTTCTTGGCAAATGTTATGGTGCCACGTGGCCCAGTCATGGGCTGCCACGTGGCACCCCTTTATTGGTTTTGGTTTGTTAATCAAAATTTTATGTATTCAACCAGGTTCGAACCGGTGACCTCCCCCTTTGGAAATGCTTTGGTAGAGTGTGGGCTACCATTAGCCCACACGGTGGTTCTTATATGGTTTATGTGTTGTATTATAATTAAATTGGTTTGAAATGTTATATGGTGCGCATCCGGGCTAGGGCTTAGCCCCAGCCCTGGTCGCACGCCTTTATATATGACCATAACCTTTGTTAAATGGCACACGCATATGTGTAAACAGAGTTCAGCCCATGGTTTCAGGCACCATAACTTTTTACCATAACCAGGAGGGTGGGGGTGGTTTTAATTCGGTTAGCCCTTTTTCATATTTGCTCGTGGTCGTATGGAGGACCCTGTGACCATGCTCTTGACGGCTGGGGGCCAAAAATTCATTAACGGTTGTACAGTTTAGACCATTTTTTGGTTATACGCGAGTGCCATGTTTTTGCGCTTAAATAAGCGTGTGTTCTGGGTTCAGAGCACAAGGGTGCGTTTTGTAGATGCAGAGATAGCAAGCTTGAAGGAGGAAAATGGCAGGAGGCCTATTTTCCTCATTTCTTGGCCGATTGAGGTGTCGTAAAAGCCTAGCTAGGGGTTTTTGGACGTCCTGAATCCATTGGCACTATTATCAAGGCCATTTGAAGACTTCTTTTACAATATTTTAGCCATTGAAGTTTCAACAAGCTCTAGGGAGCTTGAAGCCCTCATTGATTGAGGACATGTTTTGGTGAGCCTATGTTTGTTTTCTGTGATTGAATAATCATTTTTGGTTAACTTATATGCTCTGAACACATTGGTACAGGTTTCAGAGGCTTTTGAGGACTTTTGCAGGTGTTTTTTCCAAAGCGAAGCTAAGGGAAGCTTATGGCCACATGTAGAAGAGGTCATGCCCGGATGAGCCATGATCTGTTTTCAGAGTTCTATTAGTCATTTTTGGGGTTTTTATGTGTTCTGATCTCAATGGTACAATATGTTTTTCCATTGGAGTTGAGCAGTAGCTTGTAAAAGAACTTTTGACGAATTAATCCCAGAGAGCCAAGTCCATTGATGGAGGCTCAAGGAGATGTAGCTCGGTGGGGGGTGAACTCCTTTATCATGTTGTTCTTGTTGTGAGTTTGATGGTTTAGTTGCTGCAAGTTGTGTTGCTGTGTATTTATTTCAAGTACATATTTAACCATCTAAAAGAACATTTCCTCACACATAGACATTCAAAAGAAGATTCATAAACTTAACACATAATTTTATCTTGCATATTTTAACACATGAAGCAAGGTCCTGCAAAGTTTATTTTAATGAAGTAGAGGGTGCTTGCATAGCATAACAAGTCAACCTTCTATTTTCAGATCAGGTGGTATCAGGGCATAGTTTGTTTTGCTCATGTATTTTCCATTGATAGCTTGAGATTTAGCTATTGGTTTTTGTGCAAGTTTTGTGTGGAAGTTGGATATCTTCCAAGGATGGAGGAAGCTTCAAGCATTGATAGTTCTCATACATCTTCAATATCTAAATTCTTTGACAAAGAGGAGATTATAGCTATGAGAGATTTGATGAAAGAGATGTGTGAACACAAAAAGGAGAGCATTGTCCTTTAAGAGCAGTTGATGGCCATAAAGAAGGAGAAATACCAACTTCTTGAAAAGTTGCATGAGATGGAGAATCAACTCCATGAGGCAAAGGAAACCCTTACCAAGTACATGCATGAACATAAGGTATGCAATGTTAGTTTATCTTATAATTCCTATCAAGATGTATGTTTTGGTGTTTTTGAAAATCATGCAAGAGGAATAGGGTCCAAGTTATTGTTAAAAATGGGCTATGAAGGTAGAGGTTTGGGTAAGCATGCACAAGTCATTGTTGAGCCTATTGTTGTTGAAGAGAGGCCCAAGTATTGTGGTCTTGGATATGAACGAAGAAATGGAGCAAATTCCAAAGTCGAGGAGACAAGGGAAAAAGTTCCAAGAACAGATTTTGTTTCAAGTACACCTCCTCAAGAAGGCATTAAAGGTGAAAGTTCAAGAACTTTTGTTGAAAGTTCAATCCATCCAGCATACAAGAATTGTGGTCAAGATGAATGTGAATGTGTGAAAGGAAAAAGTTGTGACAGTGATGCGGACAAGAACACTGTTGATGGTCTTCAAAGGAGAGCTTGTAACTCTTCAAATTCACCTCCTCAAAGAGGCGATAAAGGTGAATGTTCAAGGTATAATTCTGCTTATCATTCAGTTGCTTTTTGTTATGTTAAGCATGATAAATTTGTATGTAAAAATGGAAGAAAGAATCCATGTACATATTGTGGTTTATATAACCATCATGTTTCAAAATGTTGGAAAAGATTAACCGCTTTCAGGAAACTTAATAAGCAAAGACAACGTGAAAAGAGGATGCAAAAAATTTTCACTCATTGTCAGAAGCGGGGTCATCTCATTGACCAATGTTGGACGTTGCATCCAACCACTCATCCACAGCATAAGCAATAGATGGATAAAGAGATTGGCAAGAATGGAAGAGGAGATTCCATCATTGATGTGTGTCAAGATGATTCAAAAGAGGACGATTTTCAGTAGAAAAAGTCACTGTTGAGTTGGCTTGGTAAGAAATGGTTGGATTTCTTAAGCAAGTAAGGCTTGCATTTTTCTGTTGTAGATGCACTTTTCAGCATTATGTGTGCATTTATGGGAAGCATGATAAGTTGCAGCAGTTTATCACAACTTGCATGATGCAAGTTGCATGTGAATGCAATTCATTTTTGAAGGCATTTTTGTTGTTGCATAAATTCGCCAAGAGGATGTAAAAGATGGATATGATGTTCATTTGTTACAGCCATGTATTTTTTTCATATTCAGCTCTTATGTATCCACATGTTTTGGGTTATGTACTTATGTTTGTACTGGAAGGAGAGTTGAAGAGTCATGCACATGCATTTGTGTTTTATGTATGTGTAAGCAGTGAACCTGGTAATGGTTCATCATGAATGATTCATGATTGTAATATGACTGTGTATCATGTTTGTCAACTTGTCAATTTTGGGAAGATTGAGATGTTACAAATGAGTCTCAACTGGTGTCGATGATTGTCTGACGACTATGTTGTGTCGATCGTGCTTTTCGACTTGTGTTTAGTCGATGGTGTTTGTTGACTTTTAAGTTGATTTTGAGTACACCATGATGCAAGAAAACGCCATGTGCGTTGAGGAAGTATAGGATGCGACAGTTTGTTTTAGAACAAAAGAGTTTGTTAGCATCATTTTCAGTGTTGTATAATTTGTTTTCAAGATTGATGGTTTTCTTGGCTTGTGACAAGATGTCGCAGGAAATGTTTTGTAGCCATTGGAGAGCTGAATGTGTTGACGTCAAAGAGCTCGAAAGAGGGAATTGATTCTCAGTGGGAAGGTTGGCAGTCTTCCAAGAACAGAGAAAACAATGGGTCAGCAGCAGCCAGAGAACAGTGGTTGAGGGACATAGCTAGTTGCAGTGCAAGGCATGTCAAAGTATTAAGGTGATTGTCGAAAAGAATTTTCAAGTAGAATCAGTTGATAGAACTTGAAAGCAGACAGATGATCATGAGCTTTTGTGGGTCCAAAATACTTTCAGTGGGAAGGTGTGATCAAAATCTGGACCAGGAGTCAAATTTTAGCTCAAAAATCAACGTTATGAGAATTGCTTCAAAATGAATGAGAGCGTAAACCTCGTCATCACGAATCCAACACAACTTTTTTCATCTCAAACGTACGTCGGGAGAGAGAGATATCACGATCTGTCGGAATTGTCAAACAGGTAAAAAAAGGACGCTGACTGGGCAGTCCGTACAGTCCGTACGGATGCTGACGTGGCATGACCATACGCTGACATGGAAGAGGTGATGTGGCTTGACCATACATGTTGACATGGCATTTTATTATTGGCAGTTGTGGTCGAATCAGATGACGACACGTGGCAATTTATTGGCAAATGTTATGGTGCCACGTGGCCCAGTCATGGGCTGCCACGTGGCACCCCTTTATTGGTTTTGGTTTGTTAATCAAAATTTTGTGTAGTCGACCGGGTTCGAACCAGTGACCTCCCCCTTTGGCAATGCTTTGGTAGAGTGTGGGCTACCATTAGCCCACACAGTGGTTCTTATATGGTTTATGTGTTGTATTATATTTAAATTGGTTTGAAATGTTATAGGGGGCACGTCCGGGCTGGGGCTTAGCCCCAACCCTGGTCGCACGCCTTTATATATGACCATAACCTTTGTTAAATGGCACGCGCATATGTGTAAACAGAGTTCAGCCCATGGTTTCGGGCGCCATTACATGTGACCATAACCAGGAGTGCGGGGGTGGTTTTAATTTGGTTAGCCCTTTTTCATATCTGCGCGTGGTCATATGGAGGACCCTGTGACCGTGGTCTTGACGGTTGGGGGCCAAAAATTTGTTAACGATTCTATAGTTTAGACCTTTTTTGGGTTATACGCGGGTGCCAGGTTTTTGTGCTTAAATAAGCGTGTGTTCTGGGTTCAGAGCACAAGGGTGCGTTTTGTAGATGCAGAGACAACAAGCTTGAAGGAGGAAAATGGCAAGAGGCCTATCTTCCTCATTTCTTGGCCGATTGAGGTGTCATAAAATCCCAGGTAGGGGTTTTTGGACGTCCTGAAAACATTGGCATTATTATCAAGGCCATTTGAATACTTCTTTTACATAATTTTAGCCAGTGATGTTTCAGCAAGCTCTAGGGAGCTTGAAGCCCTCATTGATTGAAGACATGTTTTGGTGAGCCTATGTTTGTTTTCTGTGATTGAATAATCATTTTTGGCTAATTGATATGCTCTGAAGACACTGGGACAGGTTTCATAGGCTTTTGAGGACTTTTAGGGGTGTTTTTGCCAAAGATAAGCTAAGGGAAGTTTATGGCCACATGTAGAAGAGGTCATGCCCGGATGAGCCA
Organism: Picea mariana; assembly: GCA_032191745.1. Lineage (NCBI taxonomy): Eukaryota > Viridiplantae > Streptophyta > Pinopsida > Pinales > Pinaceae > Picea > Picea mariana. The sequence continues at coordinate 52,059 of JASDQU010736736.1, read as the reverse complement.
TGATCCGTTTTCAGAGTTCTATTACTCATTTTTGGGGTTTTTATGTGTTCTGATCCCAATGGTACAGTCTGTTTTTCCATTGGAGTTGAGCAGCAGCTTGTAAAAGAACTTTTGACAAATTAATCCTAGAGAGCCAAGTCCATTGATGGAGGCTCAAGGGGATGTAGCCCGGAGGGGAGTGAACTCGTTTATCATGTTGTTCTTGTTGTGAGTTTGATGGTTTAGTTGCTGCAAGTTGTGTTGCTATGTATTTATGTCAAGTACATATTTAACCATCTAAAAGAACATTTCCTCACACATAGACATTCAAAATAATATTCATAAACTTAACACATAATTTTATCTTGCGTATTTTAACACATGAAGCAAGGTCCTGTAAAGTTTATTTTAATGAAGTAGAGGGTGCTTGCATAGCATAACAAGTCAGCCTTCTATTTTCAGATCAGGTGGTATCAGAGCATAGTTTGTTTTGCTCATGTATTTTCCATTGATAGCTTGAGATTTAGCTATTGGTTTTTGTGCAAGTTTTGTGTTGAAGTTGGATATCTTCCAAGGATGGAGGAAGCTTCAAGCATTGATAGTTCTCATACATCTTCATTATCTAAATTCTTTGACAAACAGGATATTATAACTATGAGAGATTTGATGAAAGAAATGTGTGAAGACAGAAAGGAGAGCATTTTCCTTGAAGAGCAGTTGATGGCCATGAAGAAGGAGAAAGACCAGCTTCTTGAAAAGTTGCATGAGATGGAGAATCAACTCCATGAGGCAAAGGAAACCCTTACCAAGTACATGCATGAACATAAGGTATGCAATCTTAGTTTATCTTCTAATTCCTCTCAAGATGTATGTTTTGGTGTTTTTGAAAATCACACAAGAGGAATAGGGTCCAAGTTATTGTTAAAAATGGGCTACGAAGGTAGAGGTTTGGGTAAGCATGCACAAGGCATTGTTGAGCCTATTGTTATTGAAGAGAGGCTCAAGTATTGTGGTCTTGGATATGAACGAAGAAATGGAGCAAATTTCAAAGTCGGGGAGACAAGGGAAAAAGTTCCAAGAACAAATTTTGTTTCAAGTTAACCTCCTCAAGAAGGCATTAAAGGTGAAAGTTCAAGAACTTTTGTTGAAAGTTCAATCCATCCAGCATACAAGACTTGTGTTCAAGATGAATGCGAATGTGTGAAATGAAAAAGTTGTGACAGTGATGAGGACAATAACACTATTGATGGTCTTCAAAGGAGAGCTTGTAACTCTTCAAATACACCTCCTCAAAGAGGCAATAAAGGTGAATGTTCAAGGTATAATTCTGCTTATCATTTAGTTGCTTTTGATTATGTTAAGCATGATAAATTTGTATCTAAAAATGGAAGAAAGAATCCATGTACATATTGTGGTTTATATAACCATCATGTTTCAAAATGTTGGAAAAGATTAACCGCTTTCACGAAACTTGATAAGCAAAGACAACGTGAAAAGAGGATGCAAAAGAGTTGCACTCATTGTCAGAAGCAGGGTCATCTCATTGACCAATGTTGGACGTTGCATCCAACCACTCATCCACGGCATAAGAAGTAGATGGATAAAGAGATTGGCAAGAATGGAAGAGGAGATTCCATCATTGATGTGTATCAAGATGATTCACAAGAGGACGATTTTCAACAGAAAAAGTCACCATTGAGTTGGCTTGGTAAGAAATGGTTGGATTTCTTAAGCAAGTAAGGCTTGCATTTTTTTGTTGTAAATGCACTTTTCAGCGTTATGTGTGCATTTATGGGAAGCATGATAAGTTGCAGCAGTTTATCACAACTTGCATGATGCAACTTTCATGTGAATGAAATTCATTTTTGAAGGCATTTTTGTTGTTGCATAAATTCTCCAGGAGGATGTAAAAGATGGATATGATGTTCACTTGTTACAGCCATGTATTTTTTTCATATTCAGCTCTTATGTATCCACATGTTTCAGGTTATGTACTTATGTTTGTACTGGAAGGAGAGTTGAAGAGTCATGCGCATGCATTTGTTTTTATGTATGTGTAAGCAGTGAACCTGGTAATGGTTCATCATGAATGATTCATGATTGTAACATGATTGTGTATCATGTTTGTTGACTTGTCAATTTTGGGAAGATTGAGATGTTACAAATGAATCTCAACTGGTGTCGATGATTGTCTGACGACTATGTTGTGTCGATCGTGTTTTTCAACTTGTGTTTAGTCGATGGTGTTTGTTGACTTGTAAGTTGATTTTGAGTACACCATGATGCAAGAAAACACCATGTGCTTTGATGAAATACAGGATGCAATAGTTTGTTTAAGAACAAAAGACTTTGTTAGCATCATTTTCAGTCTTGTATAATTTGTTTTCAAGATTGATGGTTTTCTTGGCTTGTGACAAGATGTCGCAGGAAAGTTTTTGCAGCCATTGGAGAGCTGATTATGTTGACGTCAAAGAGTTCGAAAGAGGGACTTGATTCTCAGTGGGAAGGTTGGCAGTATTCCAAGCACAGAGGAAAAAGTGGGTCAGTAGCAACCAGAGAATAGTGGTTGAGGGACATAGCTAGTTGCAGTGCAAGGCATGTCAAAGTATTCAGGTGATTATCGAAAAGACTTTTCAAGTAGAATCAGCTGATAGAACTTGAAAGAAGACAGATGATCATAATCTTTTGTGGGTCCAAAAGCCTTTCAGTGGGAAGGTGTGATCAAAATCTGGACAAGGAGTAAAATTTTAGCTCAAAAATAAACGTTCTTGGAATTGACTCAAAACAAACGAGAGTGTAGCCCTCATCATCGCGAATCCAACACAACTAGTTTCGTCTCAAACGGACGTCGGGAGCGAGAGATATTGTGATCCGTCTGAATCGTCAAATAGGTAAAAAAAGGACGCTGACTGGGCAGTCTGTACAGTTCGTACGGATGCTGACGTGGCATCATCGTAAGCTGACATGGAAGAGGTGATGTGGCTTGACCATACATGCTCACATGGCATTTTATTATTGGTAGTTGTGGTCAAATCAATTGATGACACATGGCAATTTCTTGGCAAATGTTATGGTGCCACGTGGCCCAGTCATGGGCTGCCACGTGGCACCCCTTTATTGGTTTTGTTTTGTTAATCAAAATTTTGTGTAGTCAACCGGGTTCGAACCGGTGACCTCCCCCTATGGCAATGCTTTGGTAGAGTGTGGGATTCCATTAGCCCACACGGTGGTTCTTATATGGTTTATGTGTTGTATTATATTGAAATTGGTTTGAAATGTTATATGGGGCGCGTCCGGGTTGGGGCTTAGCCCCAACCCTGGTCGCACGCCTTTATATATGACCATAACCTTTGTTAAATGGCGCACGTAGATGTGTAAACAAAGTTCAGCCCATGGTTTCGGGAGCCATAACATGTGACCATAACCAGGAGTGCGGGGGTGGTTTTAATTCGGTTAGCCCTTTTTCATATTTGCACGTGGTCGTATGGAGGACCCTGTGACCGTGGTCTTGACGGTTAGGGGCCAAAAATTTGTTAACGGTTCTATAGTTTAGACCATTTTTTGGTTATATGTGGGTGCCAGGTTTTTGTGCTTAAAGAAGCGTGTGTTCTAGGTTCAAAGCACAAGGGTGCGTTTTGTAGATGCAGAGACAACAAGCTTCAAGGAGGAAAATGGAAGGAGGCCTATCTTCCTCATTTCTTGGTCGATTGAGGTGCCGTAAAATCCCAGCTAGAGGTTTTTGGATGTCCTGAATCCATTGGCACTATTATCAAGGAAATTTGAAGACTTCTTTTATAGGATTTTAGCCATTGAAGTTTCAGCAAGCTCTAGGGAGCTTGAAGCCCTCATTGATTGAGGACATGTTTTGGTGAGCCTATGTTTGTTTTCTGTGATTCAATAATCATTTTTGGCTAATTGATATGCTCTGAACACATTGGGACAGGTTTCAAAGGATTTTGAGGACTTTTACAGGTGTTTTTTCCAAAGAGAATCTCAGGGAAGCTTATGGCCACATGTAGAAGAGGTCATGCCCGGATGAGCCATGATCCGTTTTCAGAGTTCTATTACTCATTTTTGGGGTTTTTATGTGTTATGATCTCAATGGTACAGTCTGTTTTTCCATTGGATTTGAGCAGCAGCTTGTAAAAGAACTTTTGACAAATTAATCCCAGAGAGCCAAGTCCATTGATGGAGGCTCAAGGAGATGTAGCCCGGAGGGGGGTGAACTCCTTTATCATGTTGTTCTTGTTGTGAGTTTGATGGTTTAGTTGCTGCAAGTTTTGTTGCTGTGTATTTATTTCAAGTACATATTTAACCATCTAAAAGAACATTTCCTCACACATAGACATTCAAAAGAAGGTTCATAAACTTCACACATAATTTTATCTTGCATATTTTAACACATGAAGCAAGGTCTTGTAAAGTTTATTTTAATGAAGTAGAGGGTGCTTGCATAGCATAACAAGTCAACCTTCTATTTTTNGCAAGTTTTGTGTTGAAGTTGGATATCTTCCAAGGATGGAGGAAGCTTCAAGCATTGATAGTTATCATACATCTTCATTATCTAAATTCTTTGACAAAGAGGAGATTCTAACTATGAGAGATTTTATGAAAGAGATGTGTGAAGACAGAAAGGAGAGCATTGTCCTTGAAGAGCAGTTGATGGCCACAAAGAAGGAGAAAGACCCGCTTCTTGAAAAATTGCATGAGATGGAGAATCAACTCCATGAGGCAAAGGAAACCCTTACCAAGTACATGCATGAACATAAGGTATGAAATGTTATTTTATCTTCTAATCCCTCTCAAGATGTATGTTTTGTTGTTTTTGAAAATCACACAAGAGGAATAGGGTCCAAGTTATTGTTAAAAATGGGTTATGAAGGTAGAGGTTTGGGTAAGCATGCACAAGGCATTGTTGAGCCTATT
>JASDQU010736736.1:15305-31789 GCA_032191745.1 Picea mariana | reverse complement strand
GCCCTGGCCAAGCAAGTCAATAAGTAAACCCAAATGTATACCTAAAGTATAACATATATGGAAGGGTCCATGATGCTTTGCTGGTTCGAAGGACGTCGTTCTTCCAGAAGTCAATTTCTGGCTGACAGACAGGTTATCGGTATTTGGAGTTTCTTCGTCCCGTGTCGCCCTCTCGAATGAAATTTGGCTTTAGCTCACAAAACATGAGGCTCGGTGAAAACGGCCACGGCAATCACGAGAAGTCGTGTTTCAGTGTAAAAGACGCGGCAGCGAAAAGACGAACACAGAACGTGCATGGATATCTTGTGCCTGGTACTCCACGCTCATGGATATCACTTCTGTGGACGAAAGTGTTGTGCAGAAAGTGTAGTTTGTCGCACCCTGGTCCCTTTAGGCCCCACGACCTACTCTTGCTTTCATGGTCTGCAACCTGCAACTTCACGACTTTTGAGTCATAGGCAACCTGCCAAAAATCAAAATGCTGTCAGCTTTTTATTGTAACTCATATTTTCGAAAGACTGAAATTTCATGAAGTTGAAAAACTGTAATACAACAAAATAAGTCATCTTGGTGCTGCTCAGTGCTACCTATACAACTCTAAGGCCAGCCACAAATTCCTTAGGGACTTGTGCCAACAGCAAATCTATTTACATGTCTGGCTCATTAATATGAGCACTGGAAGCTTTATGGCTCTTTGGTTGACACACCTAGTCATAAAAGCTTCACAAACTCACTCTCACCTTTGCAATCTACGCATATAGTTTGTTTTGATCAATATCTTACACACTATTTGAAATATCTCTAAGTTTTTAACACAAGTGTTTTGAATATGGAGGAGTAGGTAGGTTTCTACATTTAGTTATAATAGTTGAGGAGTAGGTAGGTTTTTACAGTTAGTTAATGATAATAAACTTAATTTTTGGGGAAATAATTTATGTTATTATTAAACAAAGAGATTAGAAGTTAAAATAAGATATTCACGATTTCATTAAGAAATTAACAGAGAAAAATGAAGAGAATTGTCATTTAAAGAACCATAATCAAAGCTTGGTTGAACAAATCAAGAAGTTAAAGAATGAGAAGAAATTATCTGAAAAGATGAAGAAACCTCTAGCTTAAGAATACCTAATCAACAATTGTTTGCACAAATTAAAATTTTAAAGAACGAAATAACAAAAAAATTGGAATCAAAAAATAAAGACAAGGAGAAAGAAATTTTAAGTTTAAGGCGACATAATTAAGACTTTCTTACCCAAATTAGAATGCTAAAGCATGATAAGAAGTCTATACAAGAAGAGCTAGATAAAAAATAAACAATGACTAAATCAATTGAAATAGAGAAGCTTTTACTTCAAAAAATCCAAACCTTAGAGAAAGAAGCAAACACTGATCCAATTGAATTACTAGAAACATCAAAAGTTGAAGAAAGATCCAATAAACAATATTCAGAAGCGTTTTGGGTGCCTTATCGTCATGGCAATCACAACATTGAAAAAGAACGAAGATGAAATCTACAGCTTCTATGGAAGCCTAAAATAAGAAATCATATCCGAACAATCAATCATTAAACCATTCCAATGAAAGTAGATTTGGGATGGATCACTTCCCAAAATATGAACATATTAGTCTAGGAATTTGAAGATTACATCGTTTTGTTTCGTCGAGTGTCGCAACTACAAAAACAGAAGATCATGAGAAGTCAGTTTGAGTTAGAACAAGAGAGAGGTGCTTCTCCAATCATGCTTTGAGGACAAAGAATTTTTAAGGGGAAGACAATGTAACATACTATATATATATATATATATATATATATATATATATATATAATATTAAGTGATAATAATCATAAATAATAATAAGAAGAAGAAATAGTTATTAATTATCTAAGGGACGCATCCTTTCAATGGATGATCACCACAAGTTCCTTTAGGTTCTCTATATATTTTGACACTCTCATTGTACATCTAATCAACATATATTATCTATTTTATCTTATTATATACATTTTTATTCAATAAATTTTCTTGTCCAATATGGATTACAATTATTTATTCCATTTATGATAGATGTTCGTCGTTGAAACCAAATTGATTATTTACAATTAAAAACACAATACTAATATATCATATTAATTTTAATATAAAATTGATATATTGTATTAATAATAACATTAAAAATACAATTTTAATAATATTAATATTATATTATTAATCGTTTAATAATATTGTTAATAGTTATGTCGCATTTCAAGAGTTTAATATTAATATATGTTTATTAATATAGATAACATAATTATTTATATTTATATTAATATATGTTTATTTATTAATATTAAAGTTTTCTATAAACTTTGTTCATATAAGTTAAAACATATATATTATCTTTATATAAGTACATAGAAACTAATATAATATAATATTATTGTTTCTTTAATATTTTTTTTTGAATAATCGAGAGTCTTTGTATTATTGTATCATATAGCGTTTGTTTGATATATGTAAGGCCTATGACTAATAAACTAGAGTAGGAATAACTCCTAATTCCTCTGTGAGAACTTCTATCCTTATTTAATTTACTAAGAAGAAGTGGTAAGCACAAGCCTCGATGGTAATTTAACAAAAAACACAGAAGGAACAACATACAACTTAGCTAATGTTGCGTCCTGTTGGCATTGAGAATTGGGTCTGAGCATAGTTTAGGTTGGAAAGATCCATGCCGGCTAGTTTTTTCATCATTAAATTTAGCTTTTGGTCAACCAACGTGATCTGGAACTGCATGCCATCGAGTTGCAGGAGGACCTCTTGGCGAGCTTCATGGTGGTCTAGTAGAACTCTTCCCATCAAAGTTTTTAAGTGCTAGTAGATGTCCATTGTTTTCAGGTACTGCGAGGACTACCCACAGACAGAATGAGTGTTAGGAACCCACGATATGGTTTTCTCCTTCACCTCATTGTCCAAGATGAACTTTCGTAAAACTCGAACATCCACCTCGACCGCATCCATTTTCGACTAAATTTTCAGAGGGGTGGCTGAGTGATAGGTATCCACCGAATTCTCAGCCACATACACCGATCAAAATCCTGATCACGTTTTGGGTCGGTGAGAGGTTCCCCCCAGCCACTAAGAAAAGAGATGCCCTGAGCCACGTAGAAGAGGGTGGAGAACCGAATCACAGAGTGCAGAAGTGAGAAAGGCGAGAGAATTCTCACTGTCGAATGCAACAGGGAAGTTGTAAAGGACCATGAGAGATAAGAATCAATAGATCAATAGTAATGCAACCAGAAGGAGACGCAAATGGCATAACTATCCAGTGCCAGGGCCCATAAATGGATAAATTTATGATGATTTGCCAAGATATGGGCCGTATCGGGCATCAAAATCCTATGCTTCACCATCTTTCCAAACCTCGTGTGAAGGACGATAAAATCGAGCTGGTAAGGAGTGGGAAGAGTAATGACGTCAGAGTGAGGACATGGATACTGAAGTGGGAGGGGGAGACAAAAACGGGTAATGAGTCGCATAAGGAGGTGAGGTGGAGGATGATGGCTACTGACAGATGTCCATAGATCGAGAGGTTGGGTGGGTTGGGGGCGGGGGGTCGGGGACCCACTGATGCTTGGATTGCGTCCTTGACACCCCACGCGGGGGGCAATGGTCATTCTGGGAAACGAAAAAACAATTAGCGCAAATCTGGGAGTTAGGAACGTGTTCCCAAATTAAGTCAATGGGGTCGATAGGTCTGTTAATGCCTTCATTTGCGATTTTGTTAGCAATTTTATTAGCAGACTACTTCACATGAGAGGTGCAACTGTTGGAGTATTTTGAAATCTTAGGGATTGCATTTCCAATCTAGGGAGGACCAAGACTCAGTGACAATGGTTTCCTTGATGTTGAGTTTGATTTTGGCCCAGATCACAATCAGGTCCTTAGAAGAGTTTCTGAAAATGAGATGACTACGTTCTTTCCAAATATCCCAAAGGAGGAAGCTTGGGAGAAGGAGCTAGGATCGGTTCACGATGGGATTGATAAAGGTGTTGGATCTCTAGAGGGAAATAATATTAAGGAGGATTTCCTTATCTTTATCAATGGTGTAGAAGAGGAGTGCAACGAAGTCCCAAATTTTGGCTAGGAAGGGACAAGAGTTAAGGAGATGTTCACTAGTTTCGCCATTGTTCATGCAGAGGAGGTAGTGGGATGGTGCAATAAAGCCACGTTTAAGGAGGTTTTCCCAAGTGATGAGTTTTCTCTTGCTTAGGATCCAAAGAAAGATAGAGACTTTGGGCCAAAGTTTTTGCAACAAAATTTTGATCCAGATATCCTAGGGTGGGTTAATGTTGGTCCTTTTGGTCAATTTGTGGGCCTCTTGGAGTGAGAAGCTTCCTGCTGGCTGATGTCCCCACCTTAGTTTGTCTTTCCCTTGCTGAATTCTAATTTTCCTGTGTGAGATTTCTTGCCAAAGGAGGTCCCAACTAGGAACATGCTGATGAGGGATCCGATCATCCTTAGGAATCCACGCTCTCCAAATGTACCTAGGGTTGTGGGGAAGCCAGTATTGATGGATCCACATTCTATTTTGGGTTGTCATGAGGTCTCAGAGTTTACCAAGGTTGGAATTTTGAGAAAGGGGTGGTAGTTGCTGCCAGGAGTCTTCCCAAAAGAGGGATGATCTACCATTTATAATTTCCCAAAAGCGCTAAGAGTGAACAAGGTGCTTTTTGGCCTATGCTGCATTCCATATATGTGAGCCTCAGATGTCTCTTGTGAGTCTGATGAGGCCGTGTCTCTCTAAATGTGGGAAATTTTTTCTATGCCATAGGTGAGCCTAAGGGGTGTTCCCTTCGGTTATCCATCACCACCAAATTTTTGCACCCATGAACGCAATGAGGGATTTTAGGTCTTTTAGGCCTAGGCCCCCTTGCAACTTTGGGAGACAGAGCTTGTCCAAAGCTATAAGAGCCCACTTCTTTTCTTTGCGAGCTCCACCCCACATAAATTTTTTTTGGAGTTTATTGATCACTTTCAAGATGGATTTGGGGGCAGCCAAAGAAGAGAAGAGGTGGAGAGGCATGGATTGGAGTATTTCTTTGAGGAGCACTAGATGACTTGCTATGTTGAGAGTTCTCAAAGCCCAGTTCTTGATTTTTTTGTGCATTTTGGAAAGAAGATCTTCCTAGGTGAAGCACCGATGGTTGCACTAAATGAGATGCACACCAAAATGCTTGTTTGGAAGGAAGCTCCATTGGAAGCCAAGGATGTTGGAAATATTCACCTGAACAACATGAGGAGTATTAAAGAAACAAATATGAGACTTGAGGAGATTTATGGAGGTACCTGAGGCTTTAAAGAAGTGTAAAAGGATTTTTCTAATGGATTTGGCCTCTTTGAAAATGGGTTGGGCTATCAACAATGTATCATCCACGAAATGTTGATGCGTAGTCAGATGGTCCTCATCGTGGAGGCGGAGGCCTCAAATCTACTTGACTGCCACAACTACTTTGATAATTCATTCTAGTCCTTCTTCCATGAGGATAAAGAGGAAGGGGGAGAGGGGGTCCCCTTTTATAATACCTCAAGAAGGGGAGAAAGGGCTGAAAGGAGAGTCGTTGACAAGGATGGAGAAAAAATCAATGGAGAGAAGGGAGAACACCCATTTTATCCAGGAACTTGAGAATCCAAAAGCTTGTAGGGTGTGTTGGATATATTGCCAGTTTAGTTTGTCAAAAGCCTTGGAAAGGTCTAGTTTTATGAGCATGCCAGGGGAATTTGTAGACTTGAGGGAGTGAACATGTTTGTGCACCATGATGATGCCACCTAATATTTTTCTACCTTCCACATAGCCCATTGTTTTGGGGGAGATAAAGGTGGGGGAATATGTTTAATTCGATTTGCAATAAGTTTGGTGTAATTTTGAAGATTACATTGCAAAGGGAAATGGGGTGGAAGTTCTTAGGATTATCAACATGCTCTTCTTTGGGGATAAGGGAAAGGAAGGTGACATTGAGGGTGGGAAGGACATTGGCATGAGAGCGAGAGTCTTCTACCACTTCCCAAACATCCCATTTGATTATAGGCCAACAAGCTTGAAAGAAATCCATGGTGAAGCCGTCTGAACCAGGAGACTTATTTTTTGGCATATCGAAAACCGCATGTTCAAATTCTTCAAGGGAAGTGGGATGCATGAGGGATTGGTTTTTCTCAAGGGAGACCAACCTCAAAATATGTTGAGTTATTTTTTGTATGGACGTTCTACGATCCTTTTGCGGCTCTGAAAGGAGGTTGTGGAAGTGGCAGGTGATTTCCCGTTCAATTTCCTTATGTTCGGTGAGGCAGTTTCAATTGACATATTTTATTCTAATAATTTGATTGTGATGGGGACGTAGAATCATGGATCTATGGAAAAATTTAGTGTTTTTTTCCCCTTATTTTAGCTAGCGAACACAAGATGTTTTCCTCCAAAGTATTTCTTCTTGTGAGTCTCTTTCTCTGAGCTGAGTTTGGAGGTTTTATTCGTCTTGGACAAGTTGATCTTTTCTTCCATTTTGAATCATATTCAGTTGAATGCGTTCCATTTTCTTGATGAGATTTTGTTTGGCTTGAAAAATGTCGCCAAATTCTTCCTTATTCCAGACCTTGAGTTGTTGCTTCATGTGTTAGAGCTTCTGCTAGAATTTGTGCATTACTAAGAGAGAGGAGGTGGAGTAAGTGGTCCACCATTCAAAAATGCATTTTTGGAATTTAGGGTGATTTAGCCAAAATATTTCAAATCGAAAAGGGTGATTTTTGGGGGTCCTGTTGATGTCAAAATTAAGATGAATCGACCAATGATCAGGTGTTACACATTATTTTTGTCATCCCTATGACAGTTAATGATGTAAACCTATCTGTAGTCTTCAGAGGGATCAATGGCCTAAGTTCCTGAAGAAGGAAGGGAGAAAAACTTTTTCTGAGAAAAGAAGTTGCATTTTCCTTTGTAAAAACCCTATAAAAAGGGAAGTTTGCAAGTTTCTATATAGGCAGGATGCAAGAATGCCTGATTCTCATAGGTTGCACCATAGCTAGGTTGTGATAGGTTCGCAGGTTTCTCTATAGGCAGGGTACGAGAATGCTTACACGTGGGAAAAACGAGAATTTTATTGAATCTTCTAGAAGGAGAAACTTCCATGGTGAGGTGGCATCCGAATGGTTTGGATATTACTCGCTTTCATGATTTAGTGGAATCATCCTAACCTCCTCACCTTATCCTCTTCAACTTATAAAAGGAGAGGAGCTCTCATGGATAAAGGCTAAGTTAGCTTTGGAGCTTGGATCTTTTGGGATTGGCTAAGTTGGATTTGGCTTGAAATTATTAGCTTGGTTAGAGAGGCTTTGAGATTTGCTTTGTCTACATGGATTGTGAATATTATCAGATCTATGCTCTCATAATTATCTGAGTGAAAGTGTGTGGGGAATGAAGGACAGTTGGAAGGGACCTTACGACATCAAGGCCATGGTTGTAATCTCTCTTTCACATTTAATATGATACAGTAATATCATTCTTTCCTATAAAGCTTGTTGTGTTTTATTGTATGATTCCTTGATCACATGCATAGGTTTATATTGATTTTACGCTATTACTATCACTTTGGTTGGTTGCGTTCTTTTGCAGGATCATCACTGTATGAGCGTTGGAACGGAGCTAGGATGGCGATGATGAGAGGAAGCAACATTTAAACGGTATGTCACTGTTGACCCAAAAATATGCTCTGGGCTCAACATGGTGTTTTAAACAGTTACTTCTCCACAAACACCCCTTGATGCTATGGTTCCCATCAAAGACAGTGGAGGGGGTCATAGTTACTATGGTCTCTGCCCTTGAAAGAGTATCAGTTGGTTGCTTTCAAGGATTTGTGGTCCTTCCCATGAAATTTCTTCCTCATGTAAAGGTTGTTCGATTCAGGGTATACAACACTTTCAAGTGGTAGGGATTGGGATAATATTTTCAACGAGCTATCATGAGTTTGATTCCTAGTCATTATGACCCCATACGAGGCACGCAAAATCAACATCACCCGAATAGCCAAAACCAATAGCCGTGAATTCCTGGTCTAATTCTTTTCAGATTATGGTATCAAATGGAAAACAAAACCCATACATGGTGTAGGGAAGTGCGATACCTTTCCAACGGTATATCTCGTGCTTGGTTTTGACCCCCGATTGTTAAGAATGAGCTTTCGCAAGTTTATGACCATTTTTGGACACCAAATTGGTTGCAGTGATTCATGGTTTAAAATTGGTGGGTAAAGAGTTATAAATCAGATATTCAATGATTCCACACTGTAATAGACTCAGACACCTTTCCAATGATGTCTCATTTGCCTCATTCTGACTTCATCTAGCTTGGTTAGAGCTGTCACAAGTTGGTCAATAATTTTAGGCAAAACGGGGTCCACCAGCTCGCATGATAGGATTTCATAGAGGCTAAGACAGTCATAAATGACCCTAGCACAAAAATATTTTTTCATCTTGTCGAAGTACTTGTCGATACCTTTCTGTCAGTACCTCATTTTCCTTGATCGGATATAGTATGATGATTTGGCACCTTTCGCAAGATTAGGTGTCATGTGGGCCCACCAGCAAGTCAGGGGTTTTAAGTGGCCACTGTTCCAGGCCGAATTTGAGGGCTGAGGTGGCATTATCTCAAGTTGGTGATGACATATTCCCCATGTACTCATCAATACCTTTCCAAGGATGTGGCTTGCTTCCGATTCCGACTCCATCTCTCCAGTCAACATTTTTGGGCTGAGTCAGCTGCAACAGAGTCAAAGTCAAAGTCAAAGTCAAACTTTGACTTGCACATATTTCCAAAAATATTAAAAAATTAATAAAATATTTTATTAAATATTTTTAGAAAAATTGGAAATTTGGAGAGTGGGCACATAGCCTCATGCAGTTTGGGGAAAATTGTTTTTTTTTTTAAATTGAAAAAAAACAAAACCTCCCTTCTCCCCTCTCCCAAGCCATTTTGGCAGTTTGGCTAGGGGGGGGAGAGCTCTGCAACAACAGTTCATGGTAGACGAGGGGGGTTTTTGACAGCATCAACAACTCAGCAGTGGGCAGCCAGTTTCCATGTTGCCATCTCCAAGCCATTGACTAGGTAACCCATTATTCTCATTTCCAAAAAACCAATAAGATATGTTGTTGGTTGTTTTGAGGTTCTATAAGAAGAAATTGGTGTTTGTTTTCTTGTTTCAATGATGAGTTTGCTTGCTGGTTTAGTATGATTGTTAATGGCTGAGTTCATTAAGGGTGTATGTGTGATGAAAAATGCAAAGGAGAGGGGATTTGAACCCCTCTTGAGCACCAGGCCCAAGCCTCCATGGCTCCTTTAAATTTTGAATTGCAAAGCTATCTATTGGAGGTTGAAGGCTTGGGCATGTCACTAGGAAGCCCTGGGCTTTGAACCCCAACCATCCCCTTTTCCTTTTCCCAGAAACCTCAAAGAACTTCCCAGAAATCCTAGTGGAATGCAAGGGGTTGGAGCATAAAACCTCCCATCCATTCTGCTGGTAAAAACCCACTTTGCCTATAGTTTTCAATTTTTATTTTTAAACAGTGGCTGGCCACCCATCCACCACCTGGATTCCACCACCACCACTGCACACTGCTCCTCCATTTTTCCCATAGCTCCTCCCATATCCCACCTCTGTGCACACTCTTCCTCTCATCCCATCGCTGCATGTAGCCCTCACCCTCCTCGTCTCTCACCTCCCTTCTGCGTGCGGTCTCTTCACACGCGGCCTTATCTCCCACAACCCCCGCAACCACCACCATCTTGGCCATCTCCCGCTGCACCTCCCATGTCCATTCTCCAAGTAGACCCCTCTACACACGTGTTTTCCCCTTACATTATTCCCGACCCCTTCTCCTTCTACCCAAAGCCACCACGCACAGGTCTCTCCTCCTCTCCCCACACCGTGGGCTCGTCCCTCTGCCTGCACGACCCAAACCCCCTTGCCTCCCTTCTCCCCTCAAACTCCCTGCTACCCCTGATAACCCTCCTGCATGCACTCTCCACCTCCCTCTACCCCCACGTGCTACACCTCCCATCTCCCATGCCTACGCCCTCGACCCTCAACTCCTTTCCCTTCCCCTCCCCCATGCGGCCTCCCCACACTTCACAGCTCCTCCCCCATCTCCGCGCATGAAACCCAACCACCAACCACCTTCTCCATGGCCATGGGCTCCTCCTTTGGCTCTTGAATTGGTCACATGGCCAACCAGGGGCTGACGGTGGAGGTGGGTTTCGTTTTAAATGTTTGTTTAAATTTTAACTTTAGTTTTATTTTTAATTTTAATTTTATATTATATTTAATTTGAATTTTAGTTTAGTTATAGATATATTTTATATTTGTAATTAAATTATTTTTTTAATATTTTATGATGTTTAATTAAAATATAAATAAAATTTTAAATAAAATTTTATTTGGGTTCCAAACTATAGGTTAAAAATTTAAATCCCCCCCGCTAAGGGTCATTGGCCTTTTTAATTCTATAACTTTGCCATACAGAGGCGGAGTTTTTCCCGTAAATAGTCAAAATGACTGGGGAGAAGTATAGAATACTCCCATGCCATTCACCTCAGAAAATTCATCCCATATTTTCAGTGACATGTCCCAGAGCGATAGGTACTTAGTTTGGCCCTATAAACATGCACCAAAAAGAGGCCAAATTGGGTGCCTCGGAGGTCAAATTGGGCCTGGTGAGGGAAACTCATTTCAGCTATAGGTATACAGGCCTGTAGCAGCCTATCAATTCTGGTGTCCAACCCATAATTTCACCCAATTTCAAATCCTTTCCCTGATCAGTCTATTGGTCGGCTCCATCTGCATACCTTCCCGTGGCCATATCTCACTCATCCGGAGTCAGATTTGGGCCAAACGAAAGGCAGCGGAAAGGTAGTGAATAGAGATACAGCATGGGCATAGTAAAATACATATTTATGGCTATTTGGTATAGAGGAAGATCCCTTAAAAGTTCATGTCCAAGGGGTCCTCTTATCAAAACAAGCCCAAATCAAAGCCATGTTTTAGCCAGCTCACAGGAAAACTTGTAGGCAGCAAAGGGGGGCATAATCAGGTCTGAAAAGTGCTTGGACAATGGGCATTTCGTTACTTACAATGAACAAAGGCTGAAGTCCCCTTGCCCTCCAAATCAGCTCAGCAATTCCCCACACCTTGGGCCTTCATTCTGGTGAATCCAACAGCCATGGATGGCCGGATATTGTCCTAAAATACACCACCTATAGCTGTAAAACATGGCAGCAATCAAAGAGCATTTGGGATGGCACAAATCCCAAGGCAAATGGTGGTGTGGCATATCATGCTTTGTCATTTTATGGAAAATGACTTTTTGTAATATGAACTCTCTTATGATTTACTTTTGGCATGTAATTATTATGTAATTGAAGGGTCAAGTCAAATATGATTTGATCCCCTTTTTTGGGATAATATTCCCTTTTGGATAAGGTTCCCTTTTTGGATAAGGCTACTTTTTGTAAAAAATGACAAAAATACTTTAGGGTTGGTCCACTTGTCACTTTTCCAAAAGTGACAAGTGTTTTGTGACCTAAACCTAAGCCTTCACCTCTCCTTTATAAATAAGAGGGTTGGCATTGTAAAAGGGAGGAGGATGAATATAGTAACAAAGCCTTGCTGAAATTTGTAAGACTCTTTGTGTGTGTGTACTTGTTGAATTTTAGTTGTTGGATGTGTCATTTGTTGGTTAAAGGTTGAGGGGTAGGGGTAAATGCTTGATATGTTAGCTATCTCCAGGAGGGATTGGTTAGATAGGTGTTTGTTGTTGCTTCCTTGGGTTTAACTTGCTCACTTTTATTTTCTAACAACTTGGTTTAATTTGTTTAATATGTTTTAGTGCAGATTTTCTGAAGTATTCAATTGTTTTCAGGCTTAGCTAGTGGTTGGGAGTCCTAGGGCCCCTTAGGAGAACCCTTAAATAGACCTCATAGCTGGTTGTCCATACTTGTTTGCTTCATATTTTCATTCATGTATGTTTCTATTATGTTTTCTTACCATTAACCTTGTTGTCCCAAATAGCAAAAGTGATCATTTTGGTCAATTTCCCCCCACGGGACAACCATCTTAGTTGGCTGTTATATACTTCTTGTATGTAAATTTTTGTTATGTTTATTTCAGTTTTTTCCATACATAAATACTAAAATTTCGTTGTGTGCCTGCAAGGATACATCTGATCACCCATTTTGATTCTCTTAAGCGATTGGGGACCACCTAGAGACTGTTTGAGGCAAAGGGGCCAGTAGGGAAGCGAAGAAAAACACACATTTCAATCGATAAATCCTATCCAATCACTCTCATACACACTTTAATTATCACTTGCACTCACTCCAAAAATTTCTGATATACATATCAATGTTTATATGTTTGAATTGTGTAAGTAGTTTGAATGGTCCACTTGTGAATTCATACTAAAAATCTGGTTAATACTTGTGTAGATAACAATCACATCTTTTGTATTTCAAACACTAAATTTCCAATCCCCATACGAGTTAGTTGGGGATTTCATGCATATGGCGGCTTTGTCGCTTGCAAAAAGTCTCAACCTATTCCTTTGGGTTGAATGTTGTAATTGTTATGTTGTAATTATCTAATCTTGTTACATTTTCATTGTATCATCTTTTCGCTCACTAATCTACAGGTGGCTGCCCCAAAAAGAGGCCATGCATAATCAGCAAGCTAAATATATGCAAAACGTTGCAAAAAAGACTTGAAAACAATTTAGGGGTCCACCCCATACACAGAAAATAAAAAACTTATATTATTTAGATATTTACATACACATATTATCTAGCCATGACATATATGTCACCTATCTATTTACTTGTTTTATGTATATAGTTTCAAGATAGATTTCAATTTCAGTAACCAGGAGGCACACTTGTGAAAGAAAGGTGTGACCTCGCCATGTGGATGGTCTGGTATTTCATTTTATGCAATTTCAATTTCATAGAATATTAAGAGTCAAAGCTATGGAGTCTTCATCAGGAGCCCCTCGGAAGTTGTCTAGTTAGTATAAGTCGAGTGGTGTTTGCTCAGTACCACACGGTCAAGGAGTTGATTAGCTTAGCTCGGTTGGAATACTACTCTGCTTGGGTAATCTCAACAAAATCCCTCTTTAGGGGGGTCCTGAGCCTCTTCCTTTTCGCAAGTATCCTTCTTCCATCCAAGCGACTTTAAGAGCCCAAAAGCGCTAGTGACGAGAAGTGGCTAACCCCTACTTCTCTGAATTGCATGGGGCACTCTTCAACCTAACCACTGTGGAAATCTAGGACTACTCTTCTTATACTGGTTGGCACAGTTTTGGGATGTGTTTGTCTGATCGGGATAATCTTTAAAATAGTGTGGTGGCCAAGGCATGTGATAAAAACAAAAATTGACCAATAAAATACTTTTAAAGTCAACCTTTCGTCAATCCACCTTTTCACTCACGAACCAAAACTAAATTTGTCTACACTTTCCCTTATATAATAGCTGTAACAGCTTGTTACAAAGCTGTTCATCCACTTTTACAGCCCTTTTTTGATTTAACAATTTTCCAGGATCACTTCCCAGGTCACCCAGAGGGGTTTCAAGCCATTCTGGGCTTGTTTCCTTGCCTTGAAAGCTACGAACAGATTGTTGTTCATAATTTATAGCCATTTAAAGGTACTTGGATATAGATTTTAAACCCCCTTTTCACCCTTGTTTCATACCCTTTTACTTAAAGCATTCATTGGTTATTTACCTAGGATACCGGTTTATCCCGGTGACCCATTCTGGGATAGTTTCCAACACTTTAAGGAAGTGAATAGCTTGCTGTCCACTTTATTTAGTTCACTGTCCTAAAAATCAGCAAGCTCATTTCCATCCCATTTTTCATAATTTTCACCCCGCAGGCCATTTCGGCCATCCAGGAAGCTAAGGAAGGATAACACCCAGGGTGGGTGGTCCTGAGAATGACTTCTTGTAAGTCTTTCACCTTTCTTATTCCCCTTCTTTACTGCCTCGGGTGAAGGACCACCTGAGGTGTGGGTATCCTATGCCTCGTGTGGAGCTACCAAATGGGTTGTAACTGGCTTCATTGCTGGATAGGCCGGATACGCCCCTACGAACATATTTTGCTTATAATAGTCACCCATCCCTCTTTGGTTAGTAAATTCAATATCTAAAACTTAAGGAAAGCGTCATGTTCTGGTGTGTTTTTTTCTAGATCTAGGTGGATCTAGGGAGATCAATTAGTGTCCGCACCTACCGATTATTCCGATAACAAACTTGGCGACCATACTGGGGAACAGATTGTTTCCTAGTTAGTCTAGTTTCCCTTGCTTTGATTGCTTGTTTTCTGGTCTCTAAGTCTGTGGGAGATCTGTCCAGACTCTCTAGATCTGAAAGTTCACTCAAATTTAGTCCTTTTTCAAATTGTTGCTTGTTTACAGGCATTCTCACACTGTACCCTTTAGTGGCCTGCGAGAAACACCTGAGTTCGCACCCTGGTGTTAAGTCCAGTGCAAACCCATCGCAGTCAACCTTTGTTCAGACTGCGAGAATCTTTAATTCTCGCACTGTAATACACTGCCAGCCTACGAACTTGTTTGTAAAATTTTTTGGATTGGGTCTTGTCATCTTTTGATGATCCAGTTTTGCTTTGATCAGCTGGATTGAGCTTTTGGAGCCTATATTGATCTGCTTACAGTCTTCTTGACATCCTTTGAGTTTCTTTTAGCCACTTTTGCTTTGCTTCGTTTTGAAGGATCGATCTCTTGCTTTGAGTTTCTTTCAATTACAAAGCGTGTGTTTTCTTTAGAATTGTTTAAGGAAAGATGAGATTTCTTTTGAATAGTTCGCTTTAAAAGAAAACTTTTAGTTTGGGTTTCTTTGTTTTAACAAAGTTCATTATAATTTCTTTTAGTGAAATTTTTGAAACAAAAAGATTTAATTTCTTGCTTTATATTAGATTGGGGGCATCCTTGCATTTGAAGTAGTGAAATTGCATGATTCTTGGCATTTTTTGATCTTAAATTATAAAAAAATTTCCCCCTCATTGTCGGGGGGGGATGAATCGTGCATTGGTGTTCAGTACCTTTTTCTCATTTCTTGAGAATCTTGATATTGATGAGTTTTAATATTTTGGGACATTGTGTATATGGGAATGATAAATGTTTTCTCCTTCTCGTAGCATAACTTTCATCGAAATGAAAATATTGCATCTTCATCTCTTTGCATAATTTTCGAGTCAGTTGAAACACCATATTGTCCACGCCATTTTCCTATTGAGTAGGAACAACCATAAAATAAAGTTCTTATAAAAATTGATTAGACATTTTTATCTTTTCTGGTAGCAAACCTACATTAGATTAGTCGTTGGGCTTTGGAATAGGTGTGAAAGACAACTTTCCAAAGCTGCAAACAAACATAGTATCTTGTGATAGGGAGAGATAAATCCACTTACTAAATTTTGTCCTGGGAAGCCCTTCTAACACAAGGGTCAATCATGAGGTCGCATTGAGACTGGCAGAGTTACTCACCCTGCTTTTTGANAATTCTGAAAAAAAATTCCCCCTCATGGCCGGGGGGGGCATGAATCGTGCATTGGTGTAAAGTCTATTTTTCTCATTTCTTGAGAATCTTTATATTGATGATTTTAATCAATTTTGGGACATTATGCATCTGGGAATGATAAATGTTTTCTCATGCTCGTAGCATAGCTTTCATCGAAATGACAATATTGCATCTTCATCTCTTTTCATAAATTTTGAGTCGGTCAAAACACCATATTGTCCACGCCATTTTCCTCTTGAGAAACAATAGCCATAAAATAAAGCGCTTATAAAAATTGATTAGATATTTTTATATTTTTTGGTAGAAAACCTACATTATATTAGTCGTAGGGCTTTGGAATAAGTGTGAAAGATAACTTTCCAAAGCTGCAAACAAACATAGTATCTTTTGATAGGGAGAGTTAAATCCACTTACTACATTTTGTCCTGGGAAGTCTTTCTCACACAAGGGTCAATCACGAGGTCGCATTAAGATTGGCAGAGTTACTCACCCTTCTTTGTTGGTATTGGTGTAGATATTGCATGTCTTATGGGGGTCAATTGAAGGTATACCCACAATTATGAGTGGAAGCCTTTCGAGTTGATTTTGGTCTAGATACCCTGTCTTTGCATGTGGATCAGACTGTCGACTGTTTCCCCAGGAATTACTGTAGTAATTGGTAACCTTAGTGGCCTATCTCTCTAGGTTCTTTACATGAGGTGACTGTGGAGGGGCAAGTCTTCACAGTACCTGGAATCGACGTTGGCCAAACTCACTCGGGCTCCTTGGAGGGTATACCCATGATTATGTGTGGGAGCTTGCACCAGGGTGTAAGTCCGTTAAGCAGGTCATCAACGTAACTTTTCCACCCTCGATATCTTAGCCCCTTCTCACT
>JASDQU010736735.1:159591-173945 GCA_032191745.1 Picea mariana | reverse complement strand
TGTGATAGATGGTAGTGATGTTTTGGACAATATATTTGAGGAGTTGTTTAACTATCCTATGAAATGATTTTTTTATCTGTCATATAAATTTACATGAATCATTATTTTTTGTTATTCAAAATCCATTTCTAAATACATACAGAAATAGACTCAACATGCTAGAATCTAAAAATTTAAGACTGAGAAAAAAATTAATCATTTCTTAACATTTAGCCTACTGATATATTTGATACTTGATACTTGATACCGTTGTTATTGGGTTTACATCTCAATAGTATCTGTATTAAATGTAATGTCATTGATTACTTCAAATCTAACAACCTGTATATTACAGCAATTTGAATGAATCTTACAACCTGTATCTTACAGCAATTTGAATCTTACAGTACCATTATTAAATACATACACTACTGGATGCACAATGTCATTGATTACTTCAAATCAAATCCAACAATCTGGATCTTACGGTAGTATCATTAAATACATACACTGCTGGATGCACAAT
The DNA here is from genome assembly GCA_032191745.1 of Picea mariana. Lineage (NCBI taxonomy): Eukaryota > Viridiplantae > Streptophyta > Pinopsida > Pinales > Pinaceae > Picea > Picea mariana. The sequence continues at coordinate 173,440 of JASDQU010736735.1, read as the reverse complement.
GTTAACCAGAAATAACAATGTACGGATATTTGTGTTTGGATTCGAAAGCAACTTCCATTAAAATTCTCCCCAGACTCTTTAAACCCTTTTAAAGCCCGTCGGAACAACTAAATGACAACGCTGGCTCCTTCGCCTCCATATTTTTATGTTTTGGCATATCCAGTAATACCTACGCATGGCTAGTTGCAGGCCACTCGGCACCTTCACTCTGCCAATCGTGTTGATTCTGCTACAGATGTGTGGAATACAGGGATCGAACGCACGACCTCCGTTTTCTTTAGAGCACGGGGTTCCCGAAGGAAACCGAACGGAATTGTCTCTGAGCGGCCTGGAATTCTTCGGCCCTTCTGCAGGAACGGAAGTGAAAAACCGCTTTCCTCGTAAAAGCCATGCGGAAGAACCGGCGACAGAACCGTCACAGGCGGGGGAGCGTTTAGAGCATTCGTCTGGAGATCTCGGTGAAAGGGCCGTTGCCGGAATAGTCTTCTCCTTTCTGTTTCTGGTTGTTTTTGCGGTGGGAGGGAGTTACATTTATGTAACGCGAAGGGCTAACATCAGGCGGGTCGATTCCATAAGCTCTCAGGTCTGATCGCCTTATTTTCTAAATCTTTTGGGGTTATTAGGATTCCAGACGGGGACAGTTGGAACGGGAGAAGTGGGAACTGTGTGCTATTTTCGGAGGCCGCTGGTCAGATGGGGTTAATGCCTTCCCAGCTTAAATGCTGTTTTTTTGGTTTGGGTAAATTTCACTTGAACATTGTCTCAGTGCTGGCATTAGTACTACTTTCGTTTTTCAGGCGTATTATTGTAAAGGCATTAGTTTAAACGTTATATTTTTTGGTAGTTTTATAGTGAATTTTTCTGTTTGATTTTGCTCGAAATCTAGTGAGAAATGGTTGGATTTGCAAATTTGAGTGGTTAAGTTTGTATAATCCAAATACCTCAGGGATTTTTCAGCAAGCTGAATTCATGCATTCAGAAATGCAATTCAAATAACAGAAAATAGCCATTTTATTCAGATTTATATGACAGAAAAAACCTAAAAAATAGGAAATTTAGCCAACACGCTTTTAAAGTGTATATTTTATATTATAACCTTTATATATTATTTCTCTGATTATGATTTTAATATTCCTTCAATTAATTTTTAATTTTTAGATTATGTGCTTTGGTTTAGTTTATTGGTGTTCAGGGAGATTTTGATCCTCACATCAACATTCCAATCTTAATTCAAATATTTATGATTTAATCACCATCTCCATAACAAATAAGTGACACTTTGTTACAAGTGGGGACTGCAGTGTTGTTATAAGTGACACTGCAGTGACAATATTTCTCTTGAAAAGTGTTGTTATAAGTGAAACTGCAGTGACAATGTTTCTGTCGAAAAGTGTTGTTATAAGTGACACTACAGCGACAATGTTTCTGTTAAAAAGTGTTGTTATAAGTGACACTGCAGTGGTAATGTTTTTGTTGAAAAGTGTTATTATAAGTGACACTGCAGCAGCAATGTTTTTGTTGAAAAGTGTTGTTATAAGTGACACTGCAGTGATAATGTTTCTATTGAAAAGTGTTGTTATAAGTGACACTGCAGTGACAATGTTTCTGTTGAAAAGTGTTGTTATAAGTGACATTGCAGTGACAATGTACAATTTTTTGTTGAAAAGTGTTGTTATAAGTGATACTGCAGTGGCAATGTTTCTGTTGAAAAGTGTTGTTATAAGTGACACTGCAGTGACAATGTTTCTGTTTGAAAAGTTTTTGGCCAATAAATTTTTTAATTGGTTAGGATGGTTTATTTAATCCAGAGGGGTCCCTTGTCCCACAAACAAGGGGTCTCATACACCAATTTGATGTAGCTCGAGGAAATCTTAAAAATAAATTATTATTGTTATTATAATTGTGATAATTCTTGAAACTAAATTACTTTTATTTGTTTAAAAATTTTTGCATGAAATTTGTGAAAGATATTCTGTAAAAACCACAATATCAATTTTGATGTTTTGAATTCAGATCCAGATGTGGATCATCATCTGTTATTTTTTCAGAATCATAATATGATAATCATTGTCCATCTAACCTTTCTAAATGTTTCAAGATCACTGGATGACAAATCAACTTCAAAATAAGTCCATGGTATTTAATATCTTCAAAATGGATAAACAAAACAAATATTCGAGATGATAAAAGAGTTAAATTTCTTTCTTCATGCTGTAATATCTTAAAGCAATCCCTGTACAATGTGATTTAAATCGAGCAATAACAAATATACAATCACCATAATTATAAGTACTGTAATCGAAATAAGATACAACCGAATCCCCATGATCATCAAGGACCGGGGAAAATGGTCTTGGGAGAGCTTCTCATATTAAACCTCCGAGTTACAAACGAATACGTTCTCCTGCCTGCATAGACAACGCCAAATACAACAACACCCAACACAATGCCTGCCATTGCACCTCTGATGATATAATCCACATTTTTCTGTGAAGAAAAAGAAGAGAAGAAAGAAGATTGATCATATTGCTGTTGCAGGTAAGGCTGGTGCTGCTGATGAGCAGAATGAAGAGGAGGAGGAGAGGAATTAACTATATCAGGACTGAAGAAATCCACAGCACTGGGTGATAGTTTTAATGGAGGTTCACGAGATAGACCATGCACCACAGTGGAAGACTCCTCCATTGATACCGCGTGACTCCCCTGCAACGAAAAAATCATCAACAGCACGCCCACAGATATTGTGCAACAACAAAGCTTCATGGCTCCATTAATGTCTTCCTTGCCCTCCATTACTGAAGAAACTCCAAGTGCCCAAAGCCCTTATGTCTGGTTATATAGTTGCTGGCTGGTTCTTATCCTTAGACTTGAAGGCTTGTTATCATTTCTCTGACAAAAAGTGGATCTAATGATGACATATCATTCAGTTAATTTATGATCAGAGTGGCAGGTAATGGTTTTGGTGGCCCATGAGAGAGATGATGGATGAATATAGCTCGCTCAGGTGGCAACAATGGCAGACGCCTACACAGATCATGAAATCGTTAAAAACACACCTGTCCCTACCTGCATTCAAGCATGCAAAATAATGGATTCTGGAATCTTTACTCAATGGCATAAGTTAGCTGGATTTAGGGCATGATTTGTATATTTGGTAGGAAATACCTTTCATTCACTGAGAACTTTTAAGATATTTGGTTTTGTGGATCAGGTCGCCAAAAATTAATGGCTGCCAACCTATGATTTTCTTTACTTTATAGATTTGGGACCCAAAGCTGTTATTTCAGAATAGATATGATTTGTTTATTTTCCCTTTCCTTATATATTAAGCTTTCCTTTTATGGCTCGTGGGCATGCATTCGTCTCTTTCATTTGGTCAATTTTAGAACAGAATTTGTGCTCAGCATAACTGATGGTAATTTAATATATGATCGTGCAATTTGATGCTTGGAATAGGTTGATGTGGGTTGTTGATTTCTGTCAACATACACAGATCCATCGCGACAACACCCTCAGTGTGGTGTCCATTTTTACTGACAGATCTCAAGTTAGGGACATCACTTGTCAACTTCATTTTTTGTGTTAGTTTTCTGTTTAGGAAGCAAAATGCAGAGAAAATAAAACCCTCCAAATTAAGAAATACGATATTAAATACATCAAAAGTATGGATAATCAATAACCATTACTTTATACAGTATCAAATATTGATTACATATCAGCATAGTTATTAAAGATTTTTTTCCATCTTTCAAACCAAAATTAGCCATCTATATATACATATATAGATGGTTTAATGAGCTAAAACTGTTTATTTTTTCAGGTTAATAGTTTTTTTTTTTTGGGTAAGATAAAGGTTTCAGATCCAAAAACATTTGACAAGAGTGAAAGTTTGCTTCCTTACAAATCATTAAAAGTTATTCCAAGTGGTGTGATTTTCCATGAATAAGGATGATGAGTTAACCAACATTCTTGAATAGCAGCCACTAATGACTATCCTCACTGCTATCCCAACTATTGTCCGACTCCAGATTGTTGTCCCCACTGCGTTGACATATTAAATTATAATAGATTTTCCATTGTAATAAAAAATAAATAATTCAATCACATAAAACTATAGTGAATAAAAAAATTGAAGATAGTTTACATTTATAAATTTTTGATTTTAATACATTAACAATTCCTAAATTTGGTTACAGGATGACTTATTTTAATATATTAATAATTTATAAATCTTATTACAAGATAATTTATTTGAAAAAATGAAAATATTTATTTTTTATACAAAATTTTATTTAATAAAAAATAAGTTTATTGACCTTCTATATGTGTCTTAAGATTTTTGAACTTATTTAATTTAATTTCTTTTTTCCAAAGGAAAAAGCAGTTTCCATGATATTCATTAGAATCAAAAGAAATTTTCTAGTACAAAAATAAACACTTAGAGACAATAACTATGACTACTGTTGTCCAAGCATCAACTATAGACATATACTAGGATGACTTCATTTTGACTATAACATGCTATCTTAGATGAGTACAAAGTCTGGAGAATACAAGATAAAAAAATTGTTTACATATATTGCAAAAGGGATAAGACCAATTCATGTGCTCAAAAAAAGTTGCTTCAACATTGGCTACGGAGCTATCAAGGAATTCTTCATAAAACATCATCCCAACCTGCTTATCCAAAGCAAACTTAGAAAGATTATATGCCACGGTGTTGAAAGACTTATGTATATGGAAGCATTGAATCAAATTGAAAGCATCTTTGAGCTCCAAGTCTTTCTCTTCCAACACTGTAATGAGAGAACATTCAACGAAGAAATACCAACAAACCAGTCCAAGACGACCTTTGAGTCACCAACAACCATCAAGTCTAAAATATGAAACCTGAGTGAGAAAAAAAGCAAACCCCATAAACCAACTAACTCTTCTCTGATATTAGTGCTTGTACCAATTGTCAGATGGTCCTTAAAGAAATGATAATTACTCAGTTTTAAGACTATGCCAACACCACTCAAAAAACCTATAGCAGCTCCATAAAAAAATCCAATTGGATTATGGCCAAAATAAATCGGATTTAAGATGCATACATCAACAAAAACAAGGACCTCATTAATGGCCATAACAATTCTCAGGCATAAACCATCAACATTCCTAGTAGCATTTTCAAACAAAATTTTATTCCTGTACCTCCAAATGCCCCGGAGAATAAAAATGGAGACCATACTATGCTTCAGATAGACCATAAACCACGTCTTCAAATTATCCACTAGTGGATGTGAAATCCAGATATCCCGAAGCTTTAATATAGAACATACTTCCTTCCAAATATAGTGAGAGACCTCAGAATCTACTAAAAAATGTTGTGTAGTTTCATCATTCCTCAAACAAAGGTGGCAAACAGAAGGGCCAATACCTCCACGAAGCTTATAATTTTCCCCTATGAGAATGTGATTTTGCTGGCATAACCAAACATATAATATAATTTTGACAACAATTTGTGGTTTCCAAATAGCTTTGAACCACCATTCACGTTCCTCTTTCACATGCATGTCTATCAATGATGTGTAAGCAGACTTGACCGTGACATCACTTGTAGTCTTGTTCCATGTCCAAATGATTCTGTCACATTCATTATTCAGGAAAATGCCATTACGCCTGAGCAAAGATAAGTATGACTCCCATTCCAAAGCCATATCACCTTCCAATACCAGATCACTGGGTAATAACCAATCAATTGAACATGAAGAATTTAAGGAAGAAGAATGTCTGATATGCGCAAGGGAAAAAACATTGAGAGAATGCAAATGTCCCAAAAGACCCAATGAAAGCCTGTATTGAGCACCACTCCAAGAAAAATGACCTAATCCAATTAGGATTGTGGATCCTGAGCCCACATTCCAAGCAATCCACTTCTTCAAAAGAGGCAACAATAACATTAGATTCTTCCAAAACAAAGAAGCAACCGAAAAACTATAAGCTTCAAATCTAAGAAAAAACAACATCTACGCCTATTAGGTACTTCCATCTCAGAGCAAGACTCCACAAAATTGATCCGAAGAAAGCTCTCCATAAGGATTTTCTTGCTAATGCACAACCAAACCAATCATTGTTTCTAATACCCCAACCACCAAAATCTTTTGGTTTTGTGATCATATCCCATTTAGCAAGGTGAAAGCACGATGTTTTCCTTGCTCCTCTCTATAAAAAATTTGCCATGACCTGTCTAATTCTAGTCCTGATAGTGGTCGATACTTTTGCCAAAGTACAACAATAAACATGTATATTCTGTAAAACTGCTTTTAAGAGAACAAGTCTACCTTCTAATGAGAGCCACCTATAAGTCCATTGACCGATCTTCTTTTCAATTCTCTCAAGCGTCCATTTCCAATCTGCGATTTTATAATTATTTGGCTTAAGAAAGGAACCTAAGTACTTCAGAACACAATCCAAATGTACCAAAGGATTCCCAAAGATATCCTTCAATTTTTCAATTTTAGCTTCCTCTAAGTTGTTATAAAGAAAACAAGATTTATGAGAGTTAACTTCCATGCTTGTGGCAAGGAAAGATTTATGTCAGTTAACTTCCATGCTTGTGGCAAGGAAAAAAATATTTATTAGCTTCTTTAGTTCAAACCATTCTTCAATTGAACTAATGCCTAGGATGAGATCATCATCCACAAGCAATAAGTGGGTGATAACCATTCCAATGGACACTTTTAACACTGAGAAATGGCCCTCTGCCTTAGCCTTTTTTAACAACTTGCTAAGGCTTTCCACTACTAGAAGAAAAAACAAAGATAAGAGAGGACATCCTTGCCTTAAACTCCTGAATCCTTTAAAAAAAATTCTTGGATATCCATTAATAAGAACTGCAAAATTTGCATTTATGACACAACCCATAATCCATTAAACAACCTCCCATTAAAACTAATTTGAATCAACAACATTCTTAAAAAAACTCCAACTAACATTATCATAAACTTTTTTAAATCCAATTTCAACATTAAAGAGGACAACTTTTTAACGTTGAAAGAATGCAAACATTCTTGTGAGAAGCCTATTGCATCATAGATAAATGTGTCTTTTAAAAAACAAGACTTTTTATTTTCTAGTTTATTTAATTTCTAAACATCTTGTAAGTTTTTTTTCATAAAAAATTTATTTAATATAAAAATAAGTTTATTAACCTTCTATGTATCTTAATATTTTTGAACTTCTTTAACTTATATTTATATGATTTTTTATTTTTTATTTTATTTAATTTTTAAACATTTCTTAAATTTTTAAATTTTGATTTAATAGAAAAATAAGTTTATTGATCTTCTATATGTGTTCTAAGAATATGTGTTCTAAGAGATTTTTTATTTTTTATTTTCTAGTTTAATTGATTTCTAAACATCTTGTAACTTTTGAATTTTGATTTAATAGAAAAATAAATTTATTAAACTTTTATAATTTATATTTATATTTATGAATTTTTGTTTTCTAGTTTATTTAATTTCTAAGCATCCGGCAAATTTTTAATTTCTAATCATAATATACATTAGAAAATCTACAATTGTTGGAGAGAGTGGTTTTTAAATATAGAGTTTTATATCTTATTTATAATTTAGTCAAAATTATTAGGATTGTAATATTTTTATTGGATTTTATCATGTATGAAGATATCAAATCCATATTTAATTAAGAGTATGAAACTTTCTATGTACCTAGATGTTTAAGGTTTATAATGGGTTGATATTTCTTTTCTCTTTATTTTTGTTTTTTTCTTTGAAAAGTATGGATGCCAAACTTAAAATTTAAGATAACACAAGTGATGGTTATCGATATACACCTCGCAACAAAGCATATATACTAAGATATATATCTTTGTATTTTATAGTGGTGTTTTAGATTCAATGGTATATATTCTAGTGTATAAAGTAGTGAATACCCTCCTGTTATGTGCATATTGTTTGCCACAAATGACATGATAATGTTATGAGAATATGTCAAACAAAGACCATGTGAAAAGATATCCTATTTACTAGGAAATCATAGGAAGGTTCTACTGTCTTTATAGTTTCAAGTAGATCTTCTTTTTCTTTCCTTATGTTTGGGTTGCTAATGGCAACAAGTGATAAGCATAGACTCAAAATACTTCCATATCAATGAGACCACAAACCTCTTCTTGATCTTCTGCTTGAAAATCCACCCCTCTAAACTTTTGAGGATTTATAGTTATAAATCTCCATAAAGTTCACATCTCAACTCTCACTTGAAAATGGAAAGACAAATTAGAAGGAATGAAACTAGTTGCTCTCAGGTGAGGCAACACTTCGAGGCAGCCAAAGCAAAGCCACGCTCAATTCATTCAATTAATCAATGAGGAGTACATGTATATATAGGATTACAATCCAGTAGAGAGTTAGAACAAAATCCTAGGAAATAGGATCAGAGTTCTAAATAAAAACGCAATCGGAACTGCCTAACTAATAGGTTCTCCATTATTTCCAAGTCTCTCCTTTAATGGAGAAAGGATTGACATCCACACCTAACATCTCCCTAAACAATTCAAATTTTATCTTTCCAAGAGGCTTAGTGAAAATATCAACAACATTTTCACTATTATTACAATACATTAAAGCAACATCATTAGACTGCATCTTTTCTCGAACAAAATGAAACTGAACATCGACATGATTTGTCCTTGAATGATAAATTGGATTATTCGCCAACTTGATTGAGCTATGGTTATCACATTTGATTATCGTAGCTTTCCTTTGTTCTTCTCCAACATCTTGAAGAAGTCTTCTCAACCAAACAAATTCACAAGTTGCTGCACACAAAGCTTTATATTCCGCCTCAGTAGATGATAAATATACAATAGGCTACTTCTTACTGCTCCATGAAACAATCCCGGATCCAATGCCAAATGCATAACCTGTAGTAGATCTCTGATCATCTGGATTGCCAGCCCAATCTGAATCTGAGTAACCTGTCAGTTCAACATAAAATGAATCATTATATTTAATACCATAATTAATTATTCCTTTGATATACCTGAGTACCCATTTCACTGCATTCCAATGGCTTTCTAGAGGTTTTGCCATAAACTGACTTAACGCACTAACATAATATGCTATGTTAGGTCTGGTTGTAGTGAGATAGTTCAAGCTTCCCACCATCTGTCTATACACTGTACCATCTACCTCTTTTGAACCATCATTGTGACATAGTTTTATGTTCTGCTGCATTGGAACATAAGAAGCTTTACACTGATCCATTTTAAACTTCTTAAGTACCTCTCTGACATATTTACATTGAGACACAAAGGTTTGACCAACATTTATTCAAACTTTAAGACCTAGGCAGTAATGTAACTCACCAAGATCTTTTATTTCAAATACTTGCGACATATGCTTCTTAATTCCACTAATCATTTTTTCTGAATTTCCTGTAATGATTAAATCATCAATATATAAGGAAATCAGTACAACATGCCCCTCTTCATCAAACTTGGTATACATATTTGGATCACTTTTGCTCCTCATAAAACCCTGCTGAAGAAAGAAGGAATCTATCTTCTCATACCATGACCTAGGTGCTTGTTTCAACCTATACAATGCTTTCTTTAATTTACACACTAAATGTTTCTAACCACTTTTCACAAACCCCTCTGGTTGAGTAAGGTAAACCTCCTCCTTTAACTCACCATTCAGAAAAACAGATTTTACATCTAATTGGTGAAGCTTCTAATGATACTTTGTAGCTAATGCAATTAACAATCTTATAGTATTTAATTTAGCTACTGGTGCAAATGTTTCTACATAGTCAGTACCCTCTTTCTGTGAGTACCCTTTTTCCACCAATCTAGCTTTCAGAGGGAGTCATTTGGAGGTCAACAATATGAAGGGAGGCAACTTCTCTGCAAAATTTATTGTCATCCGCAATGAGAGGATTAACACCATGATATATGTCTCTGAATACTGCATGCAACAAACAAATTACTTTGACTCTCTACTGCGATGAGGTCGAACTCCTCTGTTATCGGCCTTGCAAGGAAAGCTCCTCCCGCTGACAACTACTTTGCTCTGATTCAACAGAAAAAACAGAACTCGTGGATGACTCCCACAACAAATAAAACACAAAGATCAGCTTTCTGCATCTGCTTGCAAAACACACAAGAGAAAAAAAATAAAACGCCGAGAGACGTGGGAACCCACTTTGCTATAGGATTTGTTTTGCGTGCTTCTTTACACTATCTGAAGTGCTCCTCCTCACATCTCGGGCCAAATATCAACCGAGTGATGAAATGATCCGAACTCCTCCATGCAGGCGTGATTCGAGCAACAACAATCCTCTTTATCCACAGGTCTATCTTCAAGGCTCTGATCAGTGAACGATGGATAATAACAAAGTCTAGGCTTACTCCTCCTTTACTCCACGCAGGCTCCTCACTTCCAAGACAACACAATGAACTCTCCACGCCGCGACTCCTTTACTCAACTTCTGACGAGGCTCTATTACCAACTTGAAAATGGAAAGACAAATTAGAAGGAAAGAAATCAGATGCTCTAAGGCGAGGCAACACCTGGAGGCAACCAAAGCAAAGCCACACTCAATTCATTCAATTAATAAATGAGGAGTACATGAATATATAGGATTACAATCCAATAGAGAGTTAGAACAAACTCCTAGGAAATATGATCTGAGTTCTAAATACAAACACAATCGGAACTGCCTAACTAATAGGTTCTCCATTATTTCCAAGTCTCTCTAGAACAATGGCTTGTGTCCCCACTTTAAGTCACCAATCTATTATCACCTTGGTTTTTGCACTTAGAAAAAATATTGCACACACAAAAACTATTCTACGTAGTCTATTATTATTGCATATTCATACATCAAGCTTAGGCTTAAGAAAGATATGCTATCTTAGCCACACAATCCATTTGTTGAGATAATATCTCAACCACACACATAAATAAGATCTAGATTTAACAAATTCCTAACCAAACATCTTTATCCATTTCTGAGATCTTGTAGACTAAGCTCCATCACAATCATCCATTTTGAGCTACCACTTGATCCATTGAAGACATTATTGCTTTAGACTATCAATTTCATATTTGTAATAATTGGACTACTAGTCATTCTATTGACATACTTCCATCTTCCCACATACGAATCACCACCAGTTATCTAGAAAAACAGTCTAGATACTGAATGTATCCAGAGTCAATCTTACAACATGACACCTTCATCTATATTCATCGTCATTTATTTATTCCATTTACTAATATAAATGTCCTAAACACATTAATGAATCCATCCATATTTCCCAATATATATGTGATCGTTGCTACCGAGGAGGAGCAATATGATGATGAAATAGGCTATAAACAACTAAGATGGGAAGTAAAAGACGAGGGCAAGGGATCTGACCACGAGAGCTTCTGCCTCTCTCATTTTTTACAAGTGACTTATCGACTGTGGTTCACAGGACAAAGATCACAAATCCGAACCTGTTGTCATGACTCGTGAACCAATCTCTATTGACTCTTGCATTGGTGGCAGTGAGTAGTGATTTTAATCTACAACACTATCTCTATCTTTGATTGAATATGCGGTCATAGATTCTTATGATTCACTGCAACAGATTTACTCGTGGTTGTTTTTAGCATGCTCTATGCATATGTTCCAAAGTTGCGATCTCCTTGTCAATGGTTCTCCACACCAGCAGGTTCTTCAACAAACACACCCACTCATGCACACAACACTCTTCACACACCTAAGTTAAACTAGCAGGTTCTTCAACAAACACACCCACACATGCACACAACACTCTTCAAACACCTAAGTTAAACTAATCTACATGAGATTAATCTCACATATTTATGGGCCCTCCTATGAGGGAGTTACACCCAAAGTTGGGCTATGAAACCAACTTAGAAAAAATATTGCATACACAAAAACTATTTTAAGTATTCTATTATCATCACATATTTATACATCAAGCTTAGGTTTAAGATAGATAGGCGATCTTAGCCATACAATCCATTTGTTGAGATAATATCTCAACCATACACATAAATAGGACCTAGATCTAACAAAGTCCTAACCAAACATCTCAAGTAGAGATTACAATAACTAATACATTCTATGATGAGGAATATCAAATATTAAGTATAAGACAAGTAGGAGTTAATATCTCAAACACTTTATCACTCCCAACTTTCTCCAAAGGTTTTCATCAGGGATGATTTTAAGGATGGAAATTTGTTTTAAAATGTAGAAACCTTGGCGAATCTTACTAATCCTTCATATGCCAACTATAAATGTTTGGCGATATTTTTGTAAAAATATTCAAATTTATAAGGATTTTATATAGTTTTTATAAAATTTTGACGATTTTTAAGGTAAAATAATTTTATCCTATAGAATTTGGGCAAATCATTTTTAAAATAGCGAATCTTGTTATTGGAAAAACCATGAAAAGTTAGCCCATGAGCGAAATTTAGCCCCTAAAATCATCCATGGTTTTCATTTACCAAACACTTCATATTTTCCAATACCCAATCCATTTGGATTGAAATAAATTCGTGATTACAATAACTAATACATTCTTTGATGAGGAATATAAAAAATTAAACACAAGACAAGTAAATAATAACTTAAGTTCAAAAATATGTAAACATATAATCCAAATCAAATGTATTAAAGTGTATTTATTACAATAATGCAAAGTTAACATTTAATCTTCTAAAACTTAGCAATCATGAGTATAGAATGCAATCATACACTTTGTTGAATCCAATCAAATCAATAGAATAATAATGTTCATGCAAAGAGTTTCAATAAATAGCTGAACTCTAGAATAATAATGTTTATGCAAATAGTTTGTTTTATGCTTTGGCATCCAAAGATTTGGATGCCAAAAGAATCAAACAAAATTAATAGAAGTTGTAATATTCTTGTTTATCTTTAAATCAAATCAAAAGAATAATAATTTAAATTTTAAAAATAAATAGTTAATTCGAGAATAATAATGTTTAGGCAAAGAGTTTATTTCATGCTTTGAAAAAGCTTTGAATGCCATAAAGAGTAAAGCAAGTTAATAAGATCACAAAAAGTTTGTTTCATGCTTTGGCCAAGCTTTGGATGACAGAAAGAGTAAAACAAATTAATAAAAAATTTAATATTTTTGTTCACCTTAAACCCAAATGGGAGGAGCACCAGCTGCATTTGTAAAAGGAAAGACATTGCAATCTCTTCACAGTTCCTATTATATATAAATATAATAAGTTAAAAATAGCTGAATCAATACAGTTCCTATGACATATAAATATAATAATTTAAAAAATAGCGTGATCAATATGGAAGTTTCTATGTAGTGTAAATATGATAAGTGGAAAACAATATACTTCCCATGATGACAATTGATTAGTCTACATATTTAGATATATTTTTATATAAAAAGAACCATGCTACCTGTGCCCATCGACCAGACAGACCACCAACCCCCATAAACATAGCGTCTTACATCATGGTTATGCTGACATAAAAAGTGCATGAGAAACCAAAAATGAAGAGAGTCTACATACAAACAAGCAATGAAAACTATATGCTTTAAGGAAACATAATAAGAATCTTACTGCCAGAAATCATATAACAATAATTATATGAATTTAATGGTTCAAAGAATAGTACAAACTTATGGGAACTTGAAAGTAATTGGCCAAGAAAAAGCCTTTCCAGACTTACAAATCTTGGGAGTCCAGTTCATAAAAATGTATCCCAAGATATGATACAATAATAATTATACAGAATTTTAACGGACTGCAGCAGTTCAAAGAATAGT
>JASDQU010736735.1:139367-150528 GCA_032191745.1 Picea mariana | reverse complement strand
TTGTTCACCTTAAACCCAAATGGGAGGAGCACCAGCTGCATTTGTAAAAGGAAAGACATTGCAATCTCTTCACAGTTCCTATTATATATAAATATAATAAGTTAAAAATAGCTGAATCAATACAGTTCCTATGACATATAAATATAATAATTTAAAAAATAGCGTGATCAATATGGAAGTTTCTATGTAGTGTAAATATGATAAGTGGAAAACAATATACTTCCCATGATGACAATTGATTAGTCTACATATTTAGATATATTTTTATATAAAAAGAACCATGCTACCTGTGCCCATCGACCAGACAGACCACCAACCCCCATAAACATAGCGTCTTACATCATGGTTATGCTGACATAAAAAGTGCATGAGAAACCAAAAATGAAGAGAGTCTACATACAAACAAGCAATGAAAACTATATGCTTTAAGGAAACATAATAAGAATCTTACTGCCAGAAATCATATAACAATAATTATATGAATTTAATGGTTCAAAGAATAGTACAAACTTATGGGAACTTGAAAGTAATTGGCCAAGAAAAAGCCTTTCCAGACTTACAAATCTTGGGAGTCCAGTTCATAAAAATGTATCCCAAGATATGATACAATAATAATTATACAGAATTTTAACGGACTGCAGCAGTTCAAAGAATAGTAGACAGTGAGAAACTTGTGGAAACTTGATAGTTGATAGTGGCCCCAAAAAATGCCTTTCTAAATTGACAAATCTAATAGTTTGCAAACGTGAAAGTTGAAAGTAATGGCCTAAAAAAGGTCTTTCTAGATTCATAAATACTAATTCAATCCCAAGTAGCTTTGTTCTTCCACTATGAAAGAGATTAATGATTTCCACTTGTTTTCAATTTTTCAAAGTATAGATGTCTATTAATGACTTCCACTTGTTTTCAATTTTTCAAAGCTTTGAGTCAATATTGATAAATTTAGAGACATAAAAGAAATAATAAACAAATCAGAGATGTATGCAAACCAAATTGTGGTTTCACTACCCTTCTCATTATTAAATAGGTTACATAGAATATAAATCAGATCTGATCAAGGTGACGATGACAATAACTAAATTGAACATAAACATAAGTCTAACTCTACTTAACTGGGTGAGCTGACAAACTAGCATCACAGGTGGAGATTAATTCTAACACTCCCCCTTAATCTCAATTGTTACATTCATCAATTGTTAGATTAATCTCTTGATGCACAAAATTGAAGAGAAATATCTCCATTATTGACAAGCTCTTGAATGAAATGAAAGCGTGTGTCAATGTGTTTGATTTTCTTGTGAAATACATGATTCTTTGCCAATGTGATGGTTGAGTTGTCTGAGTTGTTATCACATAAAATAGGAGTTGGCTCATTTTCCATATGTGCCAAATCATTTAAAGGTCTTCTCAGCCATACAGTTTGGCAAGATGTTGAAGTTGCAACAACATACTCTGCCTCTACTGAAGATATTACAACTATGGATTGTTTCTTTCATGCCCATGAAATCAGATTGATACCCAAATGAAAAGAATAATCAAATGTGTTTTTCCTATCATCTACATTGTCTACAAAATCACTATCTGTGTACCCTGCAAGTGAGTAAACTTTAGAAGTTGTGTACCACAAACCATAGTTGATTGTACCACAAACCTTAATATTTTTTTTCCTACTTTCCAGTGAGAATCCTTGGGGGATTTCATAAATCTGGAAACAAAACTTGTTGCATGCATTATGTTAGGTCTAGTTGCAGTAAGATATATGAGACTACCTACCAGCCTCTTATATAAGGTTGAATCAACTGTTAAACCTTCTTGTTTGCTCGATTTTGTTCCTAGTGCTATAGGAGTTTATGTTGGCTTGCATTTATACATTCTAAATATT
The DNA here is from genome assembly GCA_032191745.1 of Picea mariana. Classification (NCBI taxonomy): domain Eukaryota; kingdom Viridiplantae; phylum Streptophyta; class Pinopsida; order Pinales; family Pinaceae; genus Picea; species Picea mariana. Next base: position 148,646 of record JASDQU010736735.1, on the reverse strand, counting down.
TTCAGAATGTCTCTAGCATACTTTTGCTATCAGAAAAAAATACCATGAGTAGATTGCTCAACTTCAATTCACAAAAAATATTTCATGAGTCCAAGATCAGTCATTTCGAATTTTGTTTTCATGGAAACTTTAAATTCTTCTAGTATTAGATTGTCTGTATAAATCATATCATCAACATAGAGACAACCAATGAGAATTTTACTTTCATGGTCTGATTTTGTATAGAGTTTTGGCTCATTACTGCTCCTATTGAATCCATTGTTGATTAGGTAAGAGTCAATTCTACTCTACCAAGCTCTTGGAGCTTACTTCAAGCCATACAAGGATTTCTTCAACTTATACACTTTGTCCTCTTATCCTTTGACCTCAAAACCAGATGGTTGATCCACATATACTTCTTCTTACAATATGCCATTCAAAAATGATGATTTTACATCCAATTAGAACACTTTCCATTTGTTTTGAGATATAATGTCTAAAATGGTCCTTACTCTGGTCATGAACTGCCCCAATTTATATCCCTACAGCATCACATTCCAGGACATAAGTCTTGGTGAATTCGGGAAGTGTTAGGACAAGAGTTGTGCACATAGCCTTTTTCAAGGTGCAGAAGGATTGATCAGTGACTGGAGTCAAGTGAAATCATTTTTTTTAAGGAGAGTAGTGGGAGGTGCCGCAATTTTGCCATAATTCTGAACAAACTTGCAATAATAGCTCGTTAAACCAAGAAAACCACGTAGGATGTTAAGCTTTTTAGGGTGAGGCCAATCCTTCATAGCTTCAATTTTCTTAGGATCCACTCATACACCATCCTTGCTAACAGTATGACTCAGGTACTCCACTTCTGAGGCTCCAAAGGCTCATTTAGATTGTTTGAGGAAAAGTTGGTTTTGAGAGAATAGATGAAGAACTTGATCCACATGGGCGAGATGGGATATCCAAGTTTTACTATAGATGAGAATATTATCAAAGAAAACTAAGACAAAATGATGGAGAAAAAGACGAAAGACATGATTCATGAGACTTTGGAAAGTGGAGGGAGCATTACACAAGCCAAAGGGTATTACCAATAATTCATAGTGACTCTCATGAGTTCTAAATTAAGTCTCAGGAATGTATTCCTCTTTCATATGTATCATGAACACCAAGAGAAGTAGGAAGTCCATGAGGAGTGGTAAAAATGGCTTGGTGTTGGGAGATGATAGATTGGAGGTTAGGGTGCATAAAGGGTGTCTGGAATATTGGGGATTGGGTCCACTGGAAAAAGGAGGATAGGTGATATATATCACTGCGATTAGGGTGACAAGATAAATCCAATGGGACAAGTGTCAAATAAGGGTGTCGGGAAGGGTGGATGGGACCACAAATAAAGGCTTATAAGTGATAGGTAACATATGATCAGGTAAAAAAAGGGAATCCAATGGGATATGTCACAAATGAGGGTGTCAGGAAGGGGGTCAGGTCCACAGAAAAAAAAGGCTTAAAAATGATAGGTACCACCGTGATCTGGGCAAAGAGAGGGATCCAATGGAATAGGTCCTGAGGGATCCACTGTTATTGATGATTTATCGGATGAATTGAGCAGTGCTCAATACTTAACTAAACTTGATCTATGTTCTGGCTACCACCAGATACATATGAAAGAGGAATACATTCTCGAGACTTAATTTAGAACTCATGAGGCTCACTATGATTTATTGGTAATGCCCTTTGCCTTGTGTAATGCTCCCTCCACTTTCATGAATCATGTCTTCCGTCCTTTTCTCCATCATTTTGTCTTAGTTTTCTTTGATAATATTCTCATCTATAGTAAAACTTGGATATCCCATCTCACCCATGTGGATCAATTTCTCCATCTATTCTCTCAAAACCAACTTTTCCTCAAACAATCTAAATGAGCCTTTGGAGCCTCAAAAGTGGAGTACCTGAGTCATATTGTCGGAAAGGATGGTGTATAGGTGGATCCTAAGAAAATTGAATCTATGAAGGATTGGCCTCACCCTAAAAATCTTAACATCTTGCATGGTTTTTTGGGTTTAACGAGCTATTATTGCAAGTTTGTTCATGATTATGGCAAAATTGTGGCACCTCTCACTACTCTCCTTAAAATAATGATTTCAGTTGGACTCCAGTCACTGATCAATCCTTCTGCACCTTGAAAGAGGATATGTGCACAACTCCTGTCATGGCACTTCCCGAATTCACCAAGACTATGTCCTGGAATGTGATGCTTCATGGATATAAATTGGGGCAGTCCTCATGTAAGATGGTAGGCCTTTGGCTTTCACTAACAAACAACTTTCGGAGAGACATTTGGGCCAATAAATATATGAAAATGAAATGTTGGTTATTTTGCATGTTGTGGATATCTAACATCCTTATCTTTTGGGGCAACACTTCAAAATTAAAATTGATCATCATAGCCTCAAGTATTTTATGGAACAACACATTTCATCCCTAGAGAAACAAAAATGGGTGACCAAACTATATGGATATGATTATGATATAATTTACAAGAAGGGAAAAGAAAATGTGGTTGATGATGGTCTTTCCAGGAAGTATGAAGAAGAAGGGTCCCTCTTTTCCCTCTCCTTCATTATGCTCGATTGGATCCAAGCTGTTCACCAAGAATGGCTTCAAGACTTGAAATTTTCTCGCCCGATCCATCAATTGCAACACCATTCACAAGCTTCTCTAGGGTGTTCTCGACACAATGAAGAGCTTCGCTACAAAGGTCGTCTGTATTTAAGAAAATAGTCACAATTTAAATCTACGGTGCTTTCTGAGCTTCATGCTTCACCCACACCTGGGCATTCAGGGTTTACCAAAACACATGAATGGGTCAAACGTTCTTTTTTCTGGGATGGCATGAAGCAAGAGGTTTGCACCTTTGTGGCTAAATGTGATTTTTTTCAATGCAACAAGGCATAAATAATCAAAGCCCTAGGCACACTCCAACTGCTTTCGATTCCCCTTGCTATTTGGAGGGATATTTCTATGGATTTCATTGTTGGCTTACCTAAATCGGACAATAATTTATTCATCAAGGTTGTAGTCGATTGTCTTTCCAAATATGCACATTTCTGTGCTCTTTAACACTCGTTCACCACATATACAGTGGCTCAATTTTTCATGGATAATATATTCAAACTTCATAGCATGCCTCATTCTATTGTCTCTAACAGAGATCCAACTTTCACCAGCAATTTTTGGGAACAATTGTTCATGCTCCAGGGAACCCAATTGCATCTCAACATCGCCTATCATCCCCAGACTGATGACCAAAGTGAAGTTGTCAATAAATGTTTGGAAACATATTTTTCGGTGTTTTGCATTTGATAGACAACATCAGTGGGCTCAGTGATTACCCCTAGTTGAATGGTGGTACAACACATATTACCATATAGCTACTCGCATGACTCCTTTTGAATCGATCTACAAACAAAATCCATCGTCAGTTCTATCATACATGTCAAGTGTCGCAAAGGTTTAGGAGGTTGACAAAAATCTTACAATCTGAGAGGCCATTCTTCGTACCCTCAAAGAGAATTTGGTCATGGCTCATAATCGCATGAAAAAACAAGTAGATGAGGGTCATTCTAAACATCAATTTGTTGAAGGGACCAAGTGTTTCTTCGTCTGCAACTTTATAAGAGGACTTCACTCAAAGTTAAACACTGTTGGAAACTTGCTCCCAAATTTTATGGTCTTTATACAATTCTCAAGTGAGTGGGGCCCATGGCCTACCAGTTAGCTCTGCCCAGCCATTCCAAGCTCCATCCTATTTTTCATGTCTCATGCTTAAAGAACGTGATTGAAACTAAGTGCCAAACTCAAACCAGTCTCCCTGATTTGGATGAAGAAGGTTCCATTTGGTTGCAAACACAAGTAGTCTTTGACCAACAAGAGCGTTGTCTCCATCAATGTACCATCAAGGAAGTGTTAGTTCAGTGGAAAGATACAACTCCAAAAGATGCCATCTGGGAGTTGGCCATCATTCTGCAACAATTTACTGATCTCAAGCCTTGAAGAAAAGGTTTCTCTTCAAGGGGGAGGGCATGTTAGGTACCTAACCTAAACCCTCATGTAGGTAGAATAATATATTTTTCATGTAATAAAAGCTTGAATCAGTTAATAAGGCCTATGTAATAAATGTGAACAAGTCAATGTAAGACAACCTAATAGAAGCTTTCGCTTCTAGAAAAATCTTCCTCTAGAATGTTTTTTAGAATTATTGTAATAGAGCGCTGCTCTGCTAGAGGTTTCCCCCTCGAAGAGGCAAGTCAACATTGCTTTCTATCAATAAAAATATCATTTTTTGTTGTGGGTCTCTACATTTTGTTGTTTTGCTGATATTTTTTGCAATATTTCTTTTTTCTGCTTAATATAATAGATCTAGTACCTAACATTCCCTCTATGACATTCAAACTTAAAATGGATAATTATTATATTTTTTAATGGAAACTCCTGAAAGCCAATTCCAACACCTCCAAAACCTTTGGAATATTCTTTATACACTTCCTTTATATGCCACTTAAAAACTCAAAAAAAAAATGATCCTTTTGAAATGTGTGCATATATTAACTTTGTATGCAAACAAATATTAAAAGTGATACTTTCAAAACTTAATGTGATTGAGTCGATTCAATAAAACCTACAAATTCTTTTACCATTTTGTCACCCACCACCTCATTCGATGTGATTGATCCTTTTGGGTAGTGAGTGTGACCTCTCTGTTGTTTTTGGTCAACTCGCCAAAACAAATTTGAAACCAGTTAGATCGCTAGATTCAGATCACCATTCTAAATCATTGTGGGACTTGAAGGCAAATCTAAGAATGAGATTCTTATCTTTCACCGGGTTATACTTCAAGCGCACTAGAAGACATCTATTTTACCACAGAGACCACCAATCATCCTCATATACAAAGTTCTGCCCGTTACCTTCCTCTCCAACAAACTTGAAGTCCGATGCGATCTCTTCTGCAAAGACTCCACTCGCAGTTCTGTTGTGATTCGTGTATGCCTTGGCCCTCGAAAAATTTTAGAGGGGTTTGATGAATATATCAAATGCCAAGTATTGAGATCCATTTAAATTTAAATTCAGATGAACAAAATTATAATACTTACCAACCACCTCGATCATTCGGACACAATGTTTGTGTAGGGTTTGGAAGGATGACGAGAACAAGAGTAAAAGTGTGCAGTGCATACCTTTGAATAAAACTAGTATGTTTTGCATATTAACTCCCCCACCTTGAGATACACAACCAAACATGCTATTTGGATCACTTTTCCATACATGGAATGAAAACTCCAAGGTGAAGTAAAGAAATACAACATCATCATCAACTGAATATATTTCATCTATTATTAAGTCTTGAATGGGCCTAAATCTATTGCTTAGGTTGTCCACTTCATTGAGGTTGAACCTAAGGTAAGGTCTGTTCCTAATCTTATATTTTAAGTGCACACTCCTCTTGAGATAGGCTTGGAGAGAAGCAAATAGTGGTTCAATTTCACTCCAAACGACATGTATTGCATCAACACTACTACAAGCTTCATAGTGAGCAACATATCACTTTGGAATATTATTATTCCTTCATGTATTAATCAACACAATATACCACTTCCTGCAATAAGATAGAAAACATGGCCAAATGCTCTTTTGTTAGTCTATTGTCTACACATAACTATTTACAAAATGTATTCCAACATCCATGTGACCAAAAACAAATTAACCTACCTAACCAAATACTTTCATTGTTAGCTAAGCATTTAATGTATGAAAATATTTGTGTGAGAAATTAGCTTGAGGGTTTCCATATACACAAAATCACAATGGTACTAACATGGAGTCTCCACTTAGTGAACCTGTGACATAGAACGTTCATGGGATATTAAATAATACCTCTAATTTTACTAGATATTGATAAATACCTCCCAAAATCATTTTATTGAACCCCCCTCCCAATACATCTTTTTAATAAAATAAACACCTATTTTTAATATATATATCCCCTATTTTTACTAGATACCCTTTTTTATTCTCCCCGACACCTATAAACCTCTTCATACCCCACATCCCCCTCCCAATACCTACAATGTACTAACTCTATTTTTCACAATTTAAAAACCCCCTTTATGAATGAGTGTTATAATATATTACTCAATAAGGTGAAGCCCTTATGGGTAATGAAAGGAAATGAGAGAGTAGACATGATTTCCTTTCACACAAAACTAAATTGAGTATATCATATTCAATAAACAATGTTACATATAAATACATCACACTTGATAGGAAATCTATCTTAACCATATGAACAACTGGTTGATAAAATATCTTGACCACACACTAAACTAGGAGACAACTAGTTGGAGAGAATCTCTTAAAGCTAGCTAGATTTAACAACCTCCTTAATCTTAGAAGCAAACAAATCATGTAGAGATTTTCTCTTCCTTTGAATAACCAATACATTTATCAAACCACAACCTTATGGTATTATGAAGAATCCCGCATAATTAGTAAGACAAGTAGGAGTTAAAAACTCCAACACCCCCTCTTAACGAGTACTTTTCTCCATCTCTGTTAGGTGAGTATTCATGAGCATCTTTGACCATTTCRAAAAAWCTTGCAGRCTTCGAACGCCATCAAGTTGTCACTTATTCCTTMAAAAATGAGTAGYCTCGTTGTTGTGAGCCAAGTTCCCCAACATCATTGGACACCATTAACACTTATAGTGTCTCATAGCCCTCATAAAGGTAGAYGYTGGAATTTCTTATATCTATCTTGAACTATCTCGATAAGTAGTCCCGACATACTTATCTCGTAACCCCAATGAGACATAGTTTCTCCGATTCCCTACAACATCCCAAACTACTAAGGAAACCATTCTTCTTGAGTTGAAACCTGAAAATTCCTCCTCTGGAGATGCAATTTCACTTCTCTATGACTTCTTTGACATCTAATTTTGGAGATTCATCATCCTTTATTTAATTTATTAAAACATCCAATATTATTATAAATCTGATTTATTGGACCAAGTACAACCATAATATATATCTGGACTCGGTATATAATATTTGAAGAAAACGTCTAGCATTTACTACATACTTGAATTCTGCTTGCCATTGAAAATCCAAAAATAATGCAATGGAATCAAGAGCCAGATCACTATTCTAGAAATAAAAAAACAAAAATACGTCGACCACCTGGCATGGTTCAATTGCAACAAAGATGTGAGATTCATAAGCAATATTTCACTGCATAAGTGATTTTTATTCATCTCCAAAGTATTAAATTGTAACAAAATCTCCAATGCACTGGGTACGACAGTGAACAATTTATTGGAGTTGAGATCTAACATTGTCAATTGTGTCATCATGCTGATTGAATAGGGTATTGTTCCACTCAGTGAATTGTGTGACAAAACCAACCGTTCCATACTATTTTGGTTGCTCACATTGAGAGGTATTGAGCTTGTGAATTTGTTGTGGGACAATTCCATGGTCTCTAAAATCCCACTTGGAACAGGTTCTTCATGGAGAATGAGACAGTTATCAACCCCATTGGGTGATTTGAATGTGGTTTAGATTGTCAAGGGTTCACAAGTTTGTGGTGGTTGTTCTTTCCAACCTCACTTTGGTGACTTTCCTTACATGTCTCTCACTCTAATCACCAGTGAATCCGATAGCTAAGAGTCTGCATGGATGGATATAATTATAAGGAAGGATCACAGTGCCTTTGGAGCACCCAACACAGAGAAAGAAATTTGATACGCTTTGGTCGTGCTCAACTTTTCTTCAACTCTCCTCATGTGTTTAAACAACGACACATACCTTTCAATTTTTCGCACAAAAATCGTGGTTTCTTCTATCAACACTTGAGAGATATTTCATACATAGGCGAGACACCTCACACAAATATGTAGAAATAAACCACCGAGCTAAAAAATGAATAGCACGAATCTACTATTCTCTAGACAAGAGGCTCATACTAGCGACAATGGGCAGCGACGACTTATTTATACCTTCATACAATAAATTCAAATTATATCCACACAATCTAAGCTAATCCTACACTCACCTACACCAGTCTTACATATTTATACATGATTATAAATTAATGCTCTCTCATGTTCCTGGGCTCTCCCGTGAAGGAGTCAAGCCTAGTCCAGCGATGATACCATGAAAGGAAACGAGAGAGTATACATGATTTCTTTTCACAAAAAACTAAACTGAGTATATCATATTCAATAAACAATGTTACATATAAATACATCACACTTTGGTTCAAGATAGGAAAGCTATCTTAACCATACAAACAATTGGTTGAGAAAATATCTTAACCACACACCAAACTAGGAGATAACTAGTTGGAGATAACATCTCATAGCCAACTAGATTTAACAACTTCCTCAATCTTAGACGAAAACAACTCACGTAGAGATTGTCTCTTCCTATCAATAACCAATACATTTAGCAAACCACAACCTTATGGTATTATGAAGAATCATACATTAATTAGTAAGACAAGTAGGAGTTAAAAACTCCAACAAGTACTAAGCACTGAATGTGAATACATGAAATGATTCTTCGGTAGATATGTCGTGTTGTTAGATGAGAACATGATTTAGATTACATATGAAATGAAATGAAGGTAGAAATATAAATGGAAACACACAAAGATATTGCAAGTACAATATACAATAAAACTCAAATTCTATTAATGAATGAAAAAAAAATTAAAACTATAAAAAAATAATTGTCAACTTTGTAAAAAGTGTAAGTGAAAGGTCAATTCTAGGAATCATTCCGCCCCCTCTCCCCACTTGTGTGGGCCTATAGGGTCATGCAAGAATAGGTGAGGGAGGGGGAAGAAGTGTGGTGGGGGGAATTGGGGGGAGGGGTGATTCTCGAAATCACCCCCACCCCCAAATATGGGAATCGTCTCCCCACCCACATGGGCCTATAGGATGGTGGAGGATAGAGCATGAGAGGGGAAGAGGGGTTGGAGGGGGTGGTTGGAAAAATAGGAGGGTTTGGGGTCAAGAATATCCCTCAACCCCCAATTACAGAATCACCCCGCAACTCCAATTACACATTTTTATTTTTTATTTTGCTTAACTTAAAAAACACTATATTTGTTATTTTTAAATTTCTTTTTTATATCTATATTTAAAAAAAATTCAAAATTAATGTTGTTTTAATGGTTTTATGATTGTTTTAATAAGTTTTTTTTATAAGTCGGTTCAAATTTTTTGTTTTTTTAATTTAAGTT
>JASDQU010736735.1:116347-130222 GCA_032191745.1 Picea mariana | reverse complement strand
CCCTCAACATTGTTCTATACATCAATACCTTTCCAATGGTGTGAAAATCACCTCAGTCGAAGTTAATATGCATAAGTTATACCTCCCACAAGTTGACCTACCTTGTTGATCACCATGGCATTGCATGGATGCCATGTGAGCCCCCATTACTCATGTGTGGGGATAGTCATGTGTGGAATTTCAAGTATATTCTATAAGGTCCTAAACCCTAACACTAATTGAGGTTTGAGGTAATTCCTAACCCTAGGTGTCTATCAGACTATGTTAAATATTGGGCCGCTAGGAGGAGAGGGAGTTCCATTCTTTTAGCATTATAATTGTTCCATAGTTGAACAAAGCATCTAGGAGTGGGATTTGAGAGCATAACAAAGGAGGAAGAAGATTTGTAGTAGCCATTCATGCCAAAGTGTCAAAGGCAAATCCATAGTGAGTACCCCTTTCGTTGTATTTGCATTTTCATAATTGAAGAAAAGCTGAGAGCAGAGCATATGTCTCACCTTTTAGCTAGGTTTTCTTCTGTATGGGGTTTCCTAGGATACATCTTATGTTCATTTGTGTGGATGGTGTGTTTGTTTGCTTATTCTTTCAGTTTTTTTTTTTCAATTATTTTCTTAAATTTGAGCAATAAGCTAGTGATAATAAATCAAAGATGTAAGGAAATAAACTTGCATAATAAAATGTTTCAGAATAATACAAGATATGTTGTGATGAGCTATTTTGGTGGAATATCCATGGAAATTTACAAATCAACTTGTAAGAAACAACATGCTTTTGCTATTTCTTTAGCAGAAGTAGAGTATTGAACAACATCCAATGCAAGTCAAGAATCCATGTGGCTTAGACAAATCCTTTTAGAGTTTGGATTCTTGCAGTAACATCTGACCCACTCTGGTGCGATAATCAAAGTGCCATTCAACTCACCAAAGATCCAATGCAACATTAGCTCAATAAACACATTGAAATACACATGCACTGCATCATAAAGCTTCTTTCGGATCACGTTCTTGAAGTACGTTATTTCCCTGTAGATGATCAAGTTGCAGACATTTCACAAAGACTCATAGAAGTGGAGTTTTCCAAACTATAGGCTCTAATGCTTCCTTCCTTCTCCTATTCTGTCACCTTTGTAAATCCTTCAAAGCTATCCCAAGTTATTCTTAAGGGGGGACATTAGGATATTTAGACACTTAGGAGTTAGTTAAGATCAACTTGGTTTAATGCGTCTTTATGTAAAGTGTGTTTCTTTAGTGTGCATTCGTAATTATCTAATCTGATTGTCACAATTACGTTGTAGAGATAAAGTGATCTAATGGTTCACCTTCTGCATGATACTAATGACTATTGATCCATGGTTTAACACTCGATTGGTCCACGATCTCTATTTAAAGAGCATGGAGGGTCATTTGCTAATCATTGATTGTGAGAAAATCATGTGTAAAATGTTTTCCTTTTGCATTAATATATTGCCTCAAGTGGTCGTGTTGGTTGTAACATTAGATTGTTTCTGTGTTTGAGGGTTTTAATCATGTAATAAACTGGTGTACTGATTTTTGATTTGTTTGTATGAGTGGTTTCATTAAGGCATTTGACCTATGTGGATATACCCCATTTATAAATAAAAAACTAACAAAGAATAACGGTTATGGGAAGCCATTGAGGAAGGTAGATAAGCCAAGAATATAGAAGACCAACCAATAGAGGTAGTTACAACCCAAGTAGAAAATAAAAGATAATAATTGATAAGGGAGAAGAGAGTTCTCTAGAGGTGAAAAAGATGAGTAAATGATGCCATGTTTTGTGACCTAGTAGCCTAACGATATTTGTAATATCTGAGAGAGAGGGTGTAAAGAAGACGTTGAAAACATAATTATTGTAATTGAATATGCATAATAAAAATAGGGAGAGAATGATGAATAATTGACAATCATTTTTCCTTTTGGGGCTTCCACTTAAATCCATGCATTGATGAGATAAATGTTGTGTTATTGATTTTTGAGCTATTATAAACTTGTTTATATGAATTATTAATGTTATATAATCGCTTGAGTTTCTATTGTGTGAGTTTGTGTTGTAGGAGGTCAAACCTCTATACATCATGAAAACACAAAGATAAAGATACATTATGAATCATCATTGAGTTGTGAAATTGTTATGAACATTCCTAAAGATAACATGACAACTTTCAATACTTATTTACTTTAACTTTTCCATGATATGTTAGCCAACAATTTCTTTTGTGTACAAAATTGTTATCATTGTATATGGTGGAAACAAATCCATCCTAAGAAATTTTATTCTAAACAATCATGGTAGTAGGTAGGAAAATACTACATCCACTTTGTAACTTCATCAGATATAACTTCATCAATGACATGGTTTTTTTCCCTCTATAAATTTTGATACAATAGGAAAATCAACAACTACAAATCATTTCTTTCCCCTCTATAAATTTTGATACAATAGGGGAATCAACAACTACAAATCAAGGGATCCACTTCTACAACCACCACTATAAACCTACCCTAACCTTCATTAAAATTGACACGACACCATGAGATGGAGTTATGTGATCCAGGAATCAAACCTAGGTTATAAACTTGCAAACACCCAACAACTTCCAAACATGTTGATTGTTATACTCTTGTGATCTACATGGTCTCTCTATATTGCTTTAACTTAGACATAAATTAGTTTTGGGAGGGATCCAATCACCCCCTATTAATCCTAACCATCCTAATGATTAACCGTTTAAAAGCTCAGTATTAAAATATTTTTAATTTTATAAAGTTGTATGCTTTTCGATGCATTAAAAAGCTCTGTATTAATATATATTTAATTTTATAAAGTTGTATGCTTTTCGATTGCATTGTTGCCTTTATGAAAGTGAAGCCATCTCGAGCTGTACACATTGTACTTAATGATAAGACCTTATTAATTAAAAAAATGGAGTTACTTAATGATAAGACCTTATTAAGACCTAAAAAAAATGGAGTTACTTAACGATAAGACTTTATAAATTTAAAAAACTGGAATTACTTAATGATAATACCTTATTAATTTAAAAAAATGGATTTACTTAAGGCTAAGACCTTATTAATTAAAAAATGGTCTTACTTGATGATAGGATCTTATTAATTAAAAAAATGGAGTTACTGTGAAATATGCGCTACATAGTGGAGGGACCCACCATCTACTCTACTCTCATCCAATTGGGACAAATATAATAATAATATTACAATAATACAACCAACAACTTTATCACGTGTTAGGTTTCATTTAAATTCAATTCATATGGTATCTTTTACCACGAGATGTACATACAACGAACAACTCTGACACATAAAGAGTGAGTACATTTTATCATAATGAAACATTTTTTCACATAAATAGAGTAAACCTTCTTACTACAATTGAAACATTTATTGTTAATCATTGATGTAATTTGATACTAAAAATGTTGGAGTTGTTTATTGTTAAATATGAAAAAATAAATAGAGTACATTTTTTTACCACAATTGAAACATTTATTGTTAATCATTGATGGAATTTGATACTAAAAATGTTGGAGTTGTTTATTATTAAATATCATAAAAGAAGAAGTTAAAATGACAAGTAAAACATAAATTTCAACTTTATTGTAATTATTATTAAATATAACAAAAAGTTATATTATCATAAAGAATATATTGGAATTTTTGTTTTTAAATGTGGAGGTTATTTAAATATAACCTTGTTTCAAATTAGTATAGAATAAGTTAGACGAGATTTTTTTTCTTTACTTGGAGGAGGATGTGGCTGCTCAAAGATGGAGAGCGGGAGGAGGGCTAGGGTTTTGCAGTGTGAGGAAAAGAGTGTTTTAGCCACATCGATACATAGTGAAATTACTTTGGAATCAATAAACTCATCAACCCTCTCTTTTATTCATCCATCTATGATATACATGGCAGGGCATGTTAGGGTTATTTGATGTGGATTGGGAAGATGAAGATGTCATTTGGGATAAAGAGGGTATTTTCATTTTTGATGAGGTATATAGACAAATGTTTGCTAGATAAAGTGGACCATTGACACACTTACAAGAGACGACATATGTGTCATTTTCGAGATCTAATAGTTAGGTAAATGCATTGGAGAAGGAGTCATGTTTTTCTAGAGAAGGTTTATCTGTGGTAGAAGGAAGTCCAAAAAGCCCTAACACAAAGCAGAGTGCTCCTCACAACCCTCAGACTGGGAAGTTTTCCAGTGATTCTGTAGTGCCCTGAATTTATTTTGGACAAGCAACCAAATCCAAACGACAACAACATAGTTTATAGATTCGTAATGGCAGACCCAGTTTTATTCTAGGGAAGGATGTTACAATGAGCATAGTAGCAAATCTCTCCTCGAAGGCATTGGTTGGAAAATTCTTTTGCATAAAAATGGAGAAATTTAAGCTTAAACAATGGATTCAATAGGAATGGAAGTCGAAGGGTGGATATTTCCCCTGTTTCAGTCTTCTTTCCAATCATTGGATTATTTTTAAATTTTCTTCTGAGGAAGATCTTGCAAAAATACTGGAAAGTCCCTGGATTATAGATAGAGGTGTCCTAATGTTAAAAAGATGGGAACCATGGTTTAATCCTTTTTCAGAGTCCTTTAGGAAAATATGTTTATGGATGTTGCTCCTTGATTTTCCTATTGAGCTTTGGGATATAAAAGTTTTTAAAGGTCTAGGGGATCTGCTTGGTAGATTTATATACTTTGATGAAAAATCCTTGAGATGGAACAACAAAATATTGGCTTGGATTTTGGTGGAAATGGATATAGAGTTGGGTCTTCCAGAGGATATAGAAATCTTAACAAAGCATGGGTCCTATATTAAGGTTCTAGATTATTGGCAAGAACCTTTCCAGTGCCACTTTTGTAGACAGATTGGATATATCAAAGAAAAATTTCCATGCCTGGTCGGGGAAAAATTTCATTCAGAAGTGGTCGAGGTCAACTCTGAGAAAGTTTTGATTCTACCTCAATTGGAATGCGATCCTGCTTCCAATATAGACAAGAAATCCTTTCTGGGTAAGATGCAAACCTTTTTTCCATCTTTTTTAAACTCCCTGTCTATCAATGATATTAGGACTCTCGCACAGAATGAGGATTGGTTAGTGGAAGTTTTTGGTGGTTTTCAGAGCCTTGTTATGGAGAAATTAGAAAAATTTCATGTTGAAGAGTCTTTAGTTGATAAGAGTTCAGAATCTCCTCATGATACCCAAAACCCTAGTAGGGTTTCATCAAAATAAGTTTCTCCCGGTGGAGGTCTCTTCCTGGATCCAAACTTGGACCTTTCCCTTGCAGAAAAACTTTTTACTTCCTGAGACCAACCTGTAGATGCTATTTTTAGGGGGAATGTTGGAGAGATTGTTCCTAGTGGTATTATTTTTGAAGCATGAGGGAACCATTTTGCTTCTTCTGATACTCAAACAAAAGAATTTACATGTGATGTTGGACCTTCATATGAGGTGGATATAAGGAAGCTCTGTCAAGAACCCCGCTTCATGTTTACAATAAGGAAGAAGAAGAAAATTTACATGGAGACAGGTCCAATATTACTATAAGAAAAAAGCCTTCAAAGAAGGTTACTAAAAGAAAGGAGTCAATTGCTATTGAGGGAGGTCCTGCACCTATCTTTCCTGTATAGGATCCTCCTTTTTTGGACCCCTTATCATACCCTAGGGCACTTAGATCACATAGGCCCGATGTAGGGGATTCAATATGATTGTTCTCTCTTTGAACCTATGTGGGGTTGGGGGTGCCCCGAAGATATTAACCTTAAAGAGGTTAATACAGACTGTATCCCTTGATATCATTTTTTTACAAGAAACAATGGTCCACTGTGTTAGAGCTAGAGACTTTTTCTTAAAATGTTGTCCCTCGTGGAATTGTGTAGCGACTAACTCTTTTGGGCTCTAATGGGGTTTTATATCAGGTTGGAACCCTTTGAAAGCATATTTTCATGCTTTCCACATCTCTGTTGGCATTCTATTGGAAGGTCATATTAAGGGATTTTCCTCTCCTTTGAAACTTCTAAATTGCTATGGGCCCTATAAAGATAGATTACCTTTTTGGAAGCATATGGAGGACTCTGGGTTTCTAAAGGTAGATAACTTAATCATTAGAGGGGATCTTAATCTAACTCTTTACTTTGGGGAGATTTGGGGTGATCGAGCCAGACTTGATCCCGTATCCGATTTTTTCTCCTCTTTGTTTTCTTCAGCATGTATTGACATAGCTCCAAGCTAGATTAGAGCAAACTGGAAGAATGGGCGTTTTGGTACATATGTGATTTCAAAAAAACTTGATCACTTTATCATGAATGGAAATATGCTAGGGAATGTGAACAGGTGTAGATCTTGGGTTATAAACTCTTTTGTATCAGATCATAATCCAGTTTGCTTAGAATTTGAAGATTTGAAAGATCCTTTATATTTCCTTTTAAGTTCAACCATCTTGGTTGTTGGAGTCAAATTTCAATCTGTTGGTTAGGTCAACATGGTTATCTATGAGTTTGTGGAAAGATAACTCAACTATGAACATGATTGTGCATAAACTTAAAAAATTAAAAGAAGTTGTGGCTTCTTGGTAGAAAGAAAGGAGAAAATTGTTACAGGTTGAATTGACTGAACTTGAGCAGATGTTATATAAGATAGTGCAAAGGTTTCCTTCTCATATTTTTCCTCCATAAATTAAGGAGGGAGTATTATCCTTGGAAAAAAGAAAAGTTAAGCTTATAAAATTTGAAGAAGAGTCTTGGAGACTTACAAGCAGAGCTATATGGTTGAAGTGTGGGGATAAGAATACTAAATTTTTTCATAAGTTTGTTGAGAATAGAAGAAATTTTAACACTATTTAGGATGTGGTGGATGATGAGGGAAACTTACAACATTCTCAGGTAGAAATCAAAGTTGCAGCTCACAATTTCTTCAGATCACTTTACAGAGCAAAGGATAGGGAAGACACTCTAACTCAACTCAATGTACTTAAAGAAATCCCAAGATTTTTCTCGGATGAGGAAAGTGATGAGGTTGGCAATCATGTTATTCTTCAGGAAGTTGATAAAGTCATAGAAACGATGCCAAAGGACAAAAGTCCTGGTCTTGATGGATGGACCCAACAATTATTCCATCAGTTTTTTGACATAATGGGTTTAGATCTTTTGAATGTTGTTGAAGAATCAAGAACATCTGGTAAAGTTTGTGGGTCTTTAAATTCTACTTTCTCGACTCTTATTCCAAAGGAATCCAAATCAAGTTCTTTTAATAAATACATACCTGTTGCTCTCTGTAACTTTGTATACAAAGTTATTACTAAGATCATTGCCTCTAGGATTAAAGAAAAACTGACTTCTTGTATTTTAGCTGAACAATTTGGTTTTTTAAAAGACAAACTTATCTCTGATGCAATAGGCCTCACACAAGAATGTTTGCATTATTCCAAAGTTAAGAAGTTGTCCTCTTTAATGTTGAAATTGGAATTAAAGAAAGCTTATGATAAAGTCAGTTGGAGATTTCTAAGAATGTTGTTGATTCAGATTGGTCTCAAATTGGAGGTTGTTCAATGGATTCTGGGTTGTGTCACAAGTGCAAACTTTGCAGTTCTTGTCAATGGATCTCCAACATGATTTTTTAAAGGATTCAAGGGTTTAAGGCAAGGATGTCCTCTCTTTCCTTTGATTTTTCTTCTAGTAGTAGAAAGACTCAACAGGTTGTTGAAAAAAGCCAAGGCAAAGGGCCATTTCTTAGGGTTAAAAGTGTCTAATGGACAGATTATCACCCACTTATTGTTTGTGGATGATGTTCTCATCCCAGGTATCAGTTCAATTGAATAATGGTCTGAACTAAAGAAGCTCATAAGTACTTTTTTCCTTTCCACAAGCATGGAAGTTAACTGTCATAAATATTGTTTTCTTTATAACAACTTAGAGGAAGCAAAAATTGAAAAATTGCAGGATATTTTTGGGATTCCTTTAGTACATTTGGAATGTGGTCTAAAGTACTTAGGTTTCTTTCTCAAGCCAAATAATTATAAAATCACAGATTGGAAATGGCTTCTCCAAAGAATTGAAAAGAGGATCGATCACTGGTCTTATAGGTGGCTCTCATTAGGATGTAGACTTCTTCTCTTAAAATCTGTTTTACAAAATATTCTTGTTTATTGGTGTCCTTTGGAAAAAGTCCCGACCACTATCATGATGAGAATTATAAAGGTCATGGAATTTTTTTATGGAGAGGAGCAAGGAAAACAACAAGATTTCACCTTGCTAAATGGGATTTGATCACAAAACCAAAATATTTAGGTGGTTGGGGAATTAGAAACCTTGATTGGTTTGGTCATGCATTAGAAACAAAATCCTTATGGAGAACTTTGTTCAGATCAGGTTTGTGGAGTGTTGCTCTAAGACAAAAGTACCTAAAAGGCATAGATGTTGTTTTTGGGTTGAGATATGAAGCTTATAGTTTTCCCGTTGCTTCTTTGTTTTGGAAGAATCTAATGTTGCCGTTGCCTCTTTTGAAGAAGTGGATTTCTTGGAATGTTGGCTCAAGATCCAAAGTCTTAATTGGTTTAGGTCCTTTTGCCGGGAGTGGTTCTCATTACAGGCTTTCATTAGGTCTTTTAAGACATTTACATTCTCTCAATGTTTTTTCCCTTGCACATATCAAACATTCTTCTTCCTTAAATTTTTTAGGTTCAATTGATTGGTTATTACCCAATGATCTAGGATTGGAAGGTGATATGGCTTTGGAATGGGAGTCATAATTATATTTTATCAAGCGTAATGGCATTTTCCTGAGTAATGAACAAGACAAAATCGTTTGGACATGGAACAAGACTACAGGTGATGTCATTGTCAAGTTTGATTATACAACATTGGTAGACATGCATACGGAAGAGGAACCCGAATGGTGGTTTAGAACTATTTGGAAACCACAAATTCTTGTCAAAATTATATTGTTTGTTTGGTTATGCCTGTAAAATCGCATTCTCACAGGTGAAAATTATAAGCTTCGTGGAGGTATTGGCCCTTTTGTTTTCTTCCTTTGTTTAAGGAATGATGAAACTACACAACATCTTTTAGTAGATTGTGAGGTATCTCAATATATTTGGAAGGATGTATGTTCTATATTAAAGCTTCAGGATATCTGGATTTCACACCCACTAGTGGATAATTTGAAGACTTGGTTTATGGTCTATTCGAAGCATATTATGGTCCCCTTTTCTATTCTCTGGGGCATTTGGAGGTACATGAATAAAATTTTGTTTGAAAATGCTACTAGGAATGTTGATGGTTTATGCTTGAGAATTTTTATGGCCATTAATGAGGTCCCTATTTATGCTGATGGAGATAAGTTCGCATACATCTTAAATCCGATTTATTTTGGCCATAATCCAATTGGATTTTTTGATGGAGTTGATACAGGTTTTTCAAGTGGTGTTGGCATAATGTTAAAACTGAGTAATTCTCATTTCTTTATGGCAAATCTGGCGATTGGTACATGCACTAATATCATAGTAGAGTTAGTTGGTTTATGGGGTTTGCTTTTTTTCTCATTTAGGTTTCATATTTTAGACTTGATGGTTGTTGGTGATTCGAAGGTCATCCTGGATTGGTTTGTTGGTATTTCTTCCTTGAATTTTCTCTCATTACAGTGTTGGAAGAGAAAGACTTTGGAGCTCAAAGTTGCTTTCAATTTGGTTCAATGCTTCCATACACACGTCTTTCAACATCGTGGAAGATAATATTTCTAAGTTTGCTTTGGATAAGCAGGTTGAGAAGATGTTTTATGGAGAATTCCTTGATGATTATGTAGTCAATGTTGGCTCCTTCAATGTTTTTTAAGCACATGAATTGGTCTTATCCCTTTTGCAGTATATGTAAACAGTTTTTTGGTCTTGTATTTTCCAGACTTTGTAGTCTTCTAAGATATCATGTTATAGTCAAGGTGAAGTCGTCCTAGTATATGTCTATAAGTGATGTTTTTTCAAATAGATAGAAGACACTTTGAAAACAATAGTCATGGCTATTGTCTCTAACTGTTTATTTTTGTATTAGAAAGTTTCTTTTGATTCTAATGAATATCATCGAAACTGCTTTTTCCTTTGGAAAAAAAATATTAGAATTTTTGTTTTATATGAAGATAAATGGTAAGCGATGATAATATTTGGTTTCATGGGTGGAATTAAAGTTAAATGTTATTAAAAACATATAATGTTATTAAAAGTAGTTATAGTAATGACCAAGTTATTGACTTTCTTGCACATACTATTTAGGTTGAAGTTGCTTCTCTCATATGAACAAAAGTTTACTCCTTTATGGACCACTAATAGATCATATATAGAAGTGAGTGATAGTTATTCCTCACTAACAATTAACAACTTAATTATAATAAGTTTTACCACTTAAAAAAAATAAAATCACAACTTATTCAAAGTTCTAATCAAATTTTCAATTCAATTCTAATGAAATTCATATTCAATTACATCTTAATCAATCATTAACATTACTTAATCTTTAAAATCAAAATTATTATTTCAATTTTTAAAACATATTAATTAAATTCTTAATTTAATTTAAAACATATTAATTTTAATTATTTCAATTTTTAAAACATATTAACTAAATTCTTAATTTAATTCCAAACATATTAATTTTAAAATAGATTAAGTAAATCATATGCATAGTTAAAGTTTATCTTATTGATGTAACCCATAAAACCATCACCTACGTTTGAACAGGAGATAAAACTTTGACAAAGCCTTAATTTCAAAGTACAATGTTTTTCTTAAATGATACGCCATGAAGCATAGCTAGGTAAAAAGGAGGAGCTAATATAAGCTAAAAGCGACACAATCTGAATAATAAATATAATTTATTATTTGGAAAATTTAAAGAATATTTTTCAAATTTATAGATAATATTTTGAAGAATTATATTGATGTAAATTTATGTGTTTTATATAAAAAATTTAAATTATATATATATATATATATATATATATATATATATATATATATATATATATATATATATATATGCAAATTGTACAATGATTGAGCCACCTGTTCCATCACAAATGGGAAACCAGAATAGGTGGCTCTTAGATGTTCTGAGCCACCTGTTCCATCACAAATGGGAAACCAGAATAGGTGGCTCTTAGATGTTCTGAGATTGACGCATCATTCTGTATGTTGTCACTATTTAAACAAAAAAGCTAACACAAAATTCTGCGGCTTATCTTCTTGGACAAAAAGGTTTGTACAGTAATCAAACGATCTCCTATTGACAAAACTACATAAATAGTGTATGAAAAAACTGCATGATCTTCTATAGTGTGGCTGTGATAAACTAAACCATTAATCCTGTAACTATAATTGACAAAGAACCATAACTTGGAGACTTCACTCCATTATCGAGCCTGGTTGTCCATGAATTGTGTAGACTGGGGTGAACCGTTGGCCGCATGTAGGGCATCTAGCACGTGTAGGAGCATCTGCTAATGCATCGAACAAGATGTCCATCCTTTGGCCAAGGATGATCTAAGAGTGCATCTGATCATCCTGTTTCTGCCTGATTTCGAAGAGGAGTTGAAGGTGCTCCTCCATGAAGCGGTTAGCAAATTGTTGAGGTTGATCCTCCTCTTCTTCCTTGTCTGCTACCTCTGTGGTGATCTCATTGGCTGTCGCTGCATTTTCCTCCACTTTCTAGCTTGGGGGGATTTCCTCCACCATACATCTTCCATCATCATAGTAGGGGGAGGGGAGGGGCGGGGGAGAAATTGGTGTCCAGAGGAGGGCGCACGCACAAAGGTGACGCCTCCTCTTTAACCGAGCTCAGGCTAGAAGAGGGGTAGACAGAGGGATGTGTGCATAGGAGGAGGACGCTTTCTCCTTTACCGCGCTGACGCTAAGGAGCTGAGGAGGAGTAGACTGAGGAGACTCATGTGACCTTTGGTTGTTGTGCCGAGGGCTCGCAAAATGTGCAATAAGATTCCGTTGGGAGGGGGAGAACCTATTGCGACGTGAGAGGGTGTTGTAATAACGAACACCCCTCTTGGATTTCCCTATTTCCCTGGGCATGCTGGCGAGTGTATGGAGGTGAGGGGCTGCAGGAATGGAGGCTGAGAGAGGGTGTTGAGAGGCTCGGGAGGAGGCGGAGGTGTTGAGAAGGAGCTTAAGGGGAATGGGCGTGTATGGCAAGTGGAGGGTATCAGATCTAGGGAGGATGACACTGGTGCTCAGGAAAAAAAACAGAGAGAGCAGCTATGCTGGAGCTCTTGGGAGAGCCGAAGAGTAGGGCAGGAAGAATGCACCAAGGCGAATGGAGAATGAAAGAGTACACCAGGGTAAGATCCCAATTATCTCCCTTATCACCATTGAAGCCTGAGTTGACAGCCCTGATCGCCATTGAAGCCGAGTTGAAAGTCAGCCTGGTGCTGGTATGCCTGGCCTGGCTAGCTCGCGCAACCATTAACCCAACCAATCTAGCCCGACACACTACCATTACTCTCCTCATGGTGCGAGCCATGGGGGAGTTAATATCGATGCACTGACGACCAGGGTTAATAACTCTCCTGGCTACTCGATGCTAAGTGTCCTCGAATTTTCTCCAGCTGATATTCCATTCAAAGAAAAATTTAAATGATATATTAATAATACATTGATTATAATAAATTAAACTAACTCTTTAATTTAATTAAGTAAACATATTAGTTATATATTAATTAAAAACTAGATTTGAAATATTTGAATTATAAATTTATTATTATATTAAAAAAAAAGAATTACGAAGAAAATAAAATTGTAAAATAATATAAATTATTTAAAATGTTAAATATATTGTGTTTCATTATTTATTAGTGATATATAAACATATATGGAATATGTGAAATAAGAAAAAAATTAGTGTATTCGAATTTCAAAACAATAAACTTTTTTATTTATTAATGCAATATTTTTTCTTGGGAATATATATTTTTATTTTTATTTTTAATATTTTTCTATGTTTCAAAGATGATCCACAATATCAAATACATTATAAAGGTAATAAGTTTAGAGGCTTTATCCCTATTTTTTTTGGTAATTCAAAACATTCAAACACTCAAATCAACTTACAATATTAAAGTTTAATATAAGATAAATTCTTTAAACATAAATTTTTAAAATTTCATACACAATTTTAATTTTTTTTTTATTTTATTTCAATAAGAATAATTTTTTTATTTTATTTAAACAAGAATGGGTATATTTGTTTTAGAATTTTTTTTAGTATTTTCCTATGTTTCAAAGATGATCCACAATATCAAATACATTATAAAAGTAATAAGTTTAGAGGCTTTATCCCTATTTTTTTTTAGTAATTCAAAACATTCAAACACTCAAATCAACATACAAGATTAAAGTGATAAAAGTTCAATATAAGATAATTTTTTTAAACATAAATCTTTAAAATTATATATATAATTTTTATTTATTTTATTTTATTTAAACATGGGTATATTTGTTTTAGAAAATTGTTACAATTGCATTGTTTAACACTATAATATATATATATAGGAGAGTATTATCCAACAAAACATTATGAGATGTGCTTAAATTTTGAAATTGTTAGTTTATAATAACAAAACAAAACTTCACCTCAAATTCTGCTAGCGCAATTGGTTTCGATAGGCTTCATTATGTATGGTGACCCAGGTTCGAAACTTGTGGTAGTAAGGAGACACCTAAAAGTCCACCCATGCTAAGGTTTCATGTGGCCCAGGCTGGGTGTAATCCTTAGGTGATTTTGATGGCTTAGATGCCCCTGGGTTGTTGTTTCTCCACCATAGGCTAGTTCCGTAAGTCAAC
>JASDQU010736735.1:100529-111691 GCA_032191745.1 Picea mariana | reverse complement strand
ACTATTCTTTGAACTGCTGCAGTCCGTTAAAATTCTGTATAATTATTATTGTATCATATCTTGGGATACATTTTTATGAACTGGACTCCCAAGATTTGTAAGTCTGGAAAGGCTTTTTCTTGGCCAATTACTTTCAAGTTCCCATAAGTTTGTACTATTCTTTGAACCATTAAATTCATATAATTATTGTTATATGATTTCTGGCAGTAAGATTCTTATTATGTTTCCTTAAAGCATATAGTTTTCATTGCTTGTTTGTATGTAGACTCTCTTCATTTTTGGTTTCTCATGCACTTTTTATGTCAGCATAACCATGATGTAAGACGCTATGTTTATGGGGGTTGGTGGTCTGTCTGGTCGATGGGCACAGGTAGCATGGTTCTTTTTATATAAAAATATATCTAAATATGTAGACTAATCAATTGTCATCATGGGAAGTATATTGTTTTCCACTTATCATATTTACACTACATAGAAACTTCCATATTGATCACGCTATTTTTTAAATTATTATATTTATATGTCATAGGAACTGTATTGATTCAGCTATTTTTAACTTATTATATTTATATATAATAGGAACTGTGAAGAGATTGCAATGTCTTTCCTTTTACAAATGCAGCTGGTGCTCCTCCCATTTGGGTTTAAGGTGAACAAGAATATTAAATTTTTTATTAATTTGTTTTACTCTTTCTGTCATCCAAAGCTTGGCCAAAGCATGAAACAAACTTTTTGTAATCTTATTAATTTGCTTTACTCTTTATGGCATGGCATTCAAAGCATGAAACAAACTTTTTGCCTAAACATTATTATTCTCGAATTAACTATTTATTATTAAAATTTAAATTATTATTCTTTTGATTTGATTTAAAGATAAACAAAAATATTACAAATTCTATTAATTTGTTTAATTAACTATTTATTATTAAAACTCTAATGAGTATTCTTTTGATTTGATTTAAAGAAACAAGAATATTACAAGTTCTATTAATTTTGTTTGATTCTTTTTGCATTCAAAGCTTGGGATGCCAAAGCATAAAACAAACTCTTTACATAAACATTATTATTCTAGAGTTTAGCTATTTATTGAAACTCTTTGCATAAACATTATTATTCTATTGATTTGATTGGATTCAACAAAGTGTATGATTGCATTTTATACTCATGATTGCTAAGTTTTAGAAGATTAAATGTTGAACTCTGCATTATTGTAATAAATCCAATTTAATACATTTGATTTGGATTATATGTTTACATATTTTCGAACTTAAGTCATTATTTACTTGTCTTGTGTTTAATCTTTAACATTCCTCATCAAAGAATGTATTAGTTATTGTAATCACGAATTTATTTCAATTTAAATGGATTGGGCATTGGGAAATATGAAGTGTTTGGTAAATGAAAACCTTTGAAGAAAGTTGGGAGTGATAAAGTGTTTGAGATATTAACTTCTACTTGTCTTATATTTAATATTTGATATTCCTCATCATAGAATGTATTAGTTATTGTAATCTCTATTTGAGATGTTTGGTTAGGAATTTGTTAGATCTAAGTCTTATTTATGTGTGTGGTTGAAATACTATCTCAACAAATGGATTGTATGGCTAAGATCGCCTATCTATCTTAAGCCTAAGCTTGATGTATAAATATGTGATGATAATAGAATACTTAAAATAGTTTTTGTGTATGCAATATTTTTTCTAAGTTGGTTTCAGAGCCCAGCTTTGAGTGTAACTCCCTCACACGAAGGCCCATAAATATGTGAGATTAATCTCATGTAGATTAGTTTAACTTAGGTGTGTGAAGAGTGTTGTGTGCATGTGTGGGTGTGCTTGTTGAAGAACCTGCTGGTGTGGAGAACCATTGACAAGGAGATCGCAACTTTGGAACATATGCATAGAGCATGCTAAAAACAACCACGAGTAAATCTGTTGCGGTGAATCATAAGAATCTATGACCACATATTCAATCAAAGATAGAGATAGTGTTGTAGATTAAAATCACTACTCACTGCCACCAATGCAAGAGTCAACAGAGATTGGTTCATGAGTCATGACAACAGGTTCGGATTTGTGATCTTTGTCCTGTGAACCACAGTCGATAAGTCACTTGTAAAAAATGAGAGAGGCGGAAGCTCTCATGGTCAGATCCCTTGCCCCCGTCTTTTACTTCCCATCTTAGTTGTTTATAGCCTATTTCATAAGCATATTGCTCCTCCGCGGTAGCAACGATCACATATATATTGGGAAATATGGATGGATTCATTAATGTGTTTACGAACATTTATATTAGTAAATGGAATAAATGAATGACGATGAATATAGATGAAGGTGTCATGTTGTAAGATTGATTCTGGATACATTCAGTATTTATACTGTTTTCTTAGATAACTAGTAGTGATCCGTATATGGGAAGATGGAAGTATGTCAATAGAATGACTAGTAGTCCAATCATTACAAATATGAAATTGATAGTCTAAAGCAATAATGTCTTCAATGGATCAAGTGGTAGCTCAGAATGGATGATTGTGATGGAGCTTAGTCTATGAAATCTCAGAAATGGATAAAGATGTTTGGTTAGGAGTTTGTTAAATTTAGATCTTATTTATGTGTGCGGTTGAGATATTATCTCAACAAATGGATTGTGTGGTTAAGATAGCATATCTCTCTTACGCCTAAGCTTGATGTATGAATATACAATAATAATAGACTACGTAGAATAGTTTTTATGTGTACAATATTTTTTTATGTGCAAAAACCAAGGTGATAATAGATTGGTGACTTAAAGTGAGGACACAAGCCATTGTTCTAGAAAGACTTGGAAATAATGGAAAACCTATTAATTAGGTAATTCTGATTGCGTTTGTATTTAAAACTCAAATCATATTTCCTAGGAGTTTGTTCTAACTCTCTATTGGATTGTAATCATATATATTCATGTACTCCTCATTTATTAATTGAATGAATTGAGTGTGGCTTTGCTTTGGCTGCCTCCAGGTGTTGCCTCGCCTTAGAGCATCTGATTCCTTTCCTTCTAATTTGTCTTTCCATTTTCAAGTTGGTAATAGAGCCTCGTCAGAGGAGGCTGAGTAAAGGAGTCGCAGCGTGGAGAGTTCATTGTGTTGTCTTGGAAGTGAGGAGCCTGCGTGGAGTAAAGGAGGAGTAAGCCTAGACTTTGTTATTATCCATCATTCACTGATTAGAGCCTTGAAGATAAACCTTTGGATAAAGAGGATTGTTGCTGCTCGGATCATGCCTGCGTGGAGGAGTTCGGATCGTTTCATCACTCGGTTGATACTTGGCCCGAGCTGTGAGGAGGAGCACTTCAGAATAGTGTAAAGAAGCACGCGAAACAAATCCTATAGCAGAGTGGGTTCCCACGTCTCTCGGCGTTTTATTTTTTTTCTCTTGTGTGTTCTGCAAGCAGATGCAGAAAGGTGATCTTTTTGTTTTATTTGTTGTGGGAGTCATCCACGAGTTCTGTTTTTTCTGTTGAATCATAGCAAAGTAGTTGTCAGTGGGAGGAACTTTCCTTGCAAGGCTGATAATAGAGGAGTTCGACCTCATCGCAGTAGAGAGTCAAAGTAATTTGTTTGTTGCATGCAGTATTCAGAGACATATATCACGGTGTTAATCCTCTCATTGCGGATGACAATAAATTTTGCAGAGAAGTTGCCGCCCTTCATATTGTTGACCTCCAAATGACTTGTGCTGAAAGCTAGATTGGTGGAAAAAGGGTACTCACAGAAAGAGGGTATTGACTATGTAGAAACATTTGCACCAGTAGCTAAATTAAATACTATAAGATTGTTAATTGCATTAGCTACAAAGTACCATTAGAAGCTTCACCAATTAGATGTAAAATCTTCTTTTCTGAATGGTGAGTTAAAGGAGGAGGTTTACCTTACTCAACCACAGGCGTTTGTGAAAAGTGGTTAGGAACATTTAGTGTGTAAATTAAAGAAAGCATTGTATGGGTTAAAACAAGCACCTAGGTCATGGTATGAGAAGATAGATTCCTTCTTTCTTCAGCAAGGTTTTATGAGGAGCAAAAGTGATCCAAATATGTATACCAAGTTTGATGAAGAGGGGCATGTTGTATTGATTTCCTTATATGTTGATGATTTAATATTATAGGAAATTCAGAAAAAAATGATTAGTGGAATTAAGAAGCATATGTCGCAGGTATTTGAAATAAAAGATCTTGGTGAGTTACATTACTACCTAAGTCTTAAAGTTTGGATAAATGTTGGTCAAACCTTTGTGTCTCAAGGTAAATATGTCAGAGAGGTACTTAAGAAGTTTAAAATGGATCAGTGTAAAGCTTCTTATGTTCCAATGCAGCAGAACATAAAACTATGTTGCAATGATGGTTCAAAAGAGGTAGATGGTACAGTGTATAGACAGATGGTGGGAAGCTTGAACTATCTCACTACAACCAGACCTGACATAGCATATTATGTTAGTGCGTTAAGTCAGTTTATGGAAAAACCTCTAGAAATCCATTGGAATGCAGCGAAAGGAGTACTCAGGTATCTCAAAGGAATAATTAATTATGGTATTAAATATAATGATTCATTTTATGTTGAACTGACAGGTTACTCAAATTCAGATTGGGCTGGCAATCCGGATGATCGGAGATCTACTACAAGTTATGCATTTGGCATTGGATCCAGGATTGTTTCATGGAGCAGTAAGAAGTAGCCTATTGTATCTTTATCATCTACTAAGGCGAAATATAAATCTTTGTGTGCAACAACTTGTGAATTTGTTTGATTGAGAAGACTTCTTCAAGATGTTGGAGAAGAACAAAGGAAAGCTACGATAATTAAATGTGATAACCAGAGCTCGATCAAGTTGGCGAATAATCCAGTTTATCATTCAAGGACAAATCATGTCGATGCTCAGTTTCATTTTGTTCGAGAAAATATGTAGTCTAATGATGTTGCTTTAATGTATTGTAATAATAGTGAAAATGTTGTTGATATTTTCACTAAGCCTCTTGGGAAGATAAAATTTGAATTGTTTAGGGAGATGTTAGGTGTGGATGTCAAACCTTTCTCCATTAAAGGGGAGACTTGGAAATAATGGAGAACCTATTAGTTAGGCTGTTCCGATTGCGTTTTTATTTAGAACTCAAATCCTATTTCCTAAGATTTTGTTCTAACTCTCTACTGGATTGTAATCCTATATATACATGTACTCCTCATTGATTAATTGAATGAATTGAGCGTGGCTTTGCTTTGGCTGCCTCGAAGTGCTGCCTCACCTGAGAGCAACTAGTTTCATTCCTTCTAATTTGTCTTTCCATTTTCATGTGAGAGTTGAGATGTGAACTTTGTGGAGATTTATAACTATAAATCCTCAAAAGTTTAGAGGGGTGGATTTTCAAGCAGAAGATCGAGAAGAGGTTTGTGGTCTCATTGATATGGAAGTATTTTGAGTCTATGCTTATCACTTGTTGCCATTAGCAAACCAAACATAAGGAAAGAAAAAGAAGATCTACTTAAAACTATAAAGACAGTGGAACCTTCCTATGATTTCCTAGTAAATAGGATATCTTTTCACATGGTCTTTGTTTGACATATTCTCATAACATTATCATGTCATTTGTGGCAAACAATATGCACATAACAGGAGGGTATTCACTACTTTATACACTAGAATATATACCATTGGATCTAAAACACCACTT
The DNA here is from genome assembly GCA_032191745.1 of Picea mariana. NCBI lineage: Eukaryota > Viridiplantae > Streptophyta > Pinopsida > Pinales > Pinaceae > Picea > Picea mariana. The sequence continues at coordinate 105,997 of JASDQU010736735.1, read as the reverse complement.
TAAAATACAAAGATATGTATCTTAGTATATATGCTTTGTTGCGAGGTGTATATCGATAGCCATTACTTGTGTTATCTTAAATTTTAAATTTGGCATCCATACTTTTCAAAGAAAAAAACAAAAATAAAGAGAAAAGAAATATCAACCCATTATAAACCTTAAACATCTAGATACATAGAAAGTTTCATGCTCTTGATTAAATATGGATTTGATATCTTCATACATGATAAAATCCAATAAAAATATTGCAATCCTAATAATTTGACTAAATTATAAGTAAGATATAAAACTCTATATTTAAAAACCACTCTCTCCAACAATTGTAGATTTTCTAATGCATATTATGATTAGAAATTAAAAACTTGCGAGATGTTTAGAAATTAAATAAACTAGAAAACAAAAAGTCATAAATATAAATATAAATATAAATTATAAAAGTTTAATAAATTTATTTTTCTATTAAATCAAAATTCAAAAATTCCAAGATATTTAGAAATCAATTAAACTAGAAAATAAAAAATCTGTTAGAACACATAGAATATCAATAAATTTATTTTTCTATTAACTCAAAATTTAAAAACTTAAGAAATGTTTAGAAATTAAATAAAATAAAAAATAAAAAATCATATAAATATAAGTTAAAAAGTTCAAAAATATTAAGATACATAGAAGGTTAATAAACTTATTTTTATATTAAATAAAATTTCTATGAAAAAAAACTTACAAGATGTTTAAAAATTAAATAAACTAGAAAATAAAAAGGCTTGTTTTTTAAAAGACACATTTATCTATGATGCAATAGGCTTCTCACAAGAATGTTTGCATTCTTTCAACGTTAAAAAGTTGTCCTCTTTAATGTTTGAATTGGATTTAAGAAAGTTTATGATAAAGTTAGTTGGAGCTTTTTAAGAATGTTGTTGATTCAAATTGGTTTTAAATGGGAGGTTGTTTAATGGATTGTGGGTTGTGTCATAAGTGCAAACTTTGCAGTTTTTATCAATGGATATTTAACAATTTTTTTTAAAGGATTCAGGGGTTTAAGGCAAGGATGTTCTCTCTTACCTTTGTTTTTTCTTCTAGTAGTGGAAAGCCTCAGCAGGTTGTTAAAAAAGGCCAAGGCAGAGGGCCATTTCTCAGTGTTAAAAGTGTCCATTGGAATGGTTATCACCCACTTATTGTTTGTGGATGATGTTCTCATCCTAGGTATTAGTTCAATTGAAGAATGGTATGAACTAAAGAAGTTGATAAATATTTTTTTCCTTGCCACAAGCATGGAAGTTAACTGACATAAATCTTTTCTTGCCACAAGCATGGAAGTTAACTCTCATAAATCTTGTTTTCTTTATAACAACTTGGAGGAAGCTAAAATTGAAAAATTGAAGGATATCTTTGGGATTCCTTTGGTACATTTGGATTGTGTTCTGAAGTACTTAGGTTTCTTTCTTAAGCCAAATAATTATAAAATCACAGATTGGAAATGGACGCTCGAGAGAATTGAAAAGAAGATTGATCAATGGACTTATAGGTGGCTCTCATTAGGAGGTAGACTTGTTCTCTTAAAAGCAGTTTTACAGAATATACATGTTTATTGGTGTACTTTGGCAAAAGTCTCGGCCACTATCAGGACTAGAATTAGACACGTCATGGAAAAAATTTTATAGAGAGGAGCAAGGAAAACACCGTGCTTTCACCTTGCTAAATGGGATATGATCACAAAACCAAAAGATTTTGGTGGTTGGGGTATTAGAAACAATGATTGGTTTGGTTGTGCATTAGCAGGAAAATCCTTATGGAGAGCTTTCTTCGGATCAGTTTTGTGGAGTGTTGCTCTAAGACGAAAATACCTAAAAGGCGTAGATGTTTTTTTTTTAGATTTGAAGCTTATAGTTTTTCGGTTGCTTCTTTGTTTTGGAAGAATCTAATGTTATTGTTGCCTCTTTTGAAGAAGTGGATTGCTTGTAATGTGGGCTCAGGATCCACAGTCCTAATTGGATTAGGTCATTTTCCTTGGAGTGGTGCTCATTACAGGCTTTCATTGGGTCTTTTGGGACATTTGCATTCTCTCAATGTTTTTTCCCTTGCGCATATCAGAGATTCTTCTTCCTTAAATTCTTCATGTTCAATTGATTGGTTATTACCCAGTGATATGGCTTTGGAATGGGAGTCATACTTATCTTTGCTCAGGCGTAATGGCATTTTCCTGAATAATGAACATGACAGAATCATTTGGACATGGAACAAGACTACGGGTGATGTCATGGTCAAGTCTGCTTACACATCATTGATAGACATGCATGTGAAAGAGGAACACGAATGGTGGTTTAGAACTATTTGGAAACCACAAATTGTTGTCAAAATTATATTATATGTTTGGTTATGCCAGCGAAATTGCATTCTCACAGGGAAAAATTATAAGCTTCGTGGAGGTATTGGCCCTTCTGTTTGCCACCTTTGTTTGAGGAATGATGAAACTACACAACATTTTTTAGTAGATTCTGAGGTCTCTCACTATATTTGGAAGGAAGTATGTTCTATATTAAAGCTTCGAGATATCTGGATTTCGCATCCACTAGTGGATAATTTGAAGACTTGGTTTATGGTCTATCTGAAGCATAGTATGGTCCCCATTTTTATTCTCTGGGGCATTTGGAGGTACAGGAATAAAATTTTGTTTGAAAATGTTGCTAGGAATGTTGATGGTTTATGCCTGAGAATTGTTATGGCCATTAATGAGGTCCTTGTTTTTGTTGATGGAGACAATTTAACATGCATCTTAAATCCGATTTATTTTGGCCATAATCCAATTGGATTTTTTGATGGAGCTGCTATAGGTTTTTTGAGTGGTGTTGGCATAGTCTTAAAACTGAGTAATTATCATTTCTTTAAGGCCCATCTGACAATTGGTACAAGCACTAATATCAGAGAAGAGTTAGTTGGTTTATGGGGTTTGCTTTTTTTCTCACTCAGGTTTCATATTTTAGACTTGATGGTTGTTGGTGACTCAAAGGTCGTCTTGGACTGGTTTGTTGGTATCAAAGGTCGTCTTGGACTGGTTTGTTGGTATCAAAGGTCGTCTTGGACTGGTTTGTTGGTATTTCTTCGTTGAATGTTCTCTCATTACAGTGTTGGAAGAGAAAGACTTGGAGCTCAAAGATGCTTTCAATTTGATTCAATGCTTCCATATACACAAGTCTTTCAACACCGTGGCAGATAATCTTTCTAAGTTTGCTTTGGATAAGCAGGTTGGGATGATGTTTTATGAAGAATTCCTTGATAGCTCCATAGCCAATGCTGGAGCAATTTTTTTTGAGCACATGAATTGGTCTTATCCCTTTTGCAATATATGTAAACAATTTGTTTATCTTGTATTCTCCAGACTTTGTACTCTTCTAAGATAGCATGTTATAGTCAAAATGAAGTCATCCAAGTATATGTCTATAGTTGATGCTTGGACAAAAAAAAAAAAAATTAAATAAATTCAAAAATCTTAAGACACATATAGAACGTCAATAAACTTATTTTTTATTAAATAAAATTTTGTATAAAAAATAAATATTTTCATTTTTTCAAATAAGTTATCTTGTAATAAGATTTATAAATTATTAATAAGTTATCTTGTAATAAGATTTATAAATTATTAATATATTAAAATAAATCATCTTGTAACCAAATTTAGGAATTGTTAATGTATTAAAATCAAAAATTTATAAATGTAAACTATCTTCACTTTTTTTTTATTCACTATAGTTTTATGTCATTGAAATATTTATTTTTTATTACAATGGAAAATCTATTATAATTCAATATGTCAACGCAGTGGGGACAACAATCTGGAGTGGGACAATAGTCGGGATAGCAGTGAGGATAATCATTAGTGGCTGCTATTCAAGAATGTTGGTTAACTCATCATCCTTATTCATGGAAAATCACACCACTTGGAATAACTTTTGATGATTTGTAAGGAAGCAAACTTCCACTCTTGTCAAATGTTTTTGGATCTGAAACCTTTATCTTACCCAAAAAAAATCCAAAAAAAAAAAACTATTAACCTGAAAAAATAAACAGTTTTAGCTCATTAAACCATCTATATATGCATATATAGATTGCTAATTTTGGTTTGAAAGATGGAAAAAAATCTTTAATAACTATGCTGATATGTAATCAATATTTGATACTGTATAATATTTGATACTGTATAAAGTAATGGTTATTGATTATCCATACTTTTGATGTATTTAATATCGTATTTCTTAATTTGGAGGGTTTTATTTTCTCTGCATTTTGCTTCCTAAACAGAAAACTAATAACACAAAAAATGAAGTTGACAAGTGATGTCCCTAACTTGAGATCTGTCAGTAAAAATGGACACCACACTGAGGGTGTTGTCGCGATGGATCTGTGTACGTTGACAGAAATCAACAACCCACATCAACCTATTCCAAGCATCAAATTGCACGATCATATATTAAATGCTGAGCACAAATTCTGTTCTAAAATTGACCATATGAAAGACACGAATGCATGCCCACGAGCCATAAAACGAAAGCTTAATATATAAGGAAAGGGAAAATAAACAAATCATACCTATTCTGAAATAACAGCTTTGGATCCCAAATCTATAAAGTAAGAAAATCATAGGTTGGCAGCCATTAATTTTTGGCGACCTGATCCACAAAACCAAATATCTTAAAAGTTCTCAGTGAATGAAAGGTATTTCCTACCAAATATACTAATCATGCCCTAAATCCAGCCAACTTATGCCATTGAGTAAAGATTCCAGAATCCATTATTTTGCATGCTTGAATGCAGGTAGGGGCAGGTGTGTTTTTTACGATTTCATGATCTGTGTAGGCGTCTGCCATTGTTGCCACCTGAGCGAGCTATATTCATCCATCATCTCTCTCATGGGCCACCAAAACCATTACCTGCCACTCTTATCATAAATTAACTGAATGATATGTCATCATTAGATCCACTTTTTGTCAGAGAAATGATAACAAGCCTTCAAGTCTAAGGATAAGAACCAGCCAGCAACTATATAACCAGACATAAGAGCTTTGGGCACTTGGAGTTTCTTCAGTAATGGAGGGCAAGGAAGACATTAATGGAGCCATGAAGCTTTGTTGTTACACAATATCTGTGGGCGTGCTGTTGATGATTTTTTCGTTGCAGGGGAGTCACGCGGTATCAATGGAGGAGTCTTCCACTGTGGTGCATGGTCTATCTCGTGAACCTCCATTAAAACTATCACCTAGTGCTGTGGATTTCTTCAGTCCTGATATAGTTAATTTCTCTCCTCCTCTTCATTCTGCTCATCAGCAGCACCAGCCTTACCTGCAACAGCAATATGATCAATCTTCTTTCTTCTCTTCTTTTTCTTCACAGAAAAATGTGGATTATATCATCAGAGGTGCAATGGCAGGCATTGTGTTGGGTGTTGTTGTATTTGGCGTTGTCTATGCAGGCAG
>JASDQU010736735.1:61066-75379 GCA_032191745.1 Picea mariana | reverse complement strand
CCGAGAGAAGAGGCCAAACAATTCCTCCTAGCAATCTTCAGAACTTCCCCATTCCGCCTTAGTCAAAAGGACGACAAAAACTGGGGAAAAGAGGGGTATACAGTGAAATCGGGATACAAGCAGCTCCTAGAAGGTGGTGATATCCCAACCAAATCATCCATCTGGAAAGAGATCTGGAACCCAAGCAACCTCCCAAAAATAAACATATTCTGTTGGCGATTGGCTCATAATAAACTTTTAACAGGGGAGAATTTGAATAAGAGAGGCTATCTAGGTTTGTTCAGGTGTGCTCTGTGTACTAATAGTCTGGAAAGCACTAATCACTTGTTCCTGTATTGCAATTTCACCAGACAGGTAATGAACAACGTTTATCGAGAATTATCCCCCCAAATATCCAAGGCAACAAGCAACAAAAGCCTGATAGGAAAATGGGTGAAACATTACAAAGGATCGTTCCAGGGGAAATTGAATCTCAGTTGAGCCTAGAAGGCATCGATTAAATTCGTCTGCTAGCAAATTTGGTTGGAAAGAAATAAAAGGATTTTCAAAGGAAAAACCATTTCCCCCCTAGTAGTAGCGATAAATGCCATCGATCAACTAGGTGAATTCTTTTCGGCCAAGAAAAAAATCACACAAGCAGGGGCTTCGATGAGAACAGAAGAAGAAGCATGGCTAAACAAACTAAACATTTAGGAAACACCACCCCTATGCGTCCAAAAAAATACTCCATGCTGGCAGCTTCAATACACTCCTCAAGAGTTCACAAACTCGTTAAATACTCAAAAATCATGTTTTATGATTTGATGGTGCATCTAGAGGGAAACTAGGGAACCCAGGGGAGGCATGTATGGGAGGGGTTTTGTTCGACCCTAGAGCACAAAGGATGATTAATTATTCATGGAATCTAGGAATTACCACAAACAATTCAACAGAGCCATATGCACTACTCAAAGGGACCCAAATAGCGAAGGAACGTCAAATAAACAAACTGATCATAATAGGGGACTCCAAGATGATCATCAGGTACTTCGTTAAAAGCACCAACCCGAAGAAATCAACGCTCAGGAGAATCATCGACAGAACAAGGGACAAAATGTCGAGCATACGCCCCTGCTTCTACCATGTTCATCGAGTCAACAATTGGACAACAGATGAACAGGATAACAAAGCCATAGGTAAAGGCACAGGGAACTTGGAAATTTAAGGTAGGTCCACGTTTCTACCCCCCCCTTAACTATTCCAATGCCCAAGCTCATTCACGTCTGGGACCCGCCCAACATTTAAGCACACAGGAATCTCCAGCATAACATATGGTCAGGACAAACTCCCGAAAAATATGGGAGATCAATGTACTTCGCCAAATCCAGGAATGGGATTAGTATTATGTCGCAATAGGTAATCAAGGAACTTAAGCGCATAAAAAGGTTTATCCCTTGTGGGATCATGCACATGAGGTCACCTAAATTCACCCCTCCTCCCCTCCCCTTATCCTTTCATTAATGACACTCGTGCTAACAGATTTTGAAATGATTAAGGTAAGGCTCCAAAGCACGTGGAAGATGCTACGACAACGTACCTCGTCCCAAGGGAGTCATCCAACACAATCAAGAACATATGTCACATGGGAAATTCAGGGAGGTCGGAGTCCGATTCAATGTTTAGACACCCACAGGAAGGCAATCGACTCAGAAACAAATATAGGAGATGGGGATAGCCCCAGAATCTCAAGCCAAGTTACAAAGCACAGAAATCGTCGGACATGCACAGTCAAGGTGAAGGCCACAAATCAAGAGCACGACGAGAGTATAGGTTGGCCACAAGGACATAACGGGAACAACCGGAGCAGAGGAATTACATAGGGAGATAGAAAAAGGACCAAATTGATTTTGAATTTTTTGAGCAAAATCTCAGGCATAATAGAAGCGGTCTCAGAAAGCTCAATCAGAGTCCAACAACATTTGCAAGGCCATTGTCTAGGTAGTAGCAGTGGAAGCGTAGGAGTTGTTTACACCCAAATTCTCAAACATTCCAAGTCATCCATAGGAATCACCAACATGGAACAACGTCGAGGACAGGATGATCGTGAGGAGGAAATGGTGGATGATAACTTTCTCACCACCCAGCATCTAGCCATGGACTTAGATGAAGATAGAACCACCCTAAATTTTACTTTGGAAACATTATCTCAACACAGATATCTGATCAGCCATCTTCAAGACGAAGTTGATTTCTTGAGAAGGCAAGGGGAGGAATCACATGGAAACAGAGCCCAGGGTGTAGCAGGACAAAGCTGAAGTGAAGAAGGTGAGAGTAAAGACGTCCTGATCCTCCCAGATTTGAATGTTGCTCTGGACATGCTTCCAGAGGAAGCACCAGATCAAGCTCCAACGGAAAAAAAGTAGTAAGAGTCGCCAATAGTCCCAAATTTTTGTAACAATGGCTATGCTAATTTGTAGTTTGTAAGCAATAGCTAGACTAGTTAGTCTTTATTAAACAGTAGAAGTAGTTTTTTGGGACCAAGCCCATGTAATAATATTTCATATTTTCTAGTTGTTGGGTCATCGATCCAGCACCCCCCTTTTTGTAAATTAGCGACTCTGGTCGTGCCTTTATATATATAAATCATATTTCAATTTTTGTAAAAAAATAAATAAACAACCTAGCAATTGAATGAAGTTCCTAGACAACCTAGCAATTTATTCTTACTAGACTAACAACTAGATGTTGGAGAGCTACACACTCAGCTTGAAGTTCCTCAATTTTTCACTTTTGTCTATGTACATTTTTGCATTATGAAAGCAACTTCATAATCCCTAATATCTTCCTAGGAGTGCACTTTACTAGTGAATGAAAATATTGAGTTTATATTTCCAATGTTGTAATCATCTTGTCTTCTCAAGACTCTATGAATTTTAGTTGTTTCACATAGAGGGCATATCCCAAAGTGCCCATGTCCCATTTTATATTCCCAACATAACACTTTTGCAAGCCCATTTTCACCGCTCACCACACTCATGCCAACAATTCTATTATCACTTTTCAACATTCCAGTAGGAGAAAAAACATAGGTTGGGTTGCTAAACTTTGACATAATTTGGAACCTCCGACATAGAGAAATGCAACATAACTTAGACAAACCAATTGGAAATTCATGAAATCCATGAAGGCAACTCCACAAACTTGAGTTGGTGAGCCACCAAGACGAACCCCACAAATGAGAGCTCGAATCAGAGCCACCTATTCCTTGTGGGCCACAATCAACACAACAAAAATCTAGCAAATGAATGATGCATGGGTCCCACAAAGATAAACTGAAAGGGAAAATTTTTGATGCTAAACCCCAATTTGAACTCGTGTGGAGCAAAATCGTGAACCAAAGACCAAAAATATACCACAAATCCTCATACAATGAAAGTTTCTTTTGGGATCCTTCTAATGTTTACTTTTAAAAGTTCTTGAAATTCTCTAGGGATTTTCAAAAGTTTCAACATCGAAAATACCTTGAAATCTATCTGAACATTTTAACTTTTTCTTTCAGAGCCACCTTTTTGTTGAAACCATTTAGGATAGTTTTAAAGTGTTAATTCCAAGAAGCCCCAAAAACTTTCTGAAAAATTTCAAACTTCAAACTTTCAATCTTTGATGAAATCTATCAGAGTCCTTTCATTGAGACCTTTCGAGGCTATTTCAAAGTGTGAGTTTTCAAAGGTCCTAAGAGCCTTCAAGGCATTTTCAAACTTTGAATTTTTGATCCATCCCAAAGTCTTTGAGGCTATACCAATGTTTATTTGACTTATTTTTCCGAATGAATCATCTTTTAAAATTCTTTGGGTTCTTTCTAAACTCTAACTTTCAAACATGCCCAAAACTATTGAGAGATTTCACAACTTCATCTTTGAAAGAACACTCATTCATGCCCCATGGAGGATTCAACATTTGAACTACTAAATTAGCCTATTGTTGGCAGGGCTTCACACATGTTTCCCTAATTTTTAATACCATAGTCAAAGGGTTGTTTTGGGGTGTTTGAAGATTTTGGACTTTAAAATACCCTTGAAAGTGTTAGGACTCTTCTAAGGTTCAAAACTAAAGGCACACTCTTCCCAAAAGCCTTTGGGAATTTGATGAAATTCAATCTTTTGTTATGCATTGAAAGTTGTTGGGGAATTTTGAATGCTAAACTTTTGACTTATCTTGATAGTCTTTGGCCACCTTTTGACAGAGTTAAAGCTCAAGGATCCTTGAAATGAATTTTAGGAGTCTTTCAAAATTCACACCCAAGTTCGAATTGCAAATGGTTTCACATCCCATTTGAATAATTTATTTACAACATCGTGCTTCTACCTATGGTCCAAATTTGAGTTAATTGTATAATGAAGCTTCTCATAGTGGTTAATGTTCACATAATCCTCGAACCATCACACTTTTTGTCAAGCTTACACTGTGGAGGTTTGTGATTTGATATCATGCACTTGGCTTCAATGGCCCATCCGACCATTCAACTAAATAAATAATTGCAACCCCCATTCGAAGATTATATTTCCATGATCGAGAAATTTCCGCAAGTGTGAATGCTAGTCACATTCAAGTTGTAGAATTATGGGAAGGTCAAATTTACATTTGGTAATAGCTCTAATATTTGATGTTTCTACCATGGGTGAAGTTTCATTTATATCATGGTTCCCATGAAGTAACCCAAGAGGAAAGAAAATACTTAAGAGATCCCCCTAGAAGGAGAAGCATCCATGGAACCTAAAATCAAAGAGACCTGCAGGTCTATTTATGGGGATACTGTATGGGATCTAGATTTAGATAATAGTCCACAGTGGGGGAAGATTTACCATATGTTCAAGGGTTAATCTTATCTAGGACTTGCTCTGAATTCAAGATAAAAATACCTTGAACTTAAAGTATTCCATAACACTAGGAGATCCCACTTGCACAATGTCACAACCAAACCAGTTTCCATGCCATGCACATACACTATTTCTTGGTTATTTGATCACATTGACATTGCAAATAGGTTGATAAAATATGATCAAGGAAAGGGAGGATGGATGATTATAAGGATGAAACACTCTTCAAAAAGGTTTGATTCTTGTTGTACTACCATGTAGTGAAAAATGGAAAGATATTTAAATGGTCATCCCTCCTATCCTCAACCATGATAGATGTCATTCCAAGGGAAAAGTATCGCACTCTTGGAATTCTCGCCAAATTATTTATGTCTTAATATGTATTGGATGTGTTATGTGTTGCAAAAAAATTCCCAAGGATGGGATAGAAATTCCATCCAAGTAATTGGGAAATTCACGTTTACTACTAGGATCTATGGGAGCATTTTCAATCGTAGGATGAAGTAAGTAAAGATCTAGAAGATCACATTAGGGTTGTAGAAAAAACCATTCTTTCTATATTTGATGTCAACATCCCAATAATTAAGACACATTTGGAGACCCTATCTAGGAAGATATGATTAATTAAAATTATTTTTGAAAAATTGGAAACAAAAAAGATTGCAAAATCGAAAGCAGAACCTTGCCTCACTCAGGGTTTCGATAGAGCAACATGTTTTCCCTTGCAGATAATGTTATTAATGATACTTTTGGATCATGGGAACACTACATCAACTTTCATGTACAAGACAAAGAATTAGTTATACACGATCCAATGCTCCAATTAGCTCAAGAAACTTTTGAACTTATGTAACAAAATCTTGTCTAACTACTTATAATAGGATGAAAACCAAAAGAATGGGGGATTTTGCTTGCTTCACTTTTTGTATAACTTCTTTATAAAAATTTAATGAGGAGAAGACATTTTGGGAGGAAGACTTTGATTTTGATACTACAAGTGTGTGGAAACTCTTCTATTTCCTTGTTGATGTTGGAGTTGTAGTAAGAATGTTTGTTTACATTGCATGTTATTTTCATGTGCAATGAATTCATTCTTATTTCTATTTCTCTCTCAAATGTTTATCTAAACTGTGAACATGGAATTGTAAGTAGCTATTTAATCACATATTTTTTCTTGATTTATACACGATCATCTATATTTATTCTTTTATTCAATCCACAACTTTCTTGCAAGAGGTAATAGTAGAACTATATTTAGTCATGAGTTCATTCCTTTTAGTCACTTGCTCCTAACTAGGAAATCCGGAATAGATTTTCATTTTGCATATAGATTAAGATCATACCTTTATTTTCATTATGTATTAAGCAATTTAAAAATATCATAGAAAACTTGGTAATGGTTACCATGCCATAATCCAGATGGCTTCCTTATTCCAAACAATGTGAGGTCTAATTGGGACCTCTTAATGGGGAGAATCACTGCTCTTGAAGAGGGAATTTCACCCTGTCAATAGGCCAATAATACAACTCACATTAATCACATGCTATAACCAAAAGTGAAAATTGTTCATCACACACATCAAATCGTTCTCATCTTGTGACTAATAATATAGATAACAACAATCATATGCTATAAACAAAAGTACAATCGTTAGATTATACATGTGGTAATATCATGATTCAATCATAATATATAGAGATTATTAGAGATTATTATTCATCAACTTAAAAAAAATATGTCATCATAACATAACATGTTTATGTATGAGCCATAATCAACATAAAAACCATTATCTGATACACACCCAATGATATAAATCAACAATTATTAAGTGTATGAATGTAATCAAAACCAATCATAATCATCTCATTTGATGTCTCAATAAAATAAAATGTCATGGAATGATTAGAAATTGAAGGCTTGTACAACATACAAGTGAAATTTTATGTGACTTGGGTAATGGATCAATTTGCAAGCACATATATTTTTAATGAGTTTTGGAACTAAAAATTGCAGTAATAACAGAGATAAACATCCATCAAATATCACACATAACACAACAAATGATAAAGGAGTTCGCCCCTCTCTTGGGCTACATCTCTTGGTCCAACTTTCAATGGCCCTCTTTCATTAAGTGTTCAATATGTGAGAAACAACAATTTACAATGCTCAAATGGAAAAAATAATAGATCCAATGGCTTCAGAACTTTCAAAAACCCCTGTCTAGGCTTTTTCTGCACATGATTTGGTAAAAAAATGAAGACGTTATCTCTCCTGGAAGTTTTTTCCTTCTCCTACAACCAAATTGTCCTCCAAAACGCACACACTATTTCCAAAACCTAGCTCAGGCTCTCAGAACCTAGCTCTGTGCGTGTTTCTAGATCATGGGTGAATATGTTACGCGGTTAGCGAATCTTCTGGCACCGCACCCGTTGGACGACTCTCGGTTCCACCCCCTAGAACCGCATTGGTGGTTGGTCATGCCCAGAACCATGGCCTGGGGCTAGGCCCTGACCCTACCGTCAAATCCTCCACCAAGTTAACTTAAAATGAAAGGGAACCATAGAGGGGTAAGAAACACTCGACAGACGAGTAGGTAGAACCGCCCTGCACCCGTCACTTGTGCCTGCAGGTATCACATTCAAACCATGTAACCATTTTGAAACCTTGTAACCAAGAAACAAGCAATAACAAAGCAAAAATTCCTTACCTATTCCAAGCATTAACAAGATAAACTCTCCTTAACCAAGAAAATCCCACCACAAATGCAAGAATAATTCTCCACAAGAGATAGTGCATCACTTATTCATCCAATAGCCAAGATAAATGTTAGGTGTTTTATATGTACTAAAAATACACTAAAATCCCCTCAATTAAATTGTCAACCCAGGGTAAGTAAACTTAGAGTTGTAGCAAAATATATGCCAAAGGTAAAAGGTTGGTAGGAGTATAATCTAACTAATGAAAGCAACTATCTAAGACTAATCTATTCAAACAAACCTATCTAATGAGCAAACCCTACTAAGCAACTTGGAACTAGGTAACCTAAGTACTTTTGGGCCAAGGGTCGATGGATAGTTCCTAAGAAAGCAAGTAAAAACTCTATGTAAAGCAAACTAGTTCAACAATAAGCAAAGACAAACTACTAAGCATAATAAGAAAATGACGAAAGCAACTATTTTAACTTGACAACCTACATTCAATGAGAAACTACCCTATGAAAGCAATTAAATAAGCAAGTAAGCAAAAGCACCTATCTAACCTATTAAAGCAAATAGACAAGTAAGCAAAGACACCTAACTAATCTACTAAAGCAAAAGACAAGTAAGCAAAGACAACTATCTATCCTACTAAAGAAAATGGACAAGTAAGCAAAGACTTCTCATTGAACAACTATCTAGCCTAAGAGGCAAGTGGACTAAATGCCTAATGAAAAACTATTTCTAATGTGTGAAAGGAAATCTAAATGCTCAATGCAATGCATGAAAATAAATCTATTTTATTGAAAGCCAGAAAGGCTACCAACTAATTCTTAACTTATAAAAACAAGAAACTATCTTTAATCTATGAAACACTCAAATGTAATGCTGGTGGTTGTGTGAATGCCTTCGGTGGTGACAGATGATATCTCGATGACATTTGACAACAAAGGACAATTCCAACGGTATAAACTCAACACTAATCTCAATGGCAAAATGAAAGGTATATATCAAACAATCCAACAAGAATTTAGCCATGACAAGAACAATGTTTAAATACCCTACATCATGTATAAACCATCAACAACATAACGAGATCATCATTCTATATCTATACTATGTAAGAAAAACTAGATTCAACCATTAACTAAGAAATGTAATTGCATTTTAATTCTAGGAAAGGAAATTGCGTGAACGGAAACTACACTATGTCTATTCTAACCATTCAAACTAAAATAAAGAAATAATTAAAAACATAAATTTAAAGCATGATATTAAAAAGTAAATTGACAATCTAATTTAACCAACAACTAATTAAATGAAATCTATATAAACTGAAGTAAGCAAGCTATGACTAGAAACTGGAACTAATTCTATCTATCCATCAATCCTTGTCAAAGAAACCCAAATTAAAACTATGTTTTATCTAATTAAAATTTTATTTTAAACTTATTTATAAAATTATAAAAGAAAGCATAATTTAACATCTAAATGCACATGAGGGTTAGTAAAGAGACTTGCAAGTCTTTTCCTACTCTACAAAATCACTGCATGTTAATATATATCATTACAACAAGAAAATCACGTGATTGTCCTAGACTATTACAACAAGACAATCACGTGTGTTGATGAAAAAGGGAAACAAGACAAGTTTCAAGGCCTTCCAAGAGCTATAACTATTAGAGAAATTTTAGCTATGTAGTTGAAAAAGAGTTTCAGGAAGGGATGTTAGATTTTTGCAACCCATATGGACGAGGTAACCAAAGATAAAGTGGCAAGGTAACCAAAGATAAAGTGGCAAGTATTGGAGACCAGCCATTCTTGAGGGATTTTGAAGATGTTTTTCGAGAAATCCCAGGACTGCCACCAAAGAGAGACATTGATTTCTCTATTCATTTGGTACCAAGAGTTTCCCTAGTGTCCTAGACACCCTACAGAATGGGCACACTGGAGTTGAAAGAGTTGCATATGTAGCTTGAATATTTGTTAAAGAAGGGGTATATATGTCCAAGTGTGTCACCTTAGGGTTCCTCGGTTCTTTTTGTGAAGAATAAGGATGGAACCTTAAGGTCGTGTATTGATTTCAGACAACTAAATAAGGTCACCACAAAGAACAAATATCCTTTGCCAAGGATTGATAATTTATTTGATCAACTAAAAAGTGCAAGAACTTTTTCCAAGATTTAATTGAGATTAGGTCATCATCAAGTGAGGATAAATGAAGAAGACATCAACAAGACAACAATAAAAACAATATATGGGCATTATGAATTCACGGTAGTACCATTTGGACTATCAAATGCCCCAGTTGTTTTTATGTGCCTAAGGAAATAAGTGTTCAAGGAATACCTGGACAAGTTTGTAATTGTGTTCTTAGATAATATACTCATTTATTCTAAGTCAGAGGAGGAACATGAGCAAAATTTAAGAATGGTGTTGCAACTTTTAGGAGAACATAAATTGTATGCTAAGCTAAGTAAGTGCATATTTTATCAAAGGAAGATTCACTACTTGGGGCATATAATTTTGGAAGAAGAGATAGTAGTGGATCTTGAGAAGATAGAGGCCATTAGAGGATGGATAGCTCCAATAAATGTCACAGAGGTCAGATCATTCATGGGTATTGCAGGTTATTACCGAAGATTCATAAAAGGATTCTCAAATACCATAATCTCAATCACTTCTTTGCAAAATAAGAGAGTGAATTTTGAATGGACGTTGAGGTGTGAAGAGAGCTTTCAGCAGCTGAAAGACATATTGACAAGTGCATCAATATTAAATATTGTAGATATGGATGAATAATTTTCATGTGAACCAATGCACGCAAAGAAGGGATCGGTGGAGTCCTCACACAAAGAGATCATGTGGTATGCTACGAGTCCAGAAAATTAAAAGAGAATAAGAGGAATTATGCTACACATTGCTTGGAGTTAGCAATAATTGTACATGCATTAAAAATGTGGAGACATTACCTCATGGGGAGAAAATTTGAGCTACGGACACACCACTATGGTCTGAAACGTATGTTTGGACAACCAACATTAAATGTCAAACAAACTATATGGCTCTAATTTATGAGTGAATACGACTTTGAGATTAAGTACATCAAGGGAAAATAAAATCAAGTGGTTGATGCACTCAACATGAGAGCACATGAGATGCATATTGAAACCATTAGCATGTATAGGACTAATCTAAAATATAAAATTATTGCAGCAACAAATTTAGATCAACAATACTTGATGATAGAAGAAACATTACATCAAGGTAACTTTCAACATAAATTTAATTATTATGAGCTAAAAGAAGATGGAATTCTCATGTACAAAGGCAAAGTATATGTGTCGAAGTTCAGTGAGTTGAAAAATGCACTGTTGAGGGAAATGCACAATGTGCCATATGTTGGACACCCATGATATCATAAGACAATTACATCTATAAGAAGTCAATACTTTTGGCCCGGAATGAAGAAATAGGTGGCTAATTATATAGCTAGATGTATAGACTGCCAAAAGGTGAAGATAGAGCATAGGCATCCAACTATGTTATTGAAGCCATTGCCCATTCCAAAAATGGAAGTGGAAGATTTTCATATTGGATTTTATTACTAAGTTTCCCAGAAAAATGAGGCAACATGTTTCCATCATGGTGGTGGCGGATAAATTAAATAAGGAAGCACATTTAATTCCAGTAAAGACTACACACAAGGCAATGGATATTGAAAAAATATATATGAACGAAGTTTTCATGCTACATGGAGTGCTAAAGGCAATTGTTTTAGACAAATATTCCAAGTTCACTTCCAATTTTTGGAAAGGTTTGTTCTAAGGCTTTGGGACAAATCTAAATCTCAATACAACGCATCACCCAGAGTTAGATGGGAAAACAAAGAGGAATAAAAGAATAATTGATGACGTGCTTAGAATGTATGTGATGGATTAGCCATCAAAGTGGGAGCATTATATTCACTAAGTCAATTTCGCTTACAATAATGGATATCAAGCCTCATTAAAAATGATTCCATTTGAAGAATTGTATGGCAGAAAGTGTAATATGCCAGTGAGTTGGGATAATCCAGTAGACATATCAGTTCTTGGGCCATATTTATTGAAGGAAATGGAAGAGAAAATAGAAAATATCAAGCAAAATTTAAAGGCTTCCCAGGGCAGGCATAAAATTTATGCATACAATAATAGAGTGTTTAGAGATTTCAAAGTAGGCGAATATGTGTTCTTAAAAGTGAAGATGAAAGTAAGTTCGCTAAGATTAGGAAGTTGCCCAAAGTTGGCAGCAATATAATGTGGACCTTTTGAAATCTTAGAAAATATATGGCCAATTGCATGCATGCTAGCATTGTTTACATCCATGAGAGTGTATAATGTATTTCATGTGTCATTATTAAATAAATATGTGCCTGAACCTAACCACATAATTGATTGGACTATGATCCAGGTGGAACAAGTATGCATCTTGGACCAGAAAAATCAATTTGCTCAGGAAAAAAGCCACAGGATTGGTATAGGTTCAATGGACCTGCTACAATCCTGAAGATGCTAAATGGGAGCATGAAGAAAACATACGTGAGTAATACCCACATTTTTTTGATAATTTTGAAGAAAACATGATGCAATACTCCATTTTGAGCAGCTAGAGTTCCATAACCACATATCAGAGTCCTATCCAACCTACACTAGATGCCCTGATACAAGAATGACACATTCCTTGGGTTAGCCCTGATAAGTGAATGGTAAATTCCTTGGGTTAGCCTTGATAAACGAATTGTGCATTCCTTGGGCCAGCAAGTTGAGAGAGAAAATAGATTTTGGTTGGAACTACTACTAGAGTTGTAAAATTGCAAAATTATTTCTTAAAGTATTGTGATGTAAACTTGTATATGTATGTATATTGACATAGTGTGCAACGAGGATGGCATATAATTGTAGGAGAGTGGGAATGTGACATCCCTGTTATAATCCACAGTTTAATTGATGCTTAATGTAGATATAATATGTGGCTAGGCCAAACACTATAATATGAGAAATGTATTTCTGAATTTTAACAATAAAATGTGATGCCAACTGTCAAGGGGACATGGATAGAGATGGGGGTTGAATTAATCCAAAAGAGAAGGGAGGTTCCAAGGAAATTTCTAAGAGAGGGGTCCAAGGGGGGATTTCCATGTCTATTAATTCCACCCACATTCCTAAATTTTATTATTATTATGTATTAAAATCTATTTTATGATTGAGTGTCCCAAAGCCAATTATTGAATGCATGTAAGAGGGTGGGTGTGAGAAATCACATTCCATAGTTATTGGAAGCATGGGGGATGAGTGAAATCATCTTGGGAAAGCGTGTGAGTCGAGAAATCAATTCAAGGAGAGGAAATTCATATGGGTAGCTACAATAGTTTTAGATAGTCAAGTTTTTAGGCATGCACATGAGGTAGAGAGCAAGAAAGATAGCATGGAGCTGGAGCAAACTTGGAGGAAAATTATACAGCATGCTAGAGTGTTTTGGAGTATTTTGGAGATGAATACTAAAGATCCAGGTTGTGAGGCATGATGAGTGAAATCTTTTGTGATTTGCACTATAAAAACAAGTGTTTGTTGTTGTTTGCTGATAGTTTTCCCATAAATGAGTTCCCTTGAGTTCCCAACAAAGAGATTCCTGGTTACTTGTGCCAAAGAGACCCCGATAAATGAATGGAATGCCTGAGGGATTCCTGGTTACTTGTGCCAGAGAGACCCCGATAAACGAATGGAATGCCTGAGGGATTGATATTAGTGAAATGGTACCTTCCTTGGGTTGGGTAGGTCAAGAGGAAGAGCGATAGTTGAAAATCGGAATAGTTTTAGGAGAATTCCAGTGGGTTGTGGGATTTATGAGCTATGAGTGGACGGTGAGAGACCACCCTCTTTTGTGGATTTCTATCCCATCTTGTGGGGACTTGTTGTTGAGATTTGGAAAAACAAGTCTATGTTTGGGTGGAATGTCCATCCCAAGCAGCTAGTTGCACAACTAATTTGAAAGATAATTGTTTTATCTTGTTGTTGCGTTATTTTATGTGTTTAATTGATGTGTATGAACTCTGTGTACGAGACTGATTTATATGTTGTTGTAATAAGACGCTATTTGCATTCATGTTTAATTTAGTAGGATGTAGATGCAATTAATTAATGTTATCATACAATATCTAAATCTTGTTGTAATTCGCAAATGGAAGCTACAGGAAATTAATTAGATAGTAAAAGTCTTATTTTTTATGAGTATTCCACACATAATGGACCTCAACTAGGATGGGGGATGTTACAATGAGACTTTGGATCTTGTACATCTTTGTAAAGGAATAAAACTTTTCAAATGTAAATGGGTATATATAACTAATTATGCATCGAATGGAAGTGTTGAAAGTCATAACCCCCGGTCAGTTGCCAAAGGATTTTCTCACGGAGACTATAATAACAACATTTACCCGCATAGCCAAAATGAATTCCATCTACCTTTTTCTATCCCTTAATTTTGTTGGGTATGTGTTATATTCTTTGAAATATTGGTCCCATGTGATGTACATTGATATGGGAGCAAGGGGAGGGGGGGTGTTGGGGTCCCCCTTGTTGGGGGTTTGTGGGCAGAGCCCCTGAAAATTTATTTTTTGGCATTTTTTCAACAAATGGTTTTCACCGATGGTTTTCTAATTCTAGCTAAAGAATTAGGGTTGTTGAATAATCCAAGTCAATGGATTAGGGGTTTGGAT
>JASDQU010736735.1:40353-52056 GCA_032191745.1 Picea mariana | reverse complement strand
ATAGAAGATTAGAGGCATGGCTCTAATAGCTTGTTGGTTTTCCCGGTTTGGGTTTCCAAGGTAAAATATTTATGCAATGTGTGTGTGTGTGTGTGTGATTGTATCTTTTATGTTTTTATTAAGAATCTATTTGTCGTAATTAATTGTACAAGGTTAAAATCTACATTTGGTATTAAAGCAATTATTGGCTTCAGGGGAACCCCTTTGTGGTCAAGGGTTTGGCTCAATTCCATGATAAGCCTTGTTACAGTGGGAGATCTATGGTATATATTCTTCAAGTGAAAAGAAATGACAAGTAGTTTGAAAATAGAGATCGAGAAATTTAATGGGCAAAGTTTTGATTTGTGGAAGCTCAAGATGGAAGATCTGTTGGTGGACAAAGATCAATGGATCGTTGTGGATCCAGGTACTGTACCTTCATGAACGTCAGTAGAAGACTGGGAAAAATTGGATTAGAAGGAAAAGAGAACAATTTGGTTGTGTCTCTCAGGTTTAGTATTATTGAATGTGTCAAGGGAAGCTATGGCCAAAAATTTATGGAATAAGTTGGGGAATTTGTATTAGTCTAATTCCTTGGTAAACAAATTCAGTTATAAAGCATCTAAACACCTTTAATATTATGGTAAGTCAGCTATTATCTATTGATATTAATATTTTGATGAAGATAAGTGTATTAGTTTATTGTTCTCTTTACTAGACTCGTGGGATAGTTTGGTTGTGGCCATAGGTAGTAATTCAACTACTTTAAATTTTGATGATGCAGACTCATCCTTGTTGTCTGAGGAGATGAGGTGGAAAAATATGGAAAGACGGAGAATAGATGCATTATTTACAAGAGGACGCTCCTAGGAAAGAAATAGATCTAAGTCTTCAAGTGGGAATCTAAATTCTTGGAAAGTTTGTAAAAGTATGTTGGAGATGTGGAAAAGAAGGGCACTACAAGAAGCAATGTAGATCAAAAAGTGTTGAGAGAGGGAAGGGATCTGATGATGGAAGGATTAGAACACTCCTTGGTGTTCTGCACATCCTAGGATTGGCCAAAAATTTGATTTTTGTAAGAAAAATGGATAATGCAGGGGTAAAAACAGTTTGAGAAAGAAACTTGCAGAATGGTTCGAGGAGAAATGGTGTTGTTGAAGGGAGTTTGGATTGGAACTTTGTATAAGCTGCAAGGAATCACTATTAGTGATGGGTGCAATAGTTTCATTGTTCTTAAGATTGAAACCGAAGAATTAAAAAATAATGTGGTCTCTAGATAAAAGACTATGATGTGGCATCAAAGAYTGGATCATATCAAAGAGAAGGGTCTTCAYGTACTACACGATAAARGTATKGTTGAAGGTATGGAAAATGTATCTCTGGATTTTGATTTTTGTGAATTTATATGGGAAGTAGAATCGGATAAGATTCCCCTCTRGTGCAATGAGAGCAGAGGGAATTTTACASTTGGTGCACAATGATGTGTTTGGACCTGTGTYGGTTCCATCATTGGGAAAATATGTGTACTATGTCTCATTTATAGATGACTTCTTTAGGAATACATGGATTTATTTCCTTGGGAAGAAATCTAAAGTATTTGACATGTTTAAAGAGTTTAAGGCCCTTGTGGAGAATCAAATAGAGAAAAGAATTAAGGTGTTGAGAATGGATAATGGTGGAGAATTTATACGGGAAAGTGTATGGAAAATTTATATGGGAAGTAAAATCGGGTAAGATTCCCCTTTGGTGCAATGAGCACAGAGGGAATTTTACAGTTGGTGCACAATGATGTGTTTGGACCTATGTAGGTTCCATAATTGGGAAAATATATGTACTTTGTCTCATTTATAGATGACTTCTTGAGGAATACATGGATTTATTTCCTCAGGRAGAAATCTAAAGTATTTGACATGTTTAAAGAGTTTAAGGCCCTTGTGGAGAATCAAACAAAGAAAATAATTAAGGTGTTGAGAACGAATAATGGTGGATAATTTTGCAGAAATGAATTCGAAGAATTCAATAAGAAGTATGGTATAACAATTAATAATACTACTCCATATACACCTCAACAAAATGGAGTTGCAAAAAGGATGAATAGGACGTTGATGGAAAAACCAGGGTGCATGCTCGGTAGTGTCAGGTTAGGATAGGAATTTTGGGCAGAGGCAATGGGTATTGCACATTACCTGGTCAATCGATCACCTCATCAACGTTGAATGACAAGACTCCACACGAGGTATGGACTGGTAAGAAACCCTCTCTAACACATCTCAGGCTATTTTACTATGATGATTATGTTCATGTTCCAAAGAAAAACATGAGTAAGCTAGATAAACAGGTTGAAAAGTGTATCTTTATTGGGTACAAAGATGGTCTGAAAGGTTATAAGATTTGGAACCTAGAAACTAAGAAGAAAATGTATACCCGAGATGTGGTATTTAGAGAAATCAAAGATGTTTTCAAATAGGAAGTCCTACCAAAGAAGGAAGAACCAGAGAAAATAGAGTTTGAGTTGAAGGATAATGAATTATACTTTATAGAAGAACATGAATAAGAAGAAAAATATCTTCATACTCCAGTATTGAGGAGATTGGTTCGAGAAAGAAAGAAACCAGAAAGGTATACTCCACCTTATTTTTGTTCAATTTTTTCTTTGTTTGTTATTGATGATGATCCTAGAATTGTTAGGGAGGCAGTGGATTCAGAGGATGGAAAACCCTGGAAAAAGGCCATGGTTGAAGAAATGGAAACCTTAGACAAAAATGAGGCTTGGGATCTAGTGGAATTTTCAATTAGAAGAAATCCCATTGGCAAAAAATGGGTGTTTAAAAATATATTGAATAAAGAAGGAAAAGTGGAGAATACAAAGCTCAATTTGTAGCAAAAGGGTATTCACAGGTAGAGGGAATCGACTTTGGTGAAATTTTTTTTGTTGGGTTTGATTTTGACGTAGAACATATGGATGTGAATATATCATTCCTACATGGGGATCTGGAAAAAGAAATCTACATGAAACAACTAGAAGGAATTGCAGTGAAGGGAAATAAATAACTTGTATGCATGCTAAAAGAGTCATTGTATATATTAAAAATATCACCAAGTATGGTGTATAAAAAATTTGATACTTATATGTTGGGACTTGGCTTCACAAGGAGAAAAGTGGTTCATTGTGTGCATTTCAAATTAATTGGTGATCATCTTATTTATTTGGTCTTGTATCTAGATGATATGTTGATAATAGGAAATGACAAGGAGATTGTCTAAGATGTGAAAACCCAATTGTCCTCTAAATTTGACATGAAGGATATTGGTGTTGCAGATTTGAATGGAAATTAAAAGAGATCAGGAAAACAAAAAACTATGGTTTAATAAGAGGAAGTTTGTTGAGACAATATTGCATAGATTTAATATGCGAGAATGTAAATCGGTCAAGGTTCTTATTCCTATAGGTGTAAATTTATATGCGGATCAGTGTCCCAAGACAAAAGGAAGAGCAAGAAGACATGTCTTGTGTTCCGCAGTGTGAGTATGGTTGGTAGTTTGATCTATGCAATGGTTTGTACTACACTAGACATTGCACATGCAGTGGGAGTTTTGAGAAGGTATATGTCAAAAACAGGGAAGGAGCATTGGACAACAGTAAAAAGGGTTTTTAGGTATTTGTGTGGTACTACTAGTTATGGATTGTGCTACCAAGGAAGACCAATATTGGACAGAGTGTTGGACATACATGGGTTTGTTGATGCATACTGGGTTGGAGATTTGGATTATAGAAGATCTACAAGTGGGTATGTGTTTAACCTGTTTAGAGGAGCAATCAGTTGGATGAACAAAAGACAGCCTGTAGTGGAAATCTCAACTACATAAGTTGAATACGTGGTAGCCACTCATGCAAGCAAGGAAGCAATATGGTTACATTTATTTTGACATTTTGTTCAGGTATTGGGTTGGTACAACAAGTTATAAGGATAGATTGTGACAATCAGAGTGCATTCTTTCTGGCGAAGAACTCAACTTATCATTCAAAGACAAAGCATATTGATGTTCAGTAACACTTTGTGAGAGGCATGGTTTAACAAGAAGGTGTTTCTAATGAATGTGGACTCTTTGGAGAATGTTTCAAATTCATTAAAAAAATCTGTGAGCACTGAGAAGTTCTCTTGGTGTAGAGGATCTATGGGCATTTCTTCCCTAGATTATTGACTATGTAATCCTGTAACCCCTTGTATGCAAAGAAAATAACAAGTGGGAGAAAACGTCAGGTATGTGTTATATTATTTTCAAGATTGTTCCCATGTATTGTACACTGATATGGGATAAAATGAGGGGGGGGTTGCTAGGGTCCCCCTGTTGAGGGTTTGAGGGTGGATCCCCCCAAAAAAAAAATTTGGCAGTTTTTTGCATCCATTTTTTGTAGTGTTTCAACACATGGTTTTCGCTAATGATTTTCTAATTTCGATTAAGGAATTAGTGCTATTGACTAATCCGGGTCAATGGATTAGGGGTTTTGATGTTGTGAGATCATATATATATATTATAAACAATGAAGAAGATAATGAATGGAAAATTAGAGGTGTGACTCTAAACAAGTTGTTGGTTTTCTCAGTTTGGGTTTCCAGGGTAAAATTTATGTGTAATGTGTGTGTGTACCATTGTATATTTTATGTTTTTATTAAGAATCTATTTGCGGTAATTAATTGTACAAGGTTAAAATCTACAGTTGTTTCATAGAAATGGGAGGCCCATGAGATGGATGTTAAATATGTCTTCTTGAATGGGGATTTACAAGAATAAATTTACATGGAATAACCCCTTGGCTATATTTAGAATGACTCCAACCTTGTTTTCTTCCCTCAAAAATATATCTATGGTCTTAATGAAGATCCTCGATCTTGGTATGCTAAAATGGATAGATTTATTCTTGGCATCGAATTTTCTAGATGTCATTCTAGCCCAAATGTCTATATCGAGAAGGTAGGTAACTATCTCATAATACTTTTTCTTTATGTTAATGACCTTGTACTCATTGGTAGTGATCCCAAAATTTTAATCCATGTGAAATTCAACCTTAAGAAACAATTTGAAATGATGGATTCGGGACATTTGCATTATTTTCTTGGCCT
The DNA here is from genome assembly GCA_032191745.1 of Picea mariana. Taxonomy (NCBI): domain Eukaryota; kingdom Viridiplantae; phylum Streptophyta; class Pinopsida; order Pinales; family Pinaceae; genus Picea; species Picea mariana. Next base: position 46,954 of record JASDQU010736735.1, on the reverse strand, counting down.
CCAAGTATTGCAAACCAAGGAGGAAATGTCCCTTTCCTAGTCTAAGTATGCATGTGACCTTCTATACCATTTTCAAGTGGAAGATTGTAAGCCAAACCCATCTCCCTTCCATTTTGGAGTCAAACTCGCTACTTTTTGTACTACATTGTTATTGGGCAAATCGGTAAGTGCGGACATAAACTAATCTCCCTAACTTCAACAAGATAGAACAAAACATGGCAAAATACAAGTTTCTCCTTAGATTTCATTGTCATATAAACTAGTTCAGAGAGGGACAAATGACGTTTGATCCTCGCTAGTGTCATCCTTGCCGCTCCATATTTGGATTTGTGGGATGGTGAACCTATTTAAGAAGCACAAACCAAAAAAGAGAGAGAACAACGATATATATATTCCAATGAATTTTATGTATAAGATCAAGGAATTATATAATAAAAGTAAAGATATGTTTATAGGGAAGAAATGTATTGTTGCATTATATTAAATGAAAGTGGAGAATACAACTCATGCCTTGATGTTGCAAGGTCCCTTCCAATGGCTCTTTGCTTCAACACACACACCTTTGGTCCAATGCCTTTGATGAAGAACATATACAACCTAACTTGGAGATCTAAAGCAAAGTTATCTCATGCAAAATTTATAACATAATTCTTCATGCATAAACAAGCCTTAGACTTTTCCATGAGAGATCCCTCTTTATATAGGATGAAAGAGGAATGGATGAGGACATTAGGATGATCCCACTAAATCAAAGAAGTGAGTAAGATCCAAACCGATCAGAGGCCACCTCATATTCAAGAAGATTCCCTTCTAGAAACTTCGTGAATTTCACTTTTCCTCTTGTTTAAGCATTTTCACACCCTATGCACAAGCATCCTGCGATGATCCCGCAGTCCAGTTTTGGTGGAACATGCAACGATCAAGCATCGCCACACCCCAAGAAAAGAGCAGGGTGCACATATCATGGAAGTGAGCCTTGCACATGGAAGTGAGACATGCACATATCATCATTTAATCAATGGGGTGACCAAATGTGTAAAATAATGCCCCCCAAAGTATGAAGTTGGAACATGTGATAGCTGAAATACTTTGTAGAATGTGTGTGTCGAAAATGAGGAGCACATTGGTCGGTAACCTGCAAACAAACAAGAATCTGCATAATAATATACCATCTTATGAGGTAGGCATTCCCATACTCAGACTACAAGTCATCCTAATCACAAGTGTCAAGTGATTCATGGCCACTAAATATACATTGTGGATCCATGTCATCATGATTCAACATAGCCACAAGAAATACATTGTGGATCTATGCTCTTTAAGAATTCAAATTCGTACATAGCCACGAGACATACACAATGGATCTATGTGTCAATAAAACTCATGAATACTCCATCGAAACCTGAACCATAATGGTGAGATCCAGGGTCTTCATTTCCATTGTCCCGAAGTACGAATCTAGCCATGTGATTACAACTGTCAAAGTCGAACATGGTAGAAACCACTCGATTAATGGTCATTAATGAAAATTGTTAAAAAGTGTGAGGGAAATAACCATTGTTGTGAATGACTCCCAAGGTACCCTAGTACAATCCAACAAATGTGAATGAATGAGTCGAAGTCGAACACTTGATGGAATATTCCAATCAGGGGCCAATGATGTGAGCCCACTGTTGAAGGTGAGGAGACCTTCCACTAAGGCATGCAGGTTCCAAGGTACTAAATGATTTCTAAGTCTTGTTCCCAGATAATGAGTTGAAGTCGACAGGAAGAGACTCGTCATAGGAGGGCCTTAATGTATCCCCCATCAGTGACACAAAATATGTAATAGATTTGAAGTTGACCCGAGTATGAAATGATTTAGAACTGACTCGGGAAAGACCGATATGGTAGAAATTTTAAAGACTGCAAATGGCCAACTCGATATAAGGCTTGTTTATATTGGACTTCTCTTGAACATATGAACGACGCGATAATTGTCTTGGCAACATTGACTCAAGGAGGACCCAACATATGGACTTGTGGATGGTCAAATGAGAGACATATGGATTTCCCAACCCAGATACAATGATGAAGAGGGGTGTCATTTTCAAGAGCGACTTACTGCCACTAACACAGATACATATATACATTTCTTTCCCAATTTTCCCCCACCATTTGTGGTGAGTACCTCTTTATTTTTACACAATCTTGAGGAGGATAACATATGCTTATAATGTAAGATCATCCTTCGGATGAGTCCCTCAGAATATGTTTAACTAACCCTAGGAAGGAGTGTTTTGGTCCCATATGGACCTTTAGATGCTTGTTTTATGAGTCCAAAGAAAGAAAACTCGGGGTTTTTCATGTTTAGAGAGTCTGAAAAACACTTAAAGAAAAATCCAAAATGTCATTTTTCATAAGTTAGTCTAACGAGACTGAAAAAGAGAAAATCTATCGCTCATACTTTTACAAGCGTGAAGAGAACAAGGTCGCTCGACTATATTTTCGTGTTTATGGAGCTTGAAAAGAGATTAAAGGATACTCCATATGATTAATTTTTCATATTACCAATGCGAGTTCAAAAAAGTGATAAAATATTACTTGATTACATTCTCATGGTTTCAGGAGAGTGAGAAATAATTAAGACCGTGCTCGGAGTTTTTCCTAAAAAACCCTAAAAGTATACGTACATAAGAAAAACACACAAAAACGGAAAAAAATGGAGGATCCATATCAAACGTCTGGTCCTTAGATGTCTCAATATATAATAGAGACACTTTGCAAAGTTCATTAGGCTTAGGGCATAGGTAAAAATATTCAAAAATTAATTTAATTTGTAATTAAAAATGGTAAAAAGTGAATAAAATAGGTCAAAATAGCTCATTTACCATTTCATTTTGCAATTTCACCCAAATAGTGCCAAAAACCTTCATTTTGTTCCAAACTTCAAGCGATGATTCCAGAGTGCCTGGTGGACCATTTCTAAAACCGCTTTAGTCAAAAAGGTATTCTCCTTCCCCTTTCTCTTTTCATAGTTGAATTTTTCATTTTTAATGGTTCATTTTTTAGTTAAGGGAGATTTTTTAGGGGTCATTTCACTTTGAGATCGTCATAGGCTCACGCTATCATGAACTACGACGATTCCAAATCACCGCAGGGGTTCCACAACCAGGGTGCGACGACGCTGCTCTGTGTAAAAGAGAGCCCCTGCGATGACCATAACTCAAATTTTGAAAAACGAAAATGAGCTAGGAAAACTTCCAACTTTTGAATTTGATGAGTCTAATCATCCTTTGATATTGTTTGGCAGGTTTTCCTCAGTCATTATGCTCGAGTGGAGGGACCGTGAGCATGAGGAAGAAGACTAATTTTTCAGGAATGACCCGGGCACTGTCATGGCACTCCGGGAGTGTGGTTTTCTCAAATTTTTCAAAGTTCGGGGTATGAGAGCCCAACCGAGGCTATTGGAATACCTAGTCCACATGTGGGACATCAATGAAAATCCTTTCACATGGGTGTGCATACACTTACCTTGGAGATTGATGACATTTACTTTTTGACGAGGTTATCTCGTCGAGGCTCTCATGTATCACTCTCAAGAAGCAAAGGTGGTGGAGAACCCATGGACTATTACATTGCACATCACTGCGCACTAGGTACAGAAAATCATAGTGGCAAGGTTTCCATTAGGGATGTTCGATATTTACCCTTGAGAAATATCCTCTACACTATCACTTGGATGGAAAAGAGTGTGGCTCTCCACATGACTTTACAAAGCCACTTTCAATATGTTATAGAGTGTATGGAGCCCCTGGTCTTCAATTGGTGCAATGGTATTTTGAAGAACATGAAGATACAACTGACAAAGTGTTGGAACGGTCGGTTGAAACAATTTGGCTATGGATCCATTTTGGTACCCTTTTTCTTGGAGAGGGTCCCCATCTTACGCCTACAACATGTGGAGTGGGGAATACCCACTCCAAAGGATCCACATATGAAAATATGGGTGGATTTGATGGCTCGACACATTGGCGTGTCAGTCGTCAAATATGATTAAGATTTCTTCTAGTGGCTAAGGGATCAGCTAATTATGGTTGAGGACTATGCTTATGCCGGGACCAACTTCCGTGGGGACCCCAACTTGGAATTACCTGAGGGATCTTAGTTGGGCAACACAGGTAAGAAGATTTTTTTCATTATATGTTGTTTCTAGTATTTTAATTACAAAATATTTTTGTCATTTATCCGAGACTAATCAAGTGCTCTCAACAATGTAGATGCAGTGCCTTATCGTCCTCCAGGATCATCTCCTATTCAGAGACGGGGAGAGATAGGTGTCGTGGTCAGTCGAGGGGTGGATGTTAAGGATCTCGAGGAGATAGAACATAACCTAGAGGGATTAACCATGAACATCCATGACATCATGGTGGATGAATTACCTCGGTGCTACCAACGTCATACAACTGGCGTATCAACATCTATTGGTCCACTGCTCCATAGAGTGGCACGGGAAGTTATTTGTTATAGTGAGAAACATCCTTAATTCTTATGTATATGAAGCCATGAGCTTCACCATTTTGACATTTTGGTCTCTACACAAACACTTTTTTGTAACTTTTGACGTATTAATATAAAGTTCTTACCGGCTTACTTGTCTTTTTAAATGTGTGTTTGGATTTATAAATGGCATAAATGTTTATCTAAAACATAATTAGCCAATGCATCTGTTATGTTTTTAGACATCTAGGAATATGTTGATACTCAATATAATCAAAATGTCTTTCCAATAGGTGAATTCTTAAGTATACTCCTAACAAAGTAGAACTTCAGATGGAATAAACATTAATCAATTGCAACACTACTAGTTGTGAATCAAGTCGTACAATGAGATGACAGATTCCAAATGAAATGGAGTCAATTAATAACTTGATAACTGCACTGTATTCCGCGATATTATTAGTTGCACGACCAAGGCAAACACCGTGTATATTGATCAACTCATCTGTAGGTGCATAGATTGACCATGCAACAGACGCTAGGTTTTGAGTACTGCAACTAGCACCATCAACAAAGACAACATAGGGTAGCAATGACACCGAAATATAGAAACCAAGCACAATGCAAGGTAATAAGATTAAAAGAGGAACAAAAAACAAAAAAAAAAGCACACACTAGAGTACGATACACTAAAAATACAAAGCACTCATGTAAAAAATAGTTTAAGCATAGTACTTCTTCAAGTAAAGCCCATTTATGGGTTCACACAAAGGAATTCCATCATAATATATACCAGCTCATAAGCCCCTTTCTCCAACACTTGTTTAACGATATATGATCCACGCCACATGGGCTCGAATTTACCGGCCCCTAATAAGTCACGATCTTGTTCGTAAAGGAGAACTAAATCACCCTCGGAAAAAACACGTGGTTTGAAATTCTTGGTGTATTGAGCTTTGACACATTTCTTCTGAGTTTCTATGACTAAAACAGCATCACGACGAGTCTCGTCTATTTGCATCAAATACAGTAGACGTTCATCTTCGATTGAGGTGTTAGAGAGAAGTTCGACAACTAGTTTCAAAGATGGGATTTCACATTCAATCGATGGAATAGCTTCGATACCATATACTAACTAGAAAGGTGTGAACCCTATGGAAGATTTAATGGATGTCCGATAGGCCCATAATGTCGAGAAGAGAATCATGTTCCAGCTTGACTTGTGAATTCCTACCATCCGTCGAAGCATAGTAGTGAGAACTTTGTTGATTGCTTCAACCTAGCCATTGGCCTGTGGATAGTAAGGTGTTCAGTTTTCATGTCAAAGACCCAACTTCTCGGTAGTTCAGACATCATGAAATTGCGAAAATGACTACCATGGTTAGTGACAATGGCTTGAGGGACACCAAACCTAGTAAAAATATGATTGAATATGAATAACGATGCAGTTTTCATGGTATTATCAAATGTAGGCATCACCTCGTCCCATTTAGTGAAATAATCCACAGCTACGATTGTGTATCCATGCCCCTAGGCCGAGTGAGGGTTACATGTCATGAATTCAATGCCCCATTTAGCGAATAGACCAACGAAAACTATAGGGTAAAGAGGAATAGGATGTGATCAGATCTTATTGTTGTACGTTTGACAAGCATGGCATTTCTGAATGACAGTAATTCAATCCTTAAACAATGAAGGCCAGAAGTAACTAGCTCGTAAGATATTTTGGGCAGTGGCATACCTACACATATGACTGCCATAGGCTCCAGAATGACAACCATTTAAATCTTTCTCAGCATCATCATAGGTTAGAAATCGTCAAAATATGAAATCAATACCACGACGGTAAAGGGTATCACCGAGGATGATGTATTGATGGGATTGATAGCGAATACGACGAGGATCTACATGAAAAATATCAAGTCGGAAAGTTTGGGTTTGGAGATAAATGATAATGTCTCCATACCATATTTCGTCAGAACTAATCAGAATGAGAGACTCGTCAGGAAAGGAATCCTCTACCATAGTTTCTATCTCAGTGGAGGGAAGGCCACATATCAACTCGACAAAAACCAAATATTTCTTTGATTTGGCTTGCTCAAACTCCAAATCAAATTCCTAG
>JASDQU010736735.1:15390-31597 GCA_032191745.1 Picea mariana | reverse complement strand
TATATATATATATATATATTGTAAACAATGAAGAAGATGATGAATAGAAAATTAGAGGTGCGACTCTAAACAAGTTGTTGGTTTTCTTAGTTTGGGTTTCCAGGGTAAAATTTATGTGTAATGTGTGTGTGTGCCATTGTATCTTTTATGTTTTTATTAAGAATCTATTTGCGGTAATTAATTGTACAAGGTTAAAATCTACAGTTGCTTCATAGAAATGGGAGGCCCATGAGATGGATGTTAAATATGTCTTTTTGAATGGGGATTTACAAGAATAAATTTACATGGAATAACCCCTTGGCTATATTTAGAATGACTCCAACCTTGTTTTCTTCCCTCAAAAATATATCTATGGTCTTAATGAAGATCCTCGATCTTGGTATGCTAAAATGGATAGATTTATTCCTGGCATAGAATTTTCTAGATGTCATTCTAGCCCAAATGTCTATATCGAGAAGGTAGGTAACTATCTCATAATACTTTTTCCTTACGTTAATGACCTTGTACTCATTGGTAGTGATCCCAAAATTTTAATCCATGTGAAATCGAACCTTAAGAAACAATTTGAAATGACGGATTTGGGACATTTGCATTATTTTCTTGGCCTCCAAGTATTGCAAACCAAGGAGGAAATGTCCCTTTCCTAGTCTAAGTATGCATGTGACCTTCTCTACCATTTTCAAGTGGAAGATTGTAATCCAAACCCATCTCCCTTCCATTTTGGAGTCAAACTCGCTACTTTTTGTACTACATTGTTATCGGGCAAATCGGTAAGTGCGGACATAAACTAATCTCCCTAACTTCAACAAGAAGATAGAACAAAACATGGAAAAATACAAGTTTCTCCTTAGATTTCATTGTCATATAAACTAGTTCAGAGAGGGACAAATGATGTTTGATCCTCGCTGGTGTCATCCTTGCCGCTCCATATTTGGATTTGTGGGATGGTGAACCTATTTAAGAAGCACAAACCAATAAAGAGAGAGAACAACGATATATATATTCCAATGAATTTTATGTATAAGATCAAGGAATTATATAATAAAAGTAAAGATACGTTTATAGGGAAGAAATGTATTGTTGCATTATATTAAATGAAAGTGGAGAATACAACTCATGCCTTGATGTTGCAAGGTCCCTTCCAATGGTTCTTTGCTTCAACACACACACCTTTGGTCCAATGCCTTTGATGAAGAACATATACAACCTAACTTGGAGATCTAAAGCAAAGTTATCTCATGCAAAATTTATAACATAATTCTTCATGCATAAACAAGCCTTAGACTTTTCCATGAGAGATCCCTCTTTATATAAGATGAAAGAGGAATGGATGAGGACATTAGGATGATCCCACTAAATCAAAGAAGCGAGTAAGATCCAAACCGATCGGAGGCCACCTCATATTCTAGAATATTTCCTTCTAGAACCTTCGTGAATTTCACTTTTCCTCTTGTTTAAGCATCGTCGCACCCTATGCACAAGCATCCTGCGATGACCCCGCAGTCCAGTTTTGGTGCAACATGCAACGATCAAGCATCGTCACACCCCAAGAAAAGAGCAAGGTGCACATATCATGGAAGTGAGCCATGCACATATCATCATTTGATCAATGGGGTGACCAAAATAATGTGTAAAATAATGCCCTCCAAAGTATGAAGTTGGAACATGTGATAGCTGAAATACTTTGTAGAATGTGTGTGTCGAAAATGAGGAGCACATTGGTCGGGAACCTGCAAACAAAAAAGAATATGCATAATAATATACCATCTTATGAGGTAGGCATTCCCATACTCAGACTACAAGTCATCCTAATCACAAGTGTCAAGTGATTCATGGCCACTAAATATACATTGTGGATCCACGTCATCATGATTCAACATAGCCACAAGAAATACATTGTGGATCTATGCTCTTTAAGAATTCAAATTCGGACATAGCCACGAGACATACACAATGGATCTATGTGTCAATAAAACTCATGAATACTCCATCGAAACCTGAACCAATATGGTGAGATCCAGGGTCTTCATTTCCATTGTCCTGAAGTACGAATCTAGCCATGTGATTACAGGTGTCAAAGTCGAACATGGTAGAAACCACTTGATTAATGGTCATTAATGAAAATCGTTAAAAAGTGTGAGGGAAATAACTATTGTTGTCAATGACTCCCAAGGTACTCTAGTACAATCCAACAAATGTGAATGAATGAGTTGAAGTCGAACACTTGATGGAATATTCCAATCAGGGGCCAATGATGTGAGCCCACTGTTGAAGGCGAGGAGACCTGCCACTAAGGCATGCAGGTTCCAAGGTACTAAATGATTTCTACGTCTTGTTCCCAGATAATGAGTTGAAGTCGACAGGAAGAGACTCGTCATAGGAGGGCCTTAATGTATCCCCCATCAACGACACAAAATATGTAATAGATTTGAAGTTGACCTGAGTATGAAGTGATTTAGAACTGACTCGGAAAAGACTGATATGGTAGAAATTTTAAAGACTGCAAATGGCCAACTCGATATAAGGCTTGTTTATATTGGACTTCTCTTGAACATATGAACGACGCGATAATTGTCTTGGCAACATTGACTCAAGGAGGACCCAACATATGGACTTGTGGATGGTCAATTGAGAGACATATGGATTTCCCAACCCAGATACAATGATGAAGAGGGGTGTCATTTTCAAGAGAAACTTACTACCACTAACATAGATACATATATACATTTCTTTCCCAATTTTCCCCCACCATTTGTGGTGAGTACCTCTTTATTTTTACACAATCTTGAGGAGGATAACATATGCTTATAATGTAAGATCATCCTTCGGATGAGTCCCTCAGAATATGTTTAACTAACCCTAGGAAGGAGTGTTTTTGGTCCCATATGGGCCTTTAGATGCTTGTTTTATGAGTCCAAAGAAAGAAAACTCAGGGTTTTTCATGTTTAGAGACTCTAAAAAACACTTAAAGAAAAATCCAAAATGTCATTTTTCATAAGTTAGTCTAACGAGACTGAAAAAGAGAAAATCTATCGCTCATACTTTTACAGGCGTGAAGAGAACAAGGTCGCTCAACTATATTTTCGTGTTTAGGGAGCTTGAAAAGATATTAAAGGATACTCCATAGGATTCGTTTTTCATATTACCAATGCGAGTTCAAAAAAGTGATAAAATATTACTTGATTACATTCTCATGGTTTCAAGAGCGTGAGAAATAATTAAGACCGTGCTCGGAGTTTTTCCTAAAAAACCCTAAAAGTATATGTACATAATAAAAACACACAAAAATGAAAAAAAATGGAGGATCCATATCAAACGTCTGGTCCTTAGATCTCTCAATATATAATAGAGACACTTTGCAAAGTTCATCAGGCTTAGGGCATAGGTAAAAATATTCAAAAATTAATTTAATTTGTAATTGAAAATGGTAAAAAGTGAATAAAATAGGTCAAAATAGCTCATTTACCATATCATTTTGCAATTTCACCCAAATAGTGCCAAAAACCTTTATTTTCTTCCAAACTTCAAGCAACGATTCCAGAGCGCCTGGCGGACCATTTCTAAAACCGCTTTCATCAAAAAGGTATTCTCCTTCCCCTTTCTCTGTTCATGGTTGAATTTTTCATTTTTAATGGTTCATTTTTTAGTTAAGGGAGATTTTTTAGGGGTCATTGCACTTTGAGATCGTCGCAGGCTCATGTTATCATGCACTACGACGATTCCAAATCACCGCAGGGGTTCCAAAACCAGGGTGTGACGACGCTGCTCTGTGTAAAAGAGAGCCCTTGCGATGACCGTAACTCAAATTTTGAAAAATGAAAATGAGCTAGGAAAACTTCCAACTTTTGAATTTTGATGAGTCTAATCATCCTTTGATATTGTTTGGCAGGTTTTCCTCAGTCATTATGCTCGAGTGGAGGTACCGTGAGCATGAGGAAGAAGACTAATTTTTCGGGAATGACCCGGGCACTGTCATGGCACTCCGGGAGTGTGGTTTGCTCAAATTTTTCAAAGTTCGGGGTATGAGAGCCCAACCAAGGCTATTGGAATACCTATTCCACATGTGGGACATCAATGAAAATCCTTTCACGTGGGTGTGCATACACTTACCTTGGAGATTGATGACATTTACTTTTTGATGAGGTTATCTCGTCGAGGCTCTCATGTATCACTCTCGAGAAGCAGAGGTGGTGGAGAACCCATGGACTATTATGTTGCACATCACTACGCAACAGGTATAGAAAATCCTAGTGGCAAGGTTTCCATTAGGGATGTTCGAGATTTACCCTTGAGAAATATCCTCTACACTATCACTTGGATGGAAAAGAGTGTGGCTCCCCACATGGCTTTACAAAGCCACTTTCAATATGTTATAGAGTGTATGGAGCCCCTGTTCTTCAATTGGTGCGAGGGTATTTTGAAGAACATGAAGATACAACTGACAAAGTGTCAAAACGGTCGGTTGAAACAATTTGGCTATGGATCCATTTTGGTACCCTTTTTCTTGGAGAGGGTCCCCATCTTATGCCTACAACATGTGGAGTGGGGAATACCCACTCCAAAGAATCCTCAGATGAAAATATGGGTGGATTTGATGGCTCGACACGTTGGCGTGTCAATCGTCAAATATGATCAAGCTTTCTTCTAGTGGCTAAGGGATCAGCTAATTATGGTTGAAGACTATGCTTATGCCGGGACCGACTTCCATGGGGACCCCAACTTGGAATTACCTGAGGGATCTCAGTTGGGCGACATAGGTAAGAAGATTTTTTTCATTATATGTTGTTTATAGTATTTTAATTATAAAATATTTTTGTCATTTATCCGAGACTAATCAAGTGCTCTCAACAATGTAAATGCAGTGCCTTATCGTCCTCCGGGATCATCTCCTATTCAGAGACGGGGAGAGATAAGCATCATGGTGGGTCGAGGGGTGGATGTTAAGGATCTCGAGGAGATAGAACATAACCTAGAGGGATTGACCATGAACATCCATGACATCATGGTGGATGAATTACCTCGGTGCTACCAACGTCATACAACTAGCGTATCAACATCTATTAGTCCACTGCTCCATAGAGTGGCACGGGAAGTTATTTGTTATAGCGAGAAACATCCTTAATTCTTATGTATATGAAGCCATCAGCTTCACCATTTTGACATTTTGGTCTCTTCACAAACACTTTTTTGTAACTTTTGACGTATTGATATAAAGTTCCTACCGGCTTACTTGTCTTTTTAAATGTGTGTTTGGATTTATAAATGGCATAAATGTTTATCTAAAACATAATTAGCCAATGCATCTCTTATGTGTTTAGACATCTAGGAATATGTTGATACTCAATATAATCAAAATGTCTTTCCAAGAGGTGAATTCTTAAGTATACTCCTAACAAAGTAGGACTTCAGATGGAATAAACATTAATCAATTGCAACACTACTAGTTGTGAATCAAGTCGTACAATGAGATGACAGATTCCAAATGAAATGGAGTCAATTAATAACTCGATAACTGCACTGTATTCCATGATATTATTAGTTGCACGACCAAGGAAAACACCGTGTATATTGATCAACTCATCTGTAGGTGCATAGATTGACCATGCAGTAGACGCTAGGTTTTGAGTACTGCAACTAGAACCATCAACAAAGACAACATAGGGTAGCGACGACACCGAAATCTAGAAACCAAGCACAATGCAAGGTAATAAGATTAAAAGAGAAACAAAAAACAAAAAAAAAAGCACACACTAGAGTACGATACACTAAAAATACAAAGCATTCATGAAAAAAATAGTTTAAGCATAGTACTTCTTCAAGTAAAGCCCATTTATGGGTTCACACAAAGGAATTCCATCATAATATATACCAGCTCATAATCCCCTTTCTCCAACACTTGTTTAACGATATATGAGCCACGCCACATGGGCTCAAATTTACCGGCCCCTAATAAGTCACGATCTTGTTTGTAAAGGAGAACTAAATCACCCTCGGAAAAAACAAGTGGTTTGAAATTCTTGTTGTATTGAGCTTTGACACATTTCTTCTGAGTTTCTATGACTAAAGCAACATCACGATGAGTCTCGTCTATTTGCATCAAATACAATAGACATTCATCTTCGGTTGAGGTGTTAGAGAGAAGTTCAACAGCTAGTTTCAAAGATGGGATTTCACATTCAATTGACAGAATAACTTCGATACCATATACTAACTAGAAAGGTGTGAACCCTATGGAAGATTTAATGGATGTTCGATAGGCCCATAATTTCGAGAAGAGCATCATGTGCCATCTTGACTTGTGAATTCCTACCATCCGTCGAAGCATAGTAGTGAGAACTTTGTTGATTGCTTCAACCTAGCCATTGGCCTGTGGATAGTAAGGTGTTCAGTTTTCATGTCAAAGACCCAACTTCTCGATAAGTTCAGACATCATGAAATTGTGAAAATGACTACCATGGTTAGTGACAATGGCTTGAGGGACACCAAACCTAGTAAAAATATGATTGAATATGAATAACGATGCAGTTTTCCTGGTATTATCAAATGTAGGCATTGCCTCGTCCCATTTAGTGAAATAATCCACAGCTACGATTGTGTATCCATGCCCCTAGGTTGAGTGAGGGTTACATGTCATGAATTCAATGCCCCATTTAGCGAATAGACCAATGAAAACTATAGGGTAAAGAGGAATAGGATGTGATCAGATATTATTGTTGTACGTTTGACAAGCATGGCATTTTTGAACGACAGTAATTCAATCCTTAAACAATGAAGGCCATAAGTAACCAGCTCGTAAGATATTTTGGGCAATGGCATACCTAGACATATGACTGCCATAGGCTCTGGAATGACAACCATTTAAATCTTTCTCAGCATCATCATAGGTTAGAAATCGTCAAAATACGAAATCAATACCACGACGGTAAAGGGTATCACCAAGGATGATGTATTGATGGGATTGATAGCGAATACGACGACGATCTACATTAAAAATATCAAGTCGGAAAGTTTGGGTTTGGAGATAAACGATAATGTCTCCATACCATATTTCGTCAGAACTGGTCAGAATGAGAGACTCGTCAGGAAAGGAATCCTCTATCATAGTTTCTATCTCAATGGAGGGAAGGCCACATATCAACTCGACAAAAACCAAATATTTCTTTGATTTGGCTCGCTCAAACTCCAAATCAAACTCCCAGAGGATGACTATCCATTTGGAGTATTCCCCCCCCCAGCAATTTTCGGGTAAGGATGTGTTGCATAGGGTTGCAATTGGAAATGATTGTGGATTTGTACAATAAGATATAATGATGAAAACGTTGAACAACTTGAACAATTGCCAAGGCCAGTTTCTCCACATGCATATATTTGGTTTCAGTGGTTGTGAGACTCTGAATCAAATAATAGATAACATGTTCATCGTGAGAATCATCCTCTTTGACTAGAACCATAGTTATGGTAGAGTCTGAAGTAGCTAAGTATAAGAAATAATCTCGACTATAATCGGGGGGAAATAAGAGTGGTGTATGAATTAAGGAAAGTTTCAAAGCTTCAAAGGCTTTGTTGTTAGTGTCGTCCCATACAAAATTGCGACCCTTCTTAAGAAGTCGATTCAAACCTTTCGTTAGTTCAACGTAATTGGGGATGAATCGACGTAAAAATATTTCCTTCCCTTGCAAACTTTGGAGTTGGCGTAAGGTAGAAGGAGGAGGAAAATTGAGAATAGTTTCAACCTTCAAAGGATCCACCCTAATCCCATGTGTAGAAATGATAAAACCAAGAAGTCATCCGGACTCCACACAAAAAACACATTTATGTGGATTCAATCGTATGTGATCATATTGATGGCGTAGGAAAATGGTTCGTAAGTGTGTCGGGTGATCTTGGCGATGCATGGAATGCATAGGTAAATCATCGAGGTAAGGTTGTACAATGTTATTAATATCATGAAAATCATAAGACATAATGCATTGAAAAGTCGCACTAGCATTATTGATACCAAAAGGGAGTTTTTGGTATGTGAAGGTTCCCCAAGGGAAAATAAAAGCAGTCTTATGTTGATCTGCAGGTAAAATATTGATTTGATTATAGTTGGAGAATCCATCCATCAAAGAGAAGATTTCACTCCTGGCACAATCGTAAATGATATGGTCAATGAAAGGAGTTGGATAATTATCTTTGGGACAAGCCTTGTTGATATCCATATAATAAACACAATCACGGATCGTTCCTTGTTTCTTCATAACTGGAACAAGATTAGACACCCAATCAGTCAATGCCACAGGATAGAAAAAACTAGCTTTAAGAAGTTTTTCAGCTTCAAGTTTAATAGCAACAATTTTGCGTGGATGTACTAGTAGAAGTCTCTGTCGAATGGGTTTAGAGTCTGAGTAAGTCTTAATTTCATGTATAACAATATCTAGATCATTTCCAGGCATCTCTTCGTAACTCCAGGAAAAAACGTAACATAATTCTTGGAAAAGAGCCTTGTAAATTCAGATCTCATTAGGAGAACATGAGGCACCGATATGGACATTTTCCACGATTTTGGGTTTAAACGAAATATCTAGAGGGATGGTGGGTGAAATATTGCCCAAGTTCCCTTCATACAAAACATCGCGTGTTGGTTCAGGAAGGGGGAATAGTAACGACAGTAGACGGATTTGAAATCCATTGGTAACTCTCTATAGTCTCGGGTCCAAGAAGAGGATAGAACGATGATTCCCATTGTCCCATGGGGTATCGTCCATGAACATAAATGTCATGATCATCTCATCGGTGTGAAATAACACATGAAACGGATTAGGAGACGTATCTAAGAGAGAACGAGAAGAATGATTTTTCGATTGAATATCTTGATAATCCAATTCCACCGAACTTAAAAGAACTTGGTCGCCATAACGAAGACAATCGTTAGAGCTAGGTACTATCCAAGGGTCATAAGACTGATGGATTTCACCAACAGTGGACAAGATCATGTTAATTGAAGCGACAAAAGGAGGAGTAATATCAAGTGGTGGATTGGGGAAGGTACCCATTAACAATGAATATTTTAACAGACCTACACCGACATTCTCATCACTGGGAGGTGTTTTCGCAATGAAAGGAATGTTACTAGTGCGTGAATCGAAACTAAAGAAGGCGAGCTGGTCTACGGTAATAAATTTTCCTTGGTGAGGGAAACATATCACATGGAAAATAGTAGAAACAATTGCACGCATAGAATTAATCCAACTATGGCCAAATAGAAGGTTATAATCGAGAGGTGCATCAAAAACCTCAACCTCAACAGTAACCACTTTTCTTTCTAACGCAATAGATAACGAAGGAAGAACACCATAAGGTTTAAACCATGTACCATTAAAATCTTTTAGATTATCGTGTGACTTGGTAAGGGTAGGAGAGACAATGGCTTTCCAACAAGTAACGGACATGACGCAAGTTGAAGCTCCTTCATCAACAACGGTTCGACAAATTTTCTTATTTTCCACAATGACTTGTATTTTAAACACCAATTAATGAGGGAGTACTGGAATGTGATCTTCCAAGTCAAATATTATCAAGTTTGTATCGGTAGGATCAATTCCACCAATAGCCTTAAACAATGCCTTCCATTGCGTAGGACAACTTTGAAGGACTTCAAGAGCCGACATCGCAAAAGGTGCCTGTGCAATATCTTCTACAATATTGTAGTTTTGAGCGGCACCTGTGTGAGGGTTAAATGATGACTTACGAACAACTCCCTTAGGAGGTGGACGAAGAACTGTATCTAGACGCGGTCGTTCAATATGAAGAGGACCATTGGTAGGTGAAGTCAATGGAGGAGGTTGAACCAATGGAGGTGGTTGAACCAATGGAGGTGGTGAATCATCAACTTTCTCTTTTGAAGGAGAATAATCTTTGGCTCGAGTAGCGACTACAACTTCATTCTTATTGGAGTCACCAGTACACATAAGTACATAATACGTGGTAGGGGGAGAAGGTTGTTCATGAATAACTAATTGGGCCTCCTGCTGAGAGGGAAAAGATTTTGACAAAACGACGGGTGTAGGAGGTGTCCCGGTCCCTTGCAGGAACTTAGTAACCTTAGCACGTCATGGAAAATATTTCATATAATGATCCTCACCACAGATAAGACAAGGATAACAAGGTTTTCACTTTTCTTTATCATCAGCAAGATAATTCTTTGGTTTATCGAATTGTTGATTATTATTTGTATAATCTTTATTCTTACCCTTCCCTTTCTTTTTATTTTGATTTTTACTGGTAGGAGTAGACTGAACCGTATTAACCTCAAAAGTTTTACTGGGAAAAGGAGTTGGAGGAGTAACATTTTGTACATTAGCAGTAGTATATTTTTGATTGGAATGACTGGCTTGTTTGGACTGAGTCTTAGCATGAAAAGTGTGAATCACACTATCGACAACATGAGAAGATACTGGAGGTTTTGGGGTTGGATTTGTAGACGGGCAAGGAGCATCAAAGATCAAGTCATATAGTGTGCTCGTTTGTGAATAAATGAGATCCAAGTATTGAGCACGACTAATCTCCTGCTCTTTAGTGATGACACCACCCATGGAAACATCATGGGATATAGGACCGATGAGTGATTTGGTAAACCACTCAGCCAACAATTAATCAGGAAGGGGAACTTTGATTAAGTGTCTTCTCCTCCTCCACTTGTGAATATGATCAGAAATGTGAGTAGAAGAGGATTGTTTAAATGAACTCAAAATTTTGGTTCATGTTTCATATCATATCGGTAACTGGTAATGTGTTAAAAAATCCATAGCTAAGGTGTTGAAATCATTGAAGAATCCTCGTGGAAATTCGGTATACCATTTGGATGTCGAACCCGTAAGAGTTCATTGGAAAAGACGTAATCTAATGGAGTCATCCATCAAGGAGTTGGATGAACACCAGAGATGAAATTCCATGACGTGATTATTTGGGTCTTCTCCCGATTGATCGTCAAACTTAGGAATGTCTGCTGGTAACTTGGCAAGTATGACTGGCCAATAAGGAGAATGCAAGAAAGGATTATTCAAAATCCTAGATAAATCCGCTAAATCCAAATTAGCAAGAAACGACAATTGTATGTTCACTTGAGGAAACTGGTAATTTTGAGGAGGCAATCCCATAGGTATACTAGTAGGACCATAAGCAGTCTGTAGATAGTTATAGGGTCCTGTCAAATTTGGTTGTGGAGGGTTTTGATTCAAGTAGCCAACATGTGTTGGTTGATTCGGTATGTTACCTTGAAAAGGAACATTAGACTAAAAATCTTGACCCCAGGTAGGATTTACAGAGCCTTGACATGCTTTCCTGGGAATAGGGGGTACAAAAGAATTCACTTGAAAAATTTTCCCCCCAGGTGGTTGTTGATTGCCTTGGAAAGGAAAATTCCAATGTTGAGATTGTAATCCAGGTATATATTTCCTGTACGCTGGGTTATGACCCCCAAATTGGGGTTTCCCTCCAACTTGAGGTTTCCCTCCAACTTGGGGTTGGACCCCAACTTGAGGTTGGCCTCCAATAGGAATTTGAAAACTAAAAGCGATAGAATGACTTTTTTCTCCAACTTGATTGGAGCTACTTGGGCCAGGACGATTAGATCCTCCAGGTGGAGAAGGAATGTTAGGCCCTCTGGAGAGAACCTGGGTAGGTGTAGGAACAAAACTAATAACAACATTATACTCAGGAGGAACAAAATGATTAGGCCCTCTGGATGGACTCTGGGCAGGATTAGCAATTGAAGTATTAAGAGTGTTATACCCAGGTGGAAGTGATGGATTTTATCTAAGCGGAAGTGGTGTTCTAATAGGAGCTTGATTGATTGCCAAACTTCCGGCAGAAACAGGCGTAACTTGTGGGACCACAGTAGAGCTAGTGAGCTGGAGGGGAAGAATTGTATGAGAACCAACCAACAATTGGTTTGAAACTGTGACAACACTACTAGTCGTGCCAGTAAAATGATCTAAAGGTACTATATAAGCAGTGGAGGTCACCTGTGTATGTGATTCCATAGGTTTATTTGGATTCATTCCTAATTTATAAAAAATATCGTGTCCCGAGGAGGTCCTCCACAAAGAATGGATGGGGACTGATCTAGGATTAAAAATTCCAGCGGTATGAACCAAAGTTCTAAACAATTCACTCTGAAAGGGTGGATCATATACACTAGACTCTGTGTAAGGTCCAGTAGGTATTCTATTATAGTCTTTAGCAACAATGTCTCCCGACGAATTTGTTCGGAGAAAAAGTGGATCTTGTATAACACTCAATAACTGATTAACAGGAAGTGTTGATTCCTCCAATGGAGTAGAACTTCCAATATCAGAGGCCATGTCGTTATTGACTGCTCCTTCAGGAGAAGCACCCTTTGGTGAGTTAGGAAGCAGAGGAGTGTATTCTTCCAGCTCTTTTGGAGGTAATCCTTACATCCTACATGAATAACGAGGGCCAATGTTGGCCGCACCAAAAAAAGAATGAAAGAAATCTATGGCCAACTAGAGAAACAAACAACACTCACTAATAAAATCTAGATATCAAACACGCAAACAAATCTTCTTATTTCAAAGTCACTAGTTGGTGATGAAATCCAACATTGCGAAATCAAGACAAGAAGGAGTTTGGATAAAGCGGGTGGAAAAGTTACGTTGACAACCTTCTTAATGAACTTACACCCTAGTGCAAGCTTCCACACATAATCATGGGTATACCCTCCAAGATCCCGAGTGAGTTTGGCCAACGTCGATTCCAGGTACTATGAATACTTTCCCATCTATAGTCACCTTGTGTAAAGACTCTAAATATATAGGCCACTAAGGTTACCAATTACGACAGTGATGCTTGGGGAAGCAATCGACAGTTTGATCTGCGTGCAAGGGTAGGGTATCTAAGCCTGAAATCAACTCGAGAAGGTCCGCACATAATTTTCTTCTCAAGTGACCCCCAATAATACACGCAATCTATACACTAATACCAACAAAGAAGGGTGAGTAACTCTACTGACCCTAATGCGACCTCGTGATTGACCCTTGTGTTAGAAGGGATTCCCAGGACAAAATGTACCAAGTGGATTTAAACTCTCCCTATCAAAAGATACTATTGTGTGTTTTGATGCTTTGGAGAGTGTGCCTCACAACCTATTCCAAAGTGCTATCCTAGCTAATTTTGGTGTATAAAAGTTATAGAAAATAAAAGTTGCTAGTAGATTTTAAAATTACTCTAAATTTTAATGGTTGTTGCTTACTCAAAAAGGGAAACATAAATGAAACTGATGATGTATTTGACCTTGACTCAATAAAATGCAAAAAGAGATGATATGCAATCGTTTCATTTGATGAACTCTAATTACAATAGTGAGAAGGTTTCTCTTTCCAGAATACAAAAAGTTACAAAGCACAATTTTTCAATCTTTGAATGATATTGATTCCAAACAATCAAAGCTACTAAATTTTCCAACTTTTCTCTTTTCAACAAATATTTGAATGAAAAATATTTCTTGTAAAGACTACTAAATAGAAGAATAAACTTCATTCCTTTCCTTTTCAAATCAAAGAAGAGATGTAATCCAAAAAAGAAAGAGTTGTCCAATAAGATCATTGCACTCACAACACTATTTCCCAAACCAAACTCGTAATGCAAACAAAAATTAAAAGATAAGAAAGCTATTTGTCGAATGAAAAAAAAAATTGTTTTCCAATCAACAACAATCCAAAACTTAAAAATTAATCCAAAAATCAAAGAGATCAATAACAACTTATCTAGCAAGCACTCAGGAACAAAGCCTTGAGATTATTCCCTTGCAATAAGAAGTAAAAGATAAAACTTACAAAGCTTATAAAGAAGACTCTCAATTCTTGAAAAACAATCAAATTCGGGCTTAAAATATGCAAACCAATCATTCACCAAGACTAAAAGTTCACCCCAAGAAGTAAAGACAAATCTGGGCAAAGAGAAAAAATTTGGTTGTCACTCCAATAATTTTTATAGGAATCGTCGCAAGTTGCAGAAGAGTATAGTGTGACGATGAAGGATTGTCGTAGGCTGAAGGAAAAACATAGTGTGACATCGTTGCTCTGGTTCACACAAGCAGGGTCTGGCGATGACTAAACATAAGGAAAAATTGAAAAGAGGACAAATTTTCTCAATGAACTTTCAGAACTAGGGAGTCAAGATGGATCACCCACAGACTCAGAGAATGAAATTGACCAAAATCAGGCAAGCTAAAAGCAAATAAGAAGAAAAAAACCAAAAGAGGACGTTCACCAGTATGGTCTCCAATTTTGTTTTCATACAAATCAGTAAGTGTGGACACAAACTAATCTCCCTAACGTCAATAAGAAGCTAGAACAAAACAGGGCAGAATACAAGTTTCTCCTTAGATTTCATTGTCATATAAACTAGTTCAGAGAGGGACAAATGACATACCTTTTAAATGATGTTTGATCCTCGTTAGTGTGGTGCTTGTCGCTCCATATTTGGATTTGTGGGATGGTGAACCTGTTTAAGAAGCAAAACCAACAAAGAGAGAGAACAACGATATATATATTCCAATGAATTCTATGTATAATATCAAGGAATTATACAATAAAAGTAAATATACCTTTATAGGGAAGAAATGTATTGTTGCATTATATTAAATGAAAGTGGAGAATACAACCCATGCCTTGATGTTGCAAGGTCCCTTCCAATGGCTCTTTGCTTCAACACACACACCTTTTCTCCAATGCCTTTGATGAAGAACATCTGCAACCTAACTTGGAGAGCTAAAGCAAAGCTATCTCATGCATAATCTATAACAGAATTCTTCATGCATAAGCAAGCCTTGTCCTTTTCCATGAGAGATCCCTCTTTATATAGGGTGAAAGAGGGAAGGATGAGGATATTAGGATGATCCCACTAAATTAGAGAAGTGAGTAATATCCAAACTGATCAGAGGCCACCTCATATTCTAGAATATTCCCTTCTAGAACCTTCATGAATTTCACTTTTCCTCTTGTTTAAGCATCGTCGCACCCTATGCACAAGCATCATGTGACGACGCCGCAATCTAGTTTTGGTGCAGCATGCGATGATAAAACATTGTTGCACCCCAAGAAAAGAGCAGGGTGCGATGATCTCCTTTGACATAGTTTTTAATGAAGAAAAGATAATCCACTTTTCTCATGGAGAAAGTCTCTTTTAATGTTTTCATGGAACATGGAAGTGTGTCATGCACATATCGTCAGTTGATCACTGGGGTGACCAAAATAATGTGTAACATACACCCAAAGTAGATTTCGCTTAGTATTGTTAATTATGTGGTAGCCTTTTGTATTTGACTCATACCCATATTCATATTTCCTTTGTTATTGTCCTCATTGCCTGGTATACGAAAACATCCCATGAGAGCCATTGGAAAGCAAAAAAATGGATACTTAGGTATATTTGAGGTACAATTTAGTTTGGCTTACATTATGATTGGGTAAGAGGATCTGATGAGTAGACGTCTATTGTAGGTTATGTTTTTAGTTTTGGTTCTAGACCAGTCACTTGGGCTTATAAGAAACAATGTGCCTTTTCTCTTTCTTTAGTAGAAGTAGAGTATCAATTAGCAACTAGTACAAGTCAAGAAACCTTGTGGCTTTGACGGATCCTTTTAGAGTTTGGATTCTAGCAATATTCACTGACCACGATTCGATGTTATAATCAAAGTGCTATTGAAATCACCAAATATCTAGTGCAACATTAATGTAAAAAAAACATCGATATACACATAGACTTTATTAGAATTCTTATTTTGGATCGCATTCTTGAAGTACACTAATGCCCTATAGATTATCAAGTTGTAAATATTTCACGAAGACTCTTACATAAGAAAATTTTTCCAACAATAGGCTCTAATACCTCCTTCCTTCTCCTATTGTGTCACCTTTGTAAATCCTTCAAACCTATCCAAATTTTTCTTAAGGAGGGATGTTAGGATGCTTAGACACTTAGGAGTTAGTTAAGATCAATTTGCTCTAATTTTCTTTAGGTAAATTGTGCTTCTTTAGTGTGCATTTGTAATTATCTAATTTGATGGTCGTGATTATGTTGTAGACATAAAGTGATATAATGGTTCACTTTCTCCTTGATACTAACTACTATTGATTTGTGGTTTAACACCCAATTGGTTCATTTTAACCCTAAAAGACAATGGAGGGTCATTTGTTGATGA
>JASDQU010736735.1:0-15290 GCA_032191745.1 Picea mariana | reverse complement strand
GAGGAGAAGATATCCGAGTATTCTTCCACGACCTTATCTACTTGCTTTTGCTGTGTGGAGAGGTCGGATGTAGATACCCTGGATGTGGCTATGATTTTTCTCTCATTCTGAGAGAAGATCATGAAGAAAACAAACTTCCTCATCTGAGAGATGACCTTCTTGCATTTCTTAGTAGAGATCAAGGAAATTGCACTAGGTGGGACAACCTCGGGTATCCCATACAATTTCTTGTTCAAAGTAATAATAACACTATGAGGCCTAGACTCATATACAGCATGACGTTTGCATAAATAAGGTTGGCCCAAAATAACATCACAAACTTCGAGAGGAGAAACATCACACAATACCTCATCTTTAAAGGGATTGATATCGTACAACAGTTGACACTATTGGCTAACGCAGAGATCGCTTCCTTGGGGAATCCATCCAATGGTGCAGGGTTGTGGGTGCGGTGTTGTCGGCGGGGCCAGCCACTTGATGACCTCTGATTAGATGAGGTTCTTCTGGCTACCACTATCAATGATGAAGTGCATTGGGGTGCCTTTTACCCACATCTGTGAATGGAAGAGGCACTCTCCTTCTTCTGGCTCATCTGGTTCACCATGCTGGATCTTGGTGGTAGCAATGGTGGCACTGGGTTCCACGTCAATGATTTGTCTTCCCCTTTCTAGTTCTGACTCAGAGTCAAAACCCACATCTAAATCAGAGGCTTTCACTTCGGCCACCAGCGTCTGCTTTGAGTGACAATCAGCAGTGTAATGCCAAGGGCTCTTATGGAAGTCGCACCACTTCCCGGTATCTTTCTTTGTATTTTCGGTGTCCTTCTTTGCTTATGGCTTGGACTAGTTGTCCTGATACTGTCCATATTTTCTCTGTCCTTTCTTCTGTGGGTTGGGGCTGCCCTTTCCTGGCTTTTGTTGTGAGGGGTTCCCCAGCCCAAATTGTCGCGTCTTTTGTTTGAACTTCTGCTCGATTTTGATGGCATGTTGATAGGTCGCGCCCAAGGATGAGATGTCTAGAAATTCCATTTCGGTCTGGATGTATCTATGAAAAGCACCGCGATACTTGAGCACCAGATTTATCTCTGAATATTTGATACCCAACTTGGTGCGTAAGGTATGGAAGATATTTGTGAAATCTGGCACTACTTGGTCTCTTTCTTGCCGCAGTGTGGTCCATTTGGTATAAAAGTCGTCATAACTTCCGACAGGGTAGTATTGTTCCTTAATAGCATCCCTGAAGGATTCCCAGGTGGCCGTGACTGTAAATAATGAGGGTTCCTCTGTTTTGTTTTGCTCACAGAAATTTTCCCACCAATATTTGACACGGGGAATGGCTTCGAGGAGCACAAAAGTAATCTTTTCTCTATTCGAAAAGTTATGGACAGAGAAATACCCTTCTAGTAGATTCAACCAATTGTCTACAGCATCTGTGTCTATCTGACCTTCAAATATAGGAATATCGAAGTTTATCTGTACCTTGAAGGGGGCGGTGCCTCCGCTCGAAGACGATGCATCGCCTATTGGTAGTCGCCGAAGGATTTGCTCGAAATTATCCATCATCTCATTCCTCTGTTCATGAGGGCTTCCTCAATCAATAGTTTGAAAGGATCTCCTGTCCCGTCATCTTTATTTTCTCCTTCCATGAGAGGTTACTTGGGTACGCGAGAGCTTTTGTCCTCAAGAGAAACAAGCTTGAGACCCAAATATTTGTACTCCGACCTCATTGGGGACATGCATTAAGATGACAAGGAGAAGACCGCTCTGATACCACTGATCTAGATTTTATGAGCAGAATGAAAAGACTACACAGAATAACATAGATACAGTAAAACTGGTTTTCTATTCAATAAGGAAATAAGATGAAACTGTAAAATGCAGCGGAAAACAAGCTTGCTGGAATGGTGGCGTCTTATCTCTAAGAAGATATGTGATGGATGCGCTCATTTGCAAGAAGATCATTACAATCAGGCTCTCAAGTCCTTTTTAAAATAGACAGGAGTTTCAAAAACCCTAAACATCCAAAAACCTAACCCTAGGAGATGAAGCGCCAAAAGTCATGTGGGCCCCGTTTGGGTAAGTTAATACATCAACTTCCTGGGGTGGTAACTTTTGCATACGATCTCCGTTTTAGGTGTATGATAGCCCATTGGAAAGATATCCGAGGAATACATGATGAAATTTTTTGTCCACAACATACCCCAAAAAACATCGTTTAGGGCCTCAAAACGGCTCCGAAAGTTCAGGACCCGAAAAACTGCTAAAAATAGTAAATTATCAACATTGCTAGAAAGTTGTTTTGAGCCATCTGGAAAAGGTGGGTGGCCACCGATATCCACCTGGATAAATACATACTAACAAATAATAATGGTTATGGGAAGCCATTAAGGAAGGTAGATAGGCCAAGAAGACGAAATACCAACCAATAGAGGTAGTTGCAACCCAAGTAGAGAATAAAAGACAATAATTGATAAGGGAGAAGAGAGTGTTGTAGAGGTGAAAAAGATGAGTAAACACTACCATGGCTTGCGACCTAGTAACCTAATGATAATTGAAATGTGAGAGAGAGAGGGTGTTAAGAAGAGGCCAAAAACCTAATTATTATAATTGATTATGAATAATAAAAATAGAGAGAGAACGWTCAATCATTGACAATGGTTTTTCCTTTTGGGGCTTCCACTTAAATGCTTATATTGATGAGATGAATTTTGTGTTATTGATTTTTTAGCTACTATAGACTCATTTCTATAAATTATCGATGTTGTATAATTGCTTGATTTTTTGTTGTAGGGGATTGAACCTCTCTACATCATGAAGACACAAAGATAGGTTATGAATCATCGCTAAGTTGTGAGATCATTAAGAGCATTCCTAGAGATAATGTAACAACTTTCACTTCTTTGTTTACATCGATTATTGTGATGACCTTATCGGACCTCTTAAATTTCTATGAAATAACCATTAATCTTATTTCCATGATATGTTTGCCAACAATTTCTTTTATCTACAAAATTGTTGTCATAGTATATGATGGAAACAAAACCATCTAAAGATATTTTATTCCAAACAATCATGGTAGGAAAGGATCACATCCACTTTTAAATTTCATTAATGACATGTTTTCTCTTTATATATTTTGATACCATAGGGGAATCAACACCAACAAATTTCAGATAAAGAGATCCAATTCTACAACCACCACTATAAACCTACCCCAACCTTAATTAAAATGACACCACGAAATGGACTAATGTAATCCCAAAAAATCAAACTAAGTTATAAACAAGGAAACACTGAACAACTTCCAAACTTGTTGATTGATGTACACTTGTGAGCTACATGGTCTCTCTATATTGCTTTTAACTTAGACATAAATTAGTCCTAGTATGGATCCATCACCCCTAGTAGTTTTCTTTGTGGTTTTCATCACCCCTACTATTGGTATCATGGTAGTTTTCTTTGTGTTTTTCATAGGAAGTTGCAAGATCCATGAATTAGCTTGAGAAGGAAGTCATAGAACCCTAGCCATGGAATATGAGTTCATTCATAACAACCCTTGAGATGCAATAGAAGATACATTTGTGTGGTTGTAAGATAAATTCGTTGATATCTCTCGTAACATGGCTCTCCTCAAGGAAATTTTGGAAAACAAGTTTAGACCTTTTGAGGAGGTTGGTGGCTCTAAATCAGAAGTTGGATATGATGAGAAACTGTGAGATAGTGAAGACCCATAAAAGGATTCAAAAAAAGATCCCAAGAAAGAGCAATCAAGTTCTAGTGCCATCACTCCTTCACAACCTCTATTTAGAATGGAAGTGAAAGTGGAAATCAAGCCTTATCAAGGTGAGATCAATGTTGTTAAGTTGAATCATTGGTTGCAACAGTTAGAAGAGTATTTTGGTGTCCATAATATAGACGAAGATTAGAAATTTTCATTTGCCTGACTGAAACTAGAGACCATGCACTAACCTGGTGGAAAATCCACAAATAGACACTTAGGTTGGAAGGTGATCCACTAGTAACTAAGTGGGAGGTGTTTAAAACCCTCATCAATTCCTAATTCTACCCTATTGGGTATGTAGAGGACTAGTGGATCCATTGGAATCACTTCAGGCAGAGTGTGCAAGAGTATTCCACCGAGTCTAGGAAGATGGTGATCATGTTGGATATCTCTCCCAAGAACCCCATATGCACTCCTCAAGTATCTCGAGGGTCTACATAGTCATTTATGAAAGAATGTGATGCTCTTCAAACCAAGGACCATTGATTAGGTCTATGTGAAAGCACAATATATGGAGAACATAGGCCATAAGAAAGGAAAACCAAGTGGTTCTAAATAGAAATACCACCAAAATGCTTCCAAGGAGTGGAAGAAGAAGTGGAAAGGAAAATACAAGAAAATGACAGCAATTGCACATTAGTGCAAGGATCCAAACAACCACTGCAACCATTGCAATATTGATGGTCACATTGAAGATAAGTGTTGGAAGCTACATCCAAAGTTGAATCCAAAGGATCATAAGTAGTATGCCAAGAAGAAGAAACTACTAGCCACAAATTCAAGCAACCTAGTAGAGAGAAGCTTGGATATGGATGAGAAGATTATCTCCACTTTAGTGCAAAAGGAGGTGAATCTGAGTATCCTTCATCGCAAGGAAGAGAAGGAGATGACAAAGCTCTTCCATATTAAGATCCAGGTCAAAAAGACAAAGGTAGATGCTCTATTCGATTTCGGTTCGTAGACCAACCTCATAGCAACTGATATGGTCAGCAAGTGATCTGGATTATTTTCGGAACGAAATGAAAGCAGAGATATTACAGTGAAATACACATAACATTTGCCAGAAACAAAGAAATACAACAATACATGAGTTCTATTAATGAAACAAATGTACAGAGACTGTAAAAGTATAGAGACGCGCTAGAATGGTTGCAGCTTTATCTCTGAGAAGAGATGTGACGGCTACGCTCATTCGCAAGAATATAATTACACTGAGGTTCTAAAGGTCTGTTTATGATAAACATGAATTCCAAAACCCTAGACATCCAAAAACCTAACCCGAGGAGATGAAGCGCCAAAATTCATGTAGGCATCGTTGGGGTAAGTTAGTAAATTAACTTCCTGGTGTTCTAACTTTTGTATATGATCTCCATTTTAGGCGCGTGATAGATCGTTGGAAAGGTATTTTTGAGAAATATGCATTATGTCGTCAAATTGTGACTATGTCTATAGTTTGATTGTGGAAGGCCAAGAAAACATTGTTTAGAGCCCCAAAATATCCCTGGAATTACAGAAAGATATACTAACATGAAAACTTCCAAAATAATCTAGTTGGAATAGGTGGGCGGCCACCAATATCCACCTAGATGTTATATAGGGCTTCAGGGCAGCCCCATAAGTGCATAACCCACAATTACAAAGAAATGTCCCCATTACAGAGAAACATGTTGAACTGAAAACTGTCAAGATGAGCCAGTTGGAATTTGAAATAGGTGGGTGGCCACCAATATCCACCTGGATCAATCCTCCCCCCTTAGGAATCAATGGTCTCAATTGCGTTGAGTGCCCAGGGAAGAGGGGAAAGTGTTTTCAGAATTTGATTCTTGGTGAGCTTCATGCCTTGATGGAGAAGTTGCATTGCTTAGTCTGTGGAAGGCTGTCACGAACCTGTTTCTAGCGAGGTTGAATCTGTTCCACCAACATATTGTCTCTGGGCTTGACAGGGCATTGTGTAGGCACCATTATAGGTGTAGAAACAATATATGCTTTCTCTTCTACAATTTGCTTCTATTGGATAGAAGGTGTTGAGGTTGCAGTGGTTGTAGTGGCCTTCTATGCATCCTTTGAACAAACTGTGAAGAGGATGAATTTTTCAGTATGAGATATTACTTTGCGGCATTGTTTTGGTGCAGTAGTCAAAGCTACCTCTGTTATCGTGTAGATTTGACCCCCCAGAGAAATAATGACACTACGGGGTTGAGACTCGTAAACAACATGGTGTTTCCACATATATGGTTGGCCCAAATCAACATCACATACATCAAGAGGGGAAACATCACACACTACCTCATCCTTGAAGGATTGGATGCCATAGAATAGGTGACATTTTTGGTTGACACAAAGATCTCATCCCTAGTGAAGCCAACCGATGTTGTGTCGTTGTGGGTGTGGTGTTGTCAACAACCCCGACTGTTTGACAACCTCAGTTGAGATGAGGTTCTTCTGGCTACCACTATCAACAATGAAATTCAACGGGGTCCCCTTCACTCAAATCTATGAAAGGAAGAGGTGCTCTTCCTCTTCAGCATATACTAGTTCTTCTAGTTGAATTGTTGCGGTCGCAACAATAGAAGTAGGGTCTACATTGATTATATGTGTATTTTTAATATTTTCTAGATCAAATTTTGAATCAAGGTTCGGATCCTTGTCTTTGACCTTAGCCACCAATGTCTGTTTTGAGCAAAATTCATCAGTGTTGTGCCAGGGGATTTTGTGGAAGTTGTTCCACTTCCCAGTGTCATTCTTCATCTTTCCTTTACCCTTCTTTTCCTGTGTCTTGGACTAGTTGTCAGAAGGCTGTTGGTTAGGGCTGTATTTACCATGATTTGGTTGTTCTGTATTTGCAGACTTGAACTCCCATTTATTTCGGTGCCTAAATTTCTACTTGATTTTGATAGCATATCGATAGGCAACTCCCAATGATGATATGTTTAGGAAATATATTTTGGTTTGGATGTACCTATGTAGATCCCCACAATATTTTAGAACCAGATGTCGCTTAGATTATTTGATACCTAGCTTGGTGCGCAAGGTATGGAAAGTATTTTTGAACTATGGCACTATTTGGTTCTTCTCTTGTCGCAGTGTGGTCCATCTCATGTACTGGTCTTCATAGTTATCAACAGGGTAGTATTGTTCCTTAACCGCATCCACACAAAAATCCCAAGTGGACTCGGCCCCATATATTCCAAATTCCTATGTGGAACGTTGCTCCCAATAAGTTTCCTACCAATGCTTGACATGGGGGAGAGCCTTGAGGAGTGCGAAGGTGATCTTTTCCCTATCAGAAAAATTGTAAACAGAGAAATAACCTTCTAGCAGATTCAACCATTTTTCTAAGGCATTAGCATCTATCTCACCTTCAAATACGGGAATATCAAAATTAACTTGTACCTTGAAGGGAGAGGTTCCTCCAAAGTGGTTGCTTTATGAAGATGTGCATGTTGCTATCAGTAGTCATTGAAGGATGTGGGAAAAATTATCCATCATTTTGTCCCTCTGTCACACGAGAGCTTGCTCAAGCAACATGTTAATAGAATCTTCTGCTCTGTCCTTTTTATTTTTTTCCACCATAGAGGGTTTCTTGGGCGTGCGAGAGTGATTGTCCTCAAGAGATACAAGCTTGAGACCCAACTTTACATACTTGGACCTCGCCTAGAACATGCAATGAAAATGATCAAGAGCAGCCTGCATTGATACCACTGATCCGAATTATTTTCAGAACGAAATGAAAGCAGATATATTACAATGAAATACACATAAAAATTACTAGAAACAAAGAAATACAACAATACATGATTTCTATTAATGAAATAAATGTACAGAGATTGTAAAAATATAGATTGAAAGACTCGCTAGAATGGTGGCATCTTTATCTCTGAGAAGAGATGTGAAGGCTACACTCATTCACAAGAAGATGATTACACTGAGGCTATGAAGGAATTTTTATGATAAACATGAATGCCAAAACCCTAGACATACAAAAACCTAACCCTATGAGATGAAGCACAAAATGTCATGTGGGCCCCGTAGGGGTAAGTTAGTACATTAAATTCTCGGGGTCGTAACTTTTGCATACGATCTTCAATTTAGGTGCGTGATAGCTCTTTGGAAAGGTCTTTTCAATAAATATGCATCATGTTGTCAAACTGTGACTCCATCTATAGTTTGATTGTGGCAAGCCAAGGAAACACTGTTTAGATCCCCAAAACGACCTTGGAAGTACATAAAGATATACTGACATGAAAACTTCCAAAATAATCCAAATGGAATAGGTGGGCGTCCACAAATAACCACCTAGATGTTGTGTAGGGCTTCAAGACAACCTCGTAAGTGCATAACCCACAATTACAAAGAAATTTCCCCATTACAGAGAAACGTGTTCAGCTGAAAATTGTCAAGATGAACCAGTTGGAATTTGGAACAGGAGGGTGGCCACCAATATCCACTTGGATCAACAAGCTTGGGTTATAAGTTCATGATTATCCTATCCCATGTCCATTGGGATCGGTAAAAAAGGATGCATAACTCAAGGTCACGAAACAATGTAAGATCAAATTTGTAATAACTGCATATTTTATTGATGAAGTGGAGTCAGATGTAGTACCCCTTGATGTGAGTGGTGTAGTCATTGGAATCTCCTACATGTATATGAGGGATGTGATCTTCATGTGGAGAGAAAACAATACTGACTAATCAAGGATGGGAAGCCTTACATCATGTTGACATGGGCATAATTCCCTTCAACAAAAAGGGGTACTCCCCAGTATAAGGTCTCAATTAGACTTCACATTGTTTGGATTAGGAGTCCTATCTGGATTATGGCTTGGTTTCCATTACTAGTATGAGGGTTGAATGAATGGTTGATGGAATGAGGGAATACAAATGTATGCAAATGTAAAATATGATAAATGCAGAAAATGAATATATTCTATTCTATCCTTGATCCGGATTTTATGAGCAGAACGAAATGACTACAGCTTATTACCATACTTAACACAGAATAACAGAGATACAGTGAAACTAGTTTTCTATTCAATAAGGAAATAAGCTTGTAAAATGCAGCGGAAAACAAGCTTGATGGAATGGTGGCGGCTTATCTCTGAGAAGAGATGTGACGGTTGCGCTCATTCGCAAGAAGATGATTACAATGAGGCTCTCAAGGCATTTTTACAATAAACAGGAGTTTCAAAAACCCTAAACATCCAAAAACCTAACCCTAGGAGATGAAGCACCAAAAGTCATGTGGGCCCCGTTTGGGTAAGTCAGTACATCAACTTCTCGGGGTCGTAACTTTTGCATACAATCTCCATTTTAGGCGTATGATATCCCATTGGAAAGATCTATCCGAGGACTACTTGATGAAATTTGAAGCTGTAACATAGCCCAAAAAACATCGTTTAGGGCCTCAAAACGTCTCCGGAAGTTCAGGACCCGGAAAACTGCTAAAAATAGTAAATTATCAAAATTGCTAGTAAGTTGTTTTGAGCCATCTGGAAAAGGTGGGTGGCCACCGATATCCACCTGGATCAATACATACTAACAAATAATAATGGTTATGGGAAGCCATTAAGGAAGGTAGATAGGCCAAGAAGATGGAATACCAACCAATAGAGGTAGTTGCAACCCAAGTAGAGAATAAAAGGCAATAATTGATAAGGGAGAAGAGAGTGTTGTAGAGGTGAAAAAGATGAGTAAACACTACCATGGCTTGCGACCTAGTAACCTAATGATAATTGAAATGTGAGAGAGAGAGGGTGTTAAGAAGAGGCCAAAAACCTAATTATTATAATTGATTATGAATAATAAAAATAGAGAGAGAACGTTCAATCATTGACAATGGTTTTTCCTTTTGGGGCTTCCACTTAAATGCTTATATTGATGAGATGAATTTTGTGTTATTGATTTTTTAGCTACTATAGACTCATTTCTATGAATTATTGGTGTTGTATAATTGCTTGAGTTTGTGTTGTAGGGGATTGAACCTCTCTACATCATGAAGACACAAAGATAGGTTATGAATCATCGCTAAGTTATGAGATCATTATGAGCATTCCTAGAGATAATGTAACAAATTTCACTTCTTTATTTACATCGATTATTGTGATGACCTTATCGGACCTCTTAAATTTCTATGAAATAACCATTAATCTTATTTCCATGATATGTTTGCCAACAGTTTCTTTTATATGCAAAATTGTTTTCATAGTATATGATGGAAACAAAACCATCTAAAGATATTTTATTCCAAACAATCATGGTAGGAAAGGATCACATCCACTTTTAAATTTTATTAATGACATGGTTTCTCTTTATATAATTTGATACAGTAGGGGAATCAACACCAACAAATTTCAGATCAAGAGATCCAATTCTACAACCACCACTATAAACCTACCCCAACCTTAATTAAAATGACACCATGAAATGGACTTAAGTAATCCCAAAAATCGAACTAAGTTATAAATGTTGAAACACTAAACAACTTCCAAACTTGTTGATTGATGTACGCTTGTGAGCTACATGGTCTCTCTATATTGCTTTTAACTTAGACATAAATTAGTCCTAGTATGGATCCATCACCCCTAGTAGTTTTCTTTGTGGTTTTCATCGCCCCTACTATTGGTATCATGGTAATTTTCTTTGTGTTTTTCATAGGAAGTTGCAGTATCCATGAATTAGCTTGAGAAGGAATTCATAGAACCCTAGCCATGGAAGATGAGTCCATTCATAACAACCCTCGAGATGCAATAGAAGATATATTCATGTGGTTGTAAGAAAAATTTTTTGATATCTCTCGTAACATGGCCCTCCTCAAGGAAGTTTTGGAAAACAAGTTTAGACCTTTTGAGGAGGTTGGTGGCTCTAAATCAGAAGTTGGATATGATGAGAAATTGTGAGATAGTGAAGACCCAGAAAAGGATTCAAAAAAGGATCCCAAGAAAGAGAAATCAAGTTCTAGTGCCATCACTCCTTCACAACCTCTATTTAGAATGGAAGTGAAAGTGGAAATCAAGCCTTATCAAGGTGGGATCAATGTTGTTAAGTTGAATCATTGGTTGCAACAGTTAGAAGAGTATTTCGATGTCCATAATATAGATGAAGATTATAAAATTTCATTTGCCTGACTTAAACTAGAGACCATGCACTAACCTGGTGAAAAATCCACAAATAGACACTTAGGTTGGAAGGTGATCCACCAGTAACTAAGTGGGAGGTGTTTAAAACCCTCATCAATTCCTAATTCTACCCTATTGGGTATGTAGAGGACTAGTGGATCCGTTGGCATCACTTCAGGTAGAGTGTGCAAGAGTATTCCACCGAGTCTAGGAAGATGGTGATCATGTTGGATATCTCTCCCAAGAACCCCATATGCACTCCTCAAGTATCTCGAGGGTCTACATAGTCATTTATGAAATAATGTGATGCTCTTCAAACAAGGGACTGTGGATGAGGTCTATGTGCAAGCACAATATATGGAGAACATAGGCCATAATAAAGGAAAACCAAGTGGTTCTAAATAGAAATACCACCAAAATGCTTCCAAGGAGGGGAAGAAGAAGTGGAAAGGAAAATACAAGAAAACGACAGTTATTGCACATTAGTGCAAGGATCCAAACAACCACTGCAACCATTGCAATATTGATGGTCACATTGAAGATAAGTGTTGGAAGCTACATCCAGAGTTGAATCCAAAGGACCATAAGTAGTATGCCAAGAAGAAGAAACTACTAGCCACAAATTCAAGCAACCTAGTAGAGAGAAGCTTGGATATGGATGAGAAGATTATCTCCACTTTAGTGCAAAAGGAGGTGAATCTGAGTATCCTTCATCACAAGGAAGAGAAGGAGATGACAAAGCTCTTCCATATTAAGATCCAGGCCAAAAAGACTAAGGTAGATGCTCTATTCAATTTCAGTTTGTAGACCAACCTCATAGTAATCGATATGGTTAACAAGTGATCTGGATTATTTTCGGAATGAAATGAAAGCAGAGATATTACAATGAAATACACATAAAATTTGCCAAAAACAGAGAAATACAACAATACATGATTTATATTAATGAAAGAAATGTACAAAGGTTGTAAAAGTATAGAGACGCGCTAGAATGGTGGTAGCTTTATCTCTGAGAAGAGATGTGACAGCTACGCTCATTAGCAAGAAGATGATTACAATGAGGTTGTAAAGGCCTATTTATGATAAACATGAATTCCAAAACCCTAGACATCCAAAAACCTAACCCTAGGATATGAAGCGCCAAAAGTCATGTAGGCGTCGTTGGGGTAAGTTAGTACATTAACTTCCTGGGGTCGTAACTTTTGCATATGATCTCCATTTTAGGTGCGTGATAGCTCATTGGAAAGGTATTTTTGAGAACTACACATTATGTCGTCAAATTGTGACTCTGTCTATAGTTTGACTGTGGAAATCCAAGCAAAACATTGTTTAGAGCCCCAAAATATCCCTGGAAGTACACAAAGATGTACTAACATGAAAAATTCCAAAATAATCTAGTTGGAATAGGTGGTCGGCCACCAATATCCACCTAGATGTTATATAGGGCTTCAAGACAACTTCGTAAGTGCATAAACCACAATTACAAAGAAATGTCCCCATTACAGAGAAATGTGTTGAACTGAAAATTGTCAAGATGAGCCAGTTGGAATTTGAAATAGGTGGGTGGCCACCAATATCCACCTGGATCGATCCTCCCCCCTTAGGAATCAATGGTCTCAATTGCATTGAGTGCCCGGGGAAGAGGGGAAAGTGTTTTCGAAATCTGATTCTTGGTGAGCTTCGTGCCTTGTTGGAGAAGTTGCATTGCTTGGTCTATGGAAGGCTGTCACAAACCTGTTTCTAGCGGGGTTGAATCTCTTCCACCAACATATTGTCTCTGGGCTTGACGGGGCATTGTGTAGGCACCATTATAGGTGAAGAAACAATATATGTTTTCTCTTCTACAATTTTCTTCTATTGGATAAAAGGTGTTGAGGTTGCAGTGGTTGTAGTGGCCTTTTATGCATCCTTTGAACCGGCTGTGAAGAGGATGAATTTTGCAGTATGAGAGATTACCTTGTGGCACTGTTTTGGTGGAACAGTAGTTGGAACTACCTCTATTATCGTGTAGATTTGACCTCCCAGAGAAATAATGACACTACGAGGTTGAGACTCATAAACAGCATGGTGTTTCCACATATATGGTTGGCCAAAATCAACATCACATACTTCAAGAGGGGAAACATCACACACTACCTCATCCTTGAAGGATTGGATGCCATAGAATAAGCGATATTATTGGTTGACACAAAGATCTCGTCCCCGGTGAAGCCACCTGATGTTGTGTTGTTGTGGGTGTGGTGTTGTCAACAACCCCGACTATTTGACGACCTCAGTTGAGATGAGGTTCTTCTGGCTACTGCTATCAACAATGAAATGCAACGGGGTCCCCTTCACTCACATATGTGAATGGAAGAGGTGCTCTTCCTCTTCAGGATATACTAGTTCTTCTAGTTGAATTGTTGCGGTCACAACAATAGAATTAGGGTCTACATTGATTATATGTGTATTTTTAATATTTTCTGGATCAAATTTTGAATCAAGGTTCGGGTCCTTGTCTTTGACCTTAGCCACCAATGTCTATTTCGAGCAACATTCATCGGTGTTGTGCCAGGGGATTTTTTGGAAGTTGTGCCACTTCCCAATGTCATTCTTCGTCTTTCCTTTACCCTTCTTTTCCTATGTCTTGGAGTATTTTTCGGAAGGCTATTGGTTAGGACCGTATTTACCATGATTTGGTTGTTCTGTATTTGTAGACCCGAACTCCCATTTGTTCCGGTGCCTAAATTTCTACTCGATTTTGATAGCATATCGATAGGCAACTCCCAATGATGATATGTTTAGGAAATCCATTTCGGTTTGGATGTACCTATGTAGATCCCCACAATATTTTAGAACCAGATGTCGCTTAGATTATTTGATACCTAGCTTGGTGCGCAAGGTATGGAAAGTATTTTTGAACTTTGGCACTATTTGTTAAGCCCTAATGTTGGCTCATTACCCCTTAATTGGGGCATATTATATTAGTAATGTTATTTTATTTATGTCAGCTTTAGGCCATCAGTTGTAATTATACCTCCTAGTCTCCTATATATACCAAGGAGACATTTTCATTTTGAATCATCTTGTAATTGAACATTTAAGTGGGGTAAAAGGAGGTTTCCCCCTCGAAGAGGCTTATTATCTGAAATTATCTCTTTTTCAAGGTGTTGAGTACTTTTTTTGAGGTTTTTCTATGCTATATTGATATTTGGTTCTTAACATATGGTATCAGAGCTCAAGGTCTTGGGGTTTCTCTGCTACATCTGAGACACCTTAGAATTTTTGCTATAACTTTTTTTCTACAACGTTTCAAAAGGAACGGCTTGGAGGATATTTATTAGACAGATCAAGGTACATTGGGCTCACAATTCATCTCCTGAGGCCTTATACTTTTGGAGATACAACCTTTACAATATAGGGTTCTGGAATCATCCTGAACTAATTCATTGCGGAATTTTCGCTATAAAAACTTTTTTGTAACGTTTCAAACCCTTCACTCAGGAGGATATTTACAGAAATTAGTAAGGTATCTGTGGTAAAAATTTCATCTTCTGGGTCATCTTAAATTTGTATATACACCGTGGGTAAGATAGGGTATCTGACTAGTCCTATTGACTAGTCTCAAGAAAGTGTTCCAGGTAAAACAATCATAAATTCTTCCTAGAGTATCCAAATTGAGTGGGAATAGTTTCATTGGATCGTGGACAGTCTATAGTATTTCTGGTACAAGTTTCATAATTTTATATCAATAATTTTTTGTGGGGCACGCTATACAAGTGATATCTCCTGGAAAGGCCAAAAATCGGCAAGTTGTGGGGAAGTTACCGTAAATTCCACTTGGCACATCCAATTTTGATCAGACCTGTGGCATTGCAGAGAAGAAATATCAGAGAACTACATAAAATAAAGTTTCATACCCATAAGGGCCAAAACTTGGGAGATACAATAGAAGAAATATTTTCTAGCAGAACCACCTCAAAATCAAGGTTCAAAAGTGATACTTGGCCAACATGCCACCCAAAAAGGGAACTTCTACACCAAATAAGCCTCCCGAAAATCCTACTTGGACTCTTGATGAAGGTGAAGAAATGCGTAGGGACATAAATGATTTACAAAAGAAGATAGTAACAAAAGATGAACTACAAGAGATGATGGAGGGTTAAAAGGGGAGATCATGGAAGTATTGAAAAATTTCATAACAGAGAAGACACCTGAAAGTGAAAATGCATCCCATAAAATCCATGATGAGGACACAAGGAAGGTGAATCAAGAATGGAGAAACTCCAACTTTGGTTTGAAGACCAACCACGTTCCTAAGATTGATATGAGGAAGTTTGATGGCAAGGACCCAATCACATGGATACTTCAGATGGAGCAATTCTTTGATCTCCATAATGTGCCACATACACA
>JASDQU010736734.1:278726-305307 GCA_032191745.1 Picea mariana | reverse complement strand
TTCTTCAATGATTATTGCAACATGGTTCCACCTTGGTGTTAGAGACCTCAACACCTTTTTAATCAAAACCTCTTTGTCCACAATTTCTCCAAGTGTAGCCATCTTATTGACTACATCTTTTACTCTCACACAATAATCACTTACATTTTCATCTTCTTGCATCTACAAATTCTCAAATTCTTTTTTCAATGTCTATAGCTTGACAACTTTGACTTGATCACTGCCTTGGTAAGCTTCTTGTAGAGTCTTCCAGGCATCCGCTGCTGTCTTTGCACCTACAATTCTTGGAAACAAGCTTTTATCAAGARCAATTTGAATATGAAATAAAGCTTGAGCATTCTTCCTTCTAGATTCCTTCTTAGCTACTCTATCATTTTCATTTAGAGTGGTCCAATCTTCTGGCTCTGCATAACCCGTTTCTACAATCTCCCATGGGCAATGAATTAGAGTTTGACATAATTACCCTAAAACAACAACCAGCTCTGATACCAAATGAAGGATCTATGCAGGCCTATCTATAGACTAGATAATCATTCAATAAAATAGCATAACAATATACTAAATACTAAATGATTAAATCATAATATCATAGAAAAAAGAAAGAATTGTAATTGCACAAAAAAAGTTGCGTTCACTGTGATCAACCTTGATATTTATAACAATACATAGTCTCATAGAACAAACAATTAGTTGCTCCTGATTGAACACTTACAACAATTGATTTTAGAAAACTACTCATGCATTTTGCATGCATTATTTAGTTAGACAATCTATATCTGAATACAAACAGACAAAAAACAAAAAACTGCAAATGGATTGATGGATTGCATCATGTCAGATGATTGACAAGACTGCATCAATTACCAACACCAACCCCTCTGAGAAAAAATAATAACATACCAGGCCAATACATTTTTTGAAATCAATAGACCCCATGAACCAATGGGAGGTCCCTTACCCTTTAAATCTTTAATCAAAAAATTAAATTTTTAGATAACTGTAGTTTATTTTTATTTTTGGAGTTTAGTTGAATATTGTTGTTGTCGCTCACGCGTCCTCATATTTCATATTTGATAACTGTAGTTTATTTATATTTTTGGAACTTATTTGAATATTATTCTTAAAGTGTTATGGCCGATGGGTCCTTGTATTTCACATCTTGTAGAGAGTGAACCAGGATTTGAAGAAGTCATTTGTTTTTTCTTTCATCCAAACCCTAAAGGTTCTTGTTATTCGATGAAGATCTGAGAGATCCGTATATATGGTCAAAATCACCCAGTTTCAAACACGTATTTTTTCTTTAGGGACAGATCTATATGTATTTTTCCATCTCAAAGGGTTTTGTTGCAGATTTTCTATCAATCCAGCTACCATGGTCTAATCATATACACCAGAGCCATTTTTTTTATTTCAGCTATCTGGTTAAGTGTTGTTTCTTTATACGGTCCTCACATAATCCCCGATATTACTTCGCTCACATCCGCTGTACAAATTTTCTTGCTGCTCACGGGCAAAGCTATACATAGAAAACCACAAATTTTATGAGTGATTATTAGGGCAACGTTCAAAATTTTGAGATTGTTTTCAATGTGATAACTAAAATCATTTTTTTTATGGCATTATGACTCTCCTGAAATATTTCGCTCCATATGAAACCCTGAAACCCTAAGGGGGTTTGCGAAGCTCATCGAACCATTCACGAACCCATAAAATCGACAATCATAACAATTTTCGGACTTGAACAAGCTCGGATCATAATGCCAAGCGCTCCCATAACTTTATTTAATCCTGAATGACATGCAAAATATCATAAAACAAAATTAAATATAAATATAAATACTTTGCAATCATTAAAAGTTTATTGCTTATGTCTTTGTAACATAGATTTTATCAAAAATATATATAGAAAGTATATATATAACCTTATGTAATTTATAATTATATTTGTTTGTAATGAACAAAATATCATTCTCGTATAAGTTTGAAAATTTGTATTTCACTATTGAAAATCGTGTTATATACATTTGACTATTCCCAGCGGCCGGCGTCCTTTTTCTGACACTTTGCAAAGTCTAATGATGAATGGCCATGATGATGAATGAATAAAATAAGTGTATGTGCTGCAAATATTGATGTATGAATAAATTTATAAATATGGCAGCCGAGAGCAAAGAGAATAATGCATATCCAATAAATTCTATGAATATACAACAAAGAGAATATACCAATAAATTTGAAATTTGTGTATGAATAAATTTATAAATATGAATTGTGTTTTATGATAATAATGTAATGTATTTATTAATGCATTTTATGCAGGTAAATAAAAGGTTTTTTTACAATATTATAAATATCAATACAAGTTTAGAATGCCTTAGACAATAATTTTAATATAAATGCATTAAATATAAAGTTATCATTTTTGTTGTTCATTTTAATTATTGTTAATATTTATTAAGGTTAGGGTGAGATTAGAGTTAGGGTTAGTTATTCCCATTAAAATTAGAGTTATGGTTTTATTAAAGTTAAGATTATTTAAATTAAGATTTATTTTATAATAATAATAAAATAATAATTAAAAGATAATTTAAAAATAATAAGAATTTAATAATAAGAATGTAATGATAATAATTTAACAAATTTAATTTTAATTTAATTTAATTTAATTTATTATTTATTATTACTTTATTAATATTTTAATGTATTCACACTTTAGTAATGTATTTATTAATGCTATTAATGTTTATTTAATGTATTGTTTATGTAATAATATATTGTTAATGTATTACATTATTAGTGTAGTAATACTTTGGCAATGTATTAATTAATGGTGTATTAATTTATTAATAACATATTACTTTATTAATTTGTCAATAATTTAGTAACACTTTAACATTGATTTGCTATCAATGATCTTATGAGAAATAAAAATTATTAAATGATTTGTTTTCAGTGTCCTTAGAACAAGTATAATTCATCATCTACAATGTTCAAAATTCTTCTATCAATTTCTTTAGAACAAGTAAAAATCATCATGTGTAAAATTAAAGATGATTTGCTATCAATGTCCTTAGAACAAGTATGATATTAAGTTGAATTCTATGTAATATGTCACACTGGTTCACATTTCCTATCTTTGTGATAAAGGAAACAATTCATTAGCTTTAAAAAAAAAAAAACTTCTCAAAACTTCGTTTTCGTAATGTGTTGAACATAAACCAACCTTGGCATGTGATGAACATGAACCAAAGTTCAAGTATGATGAACAAAATTGAACATTGCAACATGACGAACATAGTAGCATCAGAATCTAACAACCATAGTAATGTCACAACATGTTGAACATTTCCCACCATCGTAATGTAACAAACATAACCAATATTGGTTCAATGTGACGAACATAGACTTGTCATCACAAAGTGATAGTAATATTGCAATGTGATGAACATAACAATGTCACAATCTAAAAAACATACTCATTTCATAATGTGATTAGCATAGCTCTATTGTCGTAATGTGATGAATATAGCCCCGATTTCATAATCTCACAAACATAGCCGTATTTTCCCATTGTGACGAACATAGCCTTGTCGTCCCAATGTGATTAACATAATAGTTTTGCAATTTGATGAACATAGTAGTGTCACAATCTAACAAACATAGTAATGTTGCAATGTGCCAAACATAGCCATGTCATTGTGATGTGATGAACAAATCCCATCGTTGCAATGCGATGAACATACCCATATTGTCGCAATGTGAAAAACACAACCTTGCCATCACAAACTGACAAACATAGTAATGTTGCAATGTGACAAACATAGTACTATAATAATTTGATAATCATATTAATGTCACAATTTTTCAAACAAAGCTTTGTCCTTGAAATGTGCCAAACATATCCCCATTCTCATAATGTGACAAACATACTCATATTATCGCAATGTGACAAAGATAACCTTGTTGTCACAAATTGATGAACATAATAAAGTTGCAATGTGACGAACATAATAGTGTCACAATCTCACAAACATAATAATGTTGCAATGTGTCAAACATATCCCTATCATATTAATGTGATGAACATAGTTTGTCGTCACACTGTGATGAACATACCCATATTGTCACGATGTGAAAAACATAGTCTTCCATCACAAAGTAATGAACATAGTAATGTTGGAATATGATGAACATGGTAGTGTCACAATCTAATAAACATAGCAATGTCACAATGTGTCAAACATAGTCCTGTCATCGCAATGTGACCAACATAGCCCTGTCGTGGTAATGTGACGAACATACCCATATTGTCGCAATGTTACAAACATAGTCTTTTCGTCGCAAAGCAATGGACATTCTAATGTTGCAATGTGACGAACATAATAGTGTCACAATTTGGAAATCATAGAAATGTCACAATGTGTCAAACATAGCCTTGTCGTCACAATGTGACGAACATTCCCATATTGTTGCAATGTGACGAACATAGCCTCGTCGTCAGAATGTGACAAACATACCCATATTGTCGCAATGTGACAAGCATTGCCTTTTTGTCGCATATTGATCAACATAGTAATGTAGCAAGGTGATGAACATAATAGTGTCACAATATAACAAACACAATAATGTCACGTTGTGTCAAACATAGCCCCCATTGTCGTAATGTAACAAACATAGCCATATTGTTCCAATGTGATGAACATAGCCTAGTCACCACAATGTGATTACGAGAACCTCATCATCGCACTGTGACGCAGATATCCTCTCATCATAATGTGAGAAAAAATTTCAAATGCCATTGTCTTGTGAAGATAACACATTGTCGCAATGTGAAGTACATAACCCATTGTTTCGTAAAGATAACTCATTGTATTATTAATGTAATAATGTATTGTTAATGTATTAGCATTTTCATATTAATTAATTTATTTAAAAGTTAAGAGATAAAATTAATATATGTTTGGTTTTTTGTGTTATAATAATAGTTTTTGTAAAATTATACATGTAAACAATGTTTTTCATAATATTATAAATATAAATACAAGCTAAGATGAGTTATAAATATAATTATGTATAAATATGAATTGTTTTTTTATGGTAATAATGTAATGTATTTATTAATGCATTATGCATGTAAATAAAATGTTTTTCACAATATTATAAATGTATTAACATACCCATATTGTCGCAATGTGAAAAACACAGCCTTGTCATCACAAATTGATGAACATAGTAATGTTGCAATGTAACAAACATAGTACTATAATAATTTGATAATCATATTAATGTCACAATTTTCAAACAAAGCTCTGTCCTTGAAATGTGCCAAACATAACCCCATCGTCATAATGTGACAAACATACCCATATCGTCGCAATGTGACAAAGATGGCCTTGTCGTCGCAAAGTGATGAACATAATAAAGTTGCAATGTGATGAACATAATAGTGTCACAATCTGACAAACATAGTAATGTTTCATTGCGTCAAACATAGCCCTATCATCTTAATGTGATGAACATAGGTTGTCGTCACATTGTGGTGAACATACCCATATTGTTACAATGTGATCATCATAAAGTAATGAACATAGTAATGGTGGAATATGATGAACATGGTAGTGTCACAATCTAATAAACATAGCAATGTCGCAATGTCTCAAACATAGACCTTTCATCGCAATGTGACAAACATAGCCTYGTCCTGGTAATGTGACGAACATACCCATATTGTCGCAATGTTACAAACATAGTCTTTTCGTCACAACGCGATGAACATAATAATGCTGCAATGTCACRAACATAGTAGTGTCACAATCTGAAAATCATAGTAATGTCACAATGTGTTGAACATAGCCTTGCTATCACAATGTGACGAACAAATCCATATTGTCGCAAGGTGACGAACATAGCCCCGTCGTCATAATGTGACAAACATACCCATATTGTCTCAATGTGATGAACATTGCCTTTTCGTCGCATATTGATGAACATACTAATGTTGCAAGGTGATGAACATCATAGTGTGACAATATAATAAACACAGTAATGTCGCGATTTTTCAAACATAGCCCCACCATCATAATGTGATGAACATAGCCATATTGTTCCAATGTGATGAACATAGCCTCATCGTCGTAATGTGATTACAAGAACCTCATTGTCGCAGTGTGACGCAAATATCCTCTCATCATAATGTGAGATAATATGAGATGCTTTGTTAATATATTAATTAATAATACTTTAATGTTTTATTAATTTTATTCAGAGTTTATAAATGTATTCATTAATTAACAAATTTTTAAATGACTAATGTAATAATGTATTGATACTTAATTTATAGATCACATAAAGGTATTAATTAATTAATTAATTAAGACTTTTGTTTTATGTATTTATGTATTAATACATTAACTAATAAATATTTTAATTTATTAATAGGTTATATTAATTAATACTTAAAAGGCTATATTAATAGGTTGTTATTGATTAATACTTTAATTTAATTAATAAAATTTTAATTTTTTAATAATCTCATAATTTATTAATAATGTATTTATTTATTAATTTACCAATAATTTAGTAATACTTTAATAGTTATTAATAACCACATTATTAATAATTTATTTGTTCTTTAGTAATTTATTAATGTATAATGTATTAATATTATATATTATTATGATATTTACTAATTAAAATATTACATTATACATTAATGTATTGATACTTAATTTATACATGGCATTAAAGTATTAATTAATTAATACTTT
Source organism: Picea mariana (assembly GCA_032191745.1). Lineage (NCBI taxonomy): Eukaryota > Viridiplantae > Streptophyta > Pinopsida > Pinales > Pinaceae > Picea > Picea mariana. The sequence goes on along the minus strand of JASDQU010736734.1, from coordinate 298,540 downwards.
AATTTTATATATTTATGTATTAATACATTAATTGGTAAATAGATTGTTATTAATTATTAATTTGTTATTAATACATAAAACGGTTGTTATTATTTATTAATACTTTGTAATTAATAAATTATTATTAATTAATACTTTGTTATTAATTGGTTGCTATTAACTAATTAATATATTAATATATTGTTTATAATTATTAATTAATACATTAAATAGTAAATAGGTTTTTATTATTACATTAATTAATTAATTAATTAATATGTTGTTATTAATTTATATTTTAATTTAATTAATAAAGTTTTAATTTCTTTATAACTTAATAATTTATTATTAATGTATTTATTTATTATTTTTTCAATAATTTAGTAATACTTTAATAGTTATAAATAACTACATTATTAATATTTTAATACTTTGTTTATTAATACTTTATTAATACTTTGTTATTAATACTTTATTAATACTTTGTTAACACTTTATTAATAATATTTTATTTTAATAGGTTGTTATTATTTATTAATACTTTGTTATCATTTATTAATACTTTGTAATTAATAAGTTGTTATTAATTATCACTTAATACATTAATTAGTAATTAAGTAATTTAGTAATATGGTTACTTTATTATTTTGTTATGTAGTATTTTATTTCTCATTAATTAATTTATACTTTATATTTATAATGAGTTATTAATTAATATTTTATTTGTTATTAATATTAATTATTAATTAAAAAATAATTAATAATTTTCAGTTACTTAGTTATAGTTAATTAATTATTAACAATTAAGTAATTAATTATTATAATTTAATAAATTATTAATAATTAGTTTTTAAAAATTACAAAAAATTATTTATTATTAATTATTAATATTTACATGAGGCTGTGAATTAGTAATAATCACATTTATGTTAAAAGTGGTTGATAATGAAAATAAAGTCCATCAGCTTATATCAACCACTTTTTACATAAATATAGTTGTTGCTAGTAATATATAACATTAACATTATACACTCTTTTTAAATTTAGTTTAATATTTAATGCATATGTGCTGATCAGGACGGATCAGAGTCATGTTTGACACGAGGGATCCACATTACTAAGGGTGAGAATCCGCCTCAAATCAAGAATGAAACATTAGGGGTGTTCGCCTTTTGGTGGTTGAACATCCAATGGACTTGTCCTCTTTTGCTATGTCGGGGAATTTGGTATGGCTGAGCTTAAACAGTTTTCCATCCATCTATATTCCTTATACCATTTCACTGGCCAGATTAAGAGTTTTGGAACTTCACCATCCTGGTGACCACCTCCAACAGTTATTCGATAGATTTTATGAGGTGAGTAATTTAGATTTTATATAGTATTTGGTTCCACTTCAGATTGCCCGTCATTAACAGATAATGTACGTTGCAGCTTCCTTGTGAGTTGCTTAAGTTGAAAAGCCTTGCGAGCGGAGCCGCATCTGCAAGTGCTTCGAGCAGCCGCGAGTCGTTTGATTTCTGTAGAAATATCTGTAGCGCACAGCCAGGCGCCATGACATCTCTTTCCGGATTTCCACAATCATTCCCCATTCATTTTGGGGAACTTAAAAACCTAAGACATTTAGATTTATCCAGTTGCACTAATCTGACTGAACTGCCTAATTCCTTCTCTGAATTACTGCAACTCTAATATCTAGCATTGCAATACTGCATTAAACTCGCCATCCCAAGTGATATTTTGGGAAAAATATCTACACTTAAAGTATGTCAACTTCAAAGGCTGAGCTAAATTATTACATTTGCCGGAGGGAATGGCAAATCAAAGGTCTTTAATGTACCTAAACCTGGAATTTTGCTTCGAATTAAAGACATTGACAGATTTTTCAAATCTTGTGCATCTTAAATTTCTCAACATAAATGGGTGTGTCAAATTTCTCAACATAAATTTACTTTATATATAGAGAGCGTTTGAGTAGGTCTAATGATTAAAAACATATATTTCTTCTTCAAAGATTACAAGTTCAAATCCAGAAAAGTAAAATATATATACCTCCACAAGAACATTACTACATTTCGAATTGTAATTTATTTTTTCATATTGATGTTTACATTTGGCCTTTTGCCAAAACCTAAAAGGCAACGGGATATTATTCGATCGTGAAAGTGTAAAGCAAAAGGCAACGGGATATTATTTGGACGTGAAAGTGTAAAGCTGATGAAATAATTATTTATAATATTTAATATTTTAAATGTTTGAGTGAAATATTTCTTTATAATATTATAAACGTTTTATTATGGAAGTGGTTATAATTTGAAAATAAGTAATTATTAATAATAAATATTAAAAAAATTTAATTGTTTAATCTTTTATTATTATTTTAATGAAAATTGGAAATCTCAAAATAACACATTAAGATACATGTCATGAAACATGGGTTTGAATATATTCAACTTCATTTATCTAAGTATAGAAATTTCTCCACTCTATGAGATACTTGAAATAAGTGACTGCATTTGTGAAGGAAAACGATGTTTTACTTCCATTTTTGTTGAAGGCCCAAAAAATTCCTTCGATTTACGTTTGGCATCTCGTGCCTTGAAGAAGAGAGATAGTTGGTTTGATCACTGTATTGCCCACATTTGTACTAGGTTTTCATAAACTACAGAGCAGTCGACAACACTTGGAAATTGAGAGAGCAACCATTGCACAAGATTAACACACAATAATAGAATAGTTTTTGTATATCTTAATAGACAAATGAATGTTACATATATAACATGCAGATCACTGACTCCTAGCAATCTAGATACTAAGAAAGTGGATTTGATTAACTAAAAATAGTAAACCTAGAAACTCACAGTTACAATAGTCATAGTTGAAACTCATAGTTAACCTAGAAACTCACAGTTACAACAGCTGTAAGCATTATCTCTAACACCCTCCCTTAATGTTTACATTACAAATATCACAATCGCAAATTACAAAACATAACAAAAGGTTACAACACAAATTTTGTCATGTCTATCTCACTGGTCCTCATACGCAATTACACCCATCTTTGAACTTCATAGACACACTCTTTCTCTCCATCATCTTTGAGTTGCCAATTCATCCAACAAAAATACAACCGCTTCCAACCATCTTTGAAGTATTTATAGGATCGATGATTCTAAACTAACCCGAAGAATAGTCTCGATACTGAAACAATCAGTAATCGATCTTATAAAATGACATTTTTACACACACTCATCAATACAATGATAACCCTTAACTGATGATATTAAAGCACCGAAATACAACAAAAATCTCCATCTTTTAACAAACTTCAAACTAGTTATGCGTTTTTTCTTATAGCACCGAAGCACTCAAGAACTACAAGATTGAATTACATCACTCTGTTCTATATTTGGTTCTTTATGGTTAATTTACAAACAAAGAAATCAAACATACTCAGGCTAATTCAAAAACTAATGATAGTGAAACTAAAGTAGTTTCCCCCTTGAAATTACAAAGACTTGCCCATCTTAGTTCTCATGCGCCTCATTTTGGCTCAATTACGTTTTTGAGAAAGTGAATCAAAGAAAATAAATTGTGATCTCAAACCCTCCAACACAGGTAGCGCCTTCAACAATGGTTCCCCTCTTGGATAGTGGTAGCGATTCAAACTCCAGCAGTTTCCTCCCAACAGGTGGCATAGGATAGTCAAAGATGATATGATGACTCTCCTTTTGAATGATTTATGTAATTTACTGATGTAGCATATCTCCTCCAATCCTCTCTTGAACGAACAATATTTAATAGACAACGAGATGGAGTCACTCTAGATCCGATCTGAACTCGTGATAAGAGGAAAAAATCACCCTTCTTCTAATAAAGATTTCGCTGCAAAACTCCTCAGGAAATTTACTGTTGGTGGTTGTTAGAACTCTTTCACGTTCAACAAAGAAATATACGCTAGTGACAACTTTTTCTGAGAATGGCAGCTTCAGATTAGATTGATATGGCAATGTTTTAACTGGACGGTCGATTAATGACTCCTTTTGCAACACTTGGGCGCTTTTCTGGCCGTCTCCTGCAGCAATCTCAAAAAACACATAGAAAATTTAGAAATTCAAACCCTCTAACCTAATCTACTCCTACAACGGCATCAACTTATCACTCTTCTCTCATCTTCCAGCCCCTCTCGTGAGAGAGTCAGGGCGATCCTTGCTCTGATACCAACTTGGAAATAGAAAGAGCAGCCATTGCACAAGATTAACACACAATAATAGAATAGTTTATGTATATATTAATAGACAAATGGAGGTTACATATATAGCATGCAAATCACTGACTCCTAGCAATCTAGATCCTAAGAAAGTAGTTCTGATTAGCTAAAAATAGTAAACCTAGAAACTCACAGTTACAACAGTCATAGTTAACCTAGAAACTCATAGTTACAGTAGCTATAAGCATTATCTCTAACAACAACAAGAAGTATTCAAGATGGAGCAAGTGCCAGAGCCGGCAACAAATAAGGTTTTCATAAACTATTGGAAAGTCGACACCAAGAACACTCTTGCCAGCCTCATCTACCATAGTCTCACAAAGAGTGGGTTGCGTGTCTTCATGTATCAGAGGGAACTTTGCATGAAAGATACTCTCTTCTTTGCTATACGAGGAGCTATTAGAAGTGCCTCCATTCACGTTACCATTTTTTCTGAGCATTATGTTGAATCACATTGCTGCTTGGATGAGCTGCGCTGGATTTTGAGTTCTTTTCCTGAGTGCACGATTCTACCCGTGTTTTTGAACGTCGAGCTTGATGAGCTTCATTAGATTGAATGGGGAAGTTATGCTGAGGCCTTTCGAAACCATGAAGGCAGATTCACCATGGAAAAGCTGGAGGGATAGAAGGCGGCCCTCATAGAAGCTGCTGACATTTTTGGTTTTTTTCTCAAAACAAATGAAATGTAAATACATACTTTACTCATTTATCACATTTTTCACTCTATGTTTATCTATAAAGAGTTTTGGGTTCATCTAAAAATGTTCTCACTTTTCATAATCTTAATTACAGCTATGACTATCTGTTTGGTTTTCAGTGACCATGGAAGGTTTTTGGAGAACATTGTGAATGACGTATGGAGAATGGTCAAACGGGAGCCGTTACAGATTGAAACATATTAGGTTTTCATAAACCACAGAGGACCTGATGCCAAGCTCACTCATGCCAGCTTCATCTACCATCATCTCAGGCACTGTGGGTTGCGCATCTTTCTGGATGGGAAAGAACTTCAGAGAGGATCTACTCTCTACGATGCTATCCAAGGAGCTATTTATGTTAGAGATAATGCTTATAGTTGTTGTAACTGTGAGTTTCTAGGTTAACTATAACTGTTGTAACTATGAGTTTCAACTATGACTGTTGTAACTATGAGTTTCTAGGTTTACTATTTTTAGCTAATCAGATCCACTTTCTTAGGATCTAGATTGCTAGGAGTCAGTGATCTGCATGCTATATATGTAACCTCCATTTGTCTATTAAATATACAAACTATTCTTTGTGTTGTGTGAAATATGTTTTCTCTCATATTTTCTACTTGGTATTAGAGCTGAGGTGAGAGGAACAATGAGCTTGAAGAAATTTTTGTAGAGAGGAGACACAAAGAATATAGAGACAGAGTCATTGTGAAGAGGAGTCATGTCAATGCGAAATGCAGTTCAGAGGAGTCGCATTGCCCATCCACTATTGTTGTTTATGGATGAGATTGTTGCCTAATTGAGCCTCATGAATTACAGGTATGTTGCATATTACAAGGAAGGAGCCTGTCATGATCTGTTGTAACCTGCACAGAGGAAGGAACACTGCCATAGCTATTGATTGCAGAGGTATTCATTTTCTGATTAAATTTTTTATTGATATGGAGAATATTGCATTGGAAAAATTTAATGGTTTTAATTTCCATACTTGGAAAGTAAAAATACAACTTCAAATGATGCATACGAATTTATGGGGAATAGTAAAAGGTACAGAGAAGGCACCTACAGATCCCAGGCAATTATTTGAATGAGAGAAAAGAGAGGATAGAGCCAAGTCCATTCTTGGACTATCTCTTGCAGATTCCCAACTACACCTAATAGATTTGGAAAAATCTTCTCGAGAAATGTGGGTACAATTGAGTACAATATTTGGGGAAAAGGCCGTAAATGCCAAGTTTTCATTAAAATTACAACTATTCAAATTAAAAATGCATGATGAAGTATCATTGTCTTCTCACATAAATGATTTAAAGTCTTTGTTAGCACAATTGGGAGAGATCGACTCTAAAGTCGATGAAGATGATGCAAAAGCAATTTTGTTGAATAGTTTGTCTCCAAAATATGACAATGCTATTTTTACTTTGACTCAATTACCCTCTCGAACTCTAGAAGACATGATTTCAACATTCTTAGTAGAAGAAAAGAGGATGAAGGAAAGGGACATGGAAGTCAGTTCACATGCTGAAATTGCACTATTCTCCAAGGGAAGGACAAATAAAAACATTGAATGCTTCTATTGTCGAAGACGTGGACATACAATACTGAATTGCAAAACACGTGCTAGTGATATTCTAAAAGGCAAATTGAAAGAGTCAACTAACATAGCTGAGGACTCACTAGGTGCTATGCATGAATACTCATCCATTGATGATGAACCTTCTCTATCATCTCTCAAACTTTTCTAGAATATAGTTATTTATGTATGTTAGATATATATTGTAAAAAATTTTGATTCTTGTTGTATTTCGGTGCTCCAAGATCATCAGTTATGTTTTATCATTGTGTTGTTGAGTGTGTGTAAATAGGTCATTTTGTAAGATCGATTACTGAATGCTTCAGTATCGAGACTATTCTTCGGTGTAGTTTAGAATCATTGATCCTATAAATACTTCAAAGATGGTCGGAAGCGATTGTATTTGTGTTGGATGAATTGGTAGCTCGAAGATGATGGAGAGAAAGAGCGTGTCTATGAAGTTCAGAGATGGGTGTAACTATGTATGAGGATCAGTGATATAGACATGACGAAATTTGTGTTGTAACCTTTTGTTATGTTTTGTAATTTGTGATTGTGATATTTGTAATGTAAGCATTAAGGGAGGGTGTTAGAGATAATGCTTATAGTTGTTGTAACTGTGAGTTTCTATGTTAACTATAACTGTTGTAACTGTGAGTTTCAACTATGACTGTTGTAACTGTGAGTTTTTAGGTTTACTATTTTTAGTCTATTAAATATACAAACTATTCTTTGTGTTGTGTGAAATATGCTTTCTCTCATATTTTCTACTATTTCCAGTGCCTCCGTTCATATTGTCATTTTTTCTGAGAATTATACCAAATCACTTTGGTGCTTGGATGAACTGTGTTGTGTTATGTTGGAGGTATTAATTTCTAGCTACCACCAAACTTCGAGAGAGTTCCACCCCACCGAGGCTTCCAGATATTTCTGCTCTGAGAACTCTAGATGCTCGAGAGTCTTCCAAAGCCGTTATAAATATAAATATACAAGGGATATGTATATGCATTAATCAAATTGAGCAATACAATTATTTATTTGTTCTTTACTATCTGTGTGTTATTTTTTCTGTTTCTGCCCCTTCATTTGGTATCAGAGCTTGGATCTAGGTCTCACTCCCTGGCTGGAGGGCCCAAGATCCTGAGAGGAGTCGCCCAATAGTATAGATAGGAGTGAAGGATTTGTTGTCTGTTTTCTGTGTGTGTTGAGCAGAAAACTGATCTGCAGACGTGTGAAGAGTTAGTTGTGTGAGCAGTGAGAGCTCAGGAGAGCCGTGAAGGTCGCAGATTGGTTGAGGAGGTCTGCGTGTGCTGAGCTGAGCAGAAATTGTAGCTGCAGCTTCAAGGCTAGCAGTGAAGGTGAGTGAAGCGCGTGATCCCAAGGCGGTTCATGTTGCATTCGAAGCGGGCGAATAGGGTCAGAGCATTAAGAATTTTGAGGGCGGAAGCAACAAGAAGACTCAACCTCCACTCAATGAGTTTTCCAGCCACGAGTTCGCTTACTCTCCTACTCATCATCGACCTGTGCCATTTCACGGGCTATAAAGCTGCTAGTTGTTGTGTGGTAAACCCATATCCAATCACAGATCACAAACCAAAAACGGATCTCTTCAAATAGACAGTATTAATGGCGAGTAAAGGCTAATAGTCGTGTGAATTGAGGGGAGCATGCGACCTGGAAAATATGGCACTCAAACCATTAGGTGTTTTGTGAACTACGATTGAATATACCAGTTCGAGCAGCATGGGAGAATACTACAGGGAATGCATAGACATTTGGAAATATTTGGCAAAAGTGATTTTGAAGTCTGGTTTTCCAAGCTTGCGAAGGACCATTTGTCATCACCGTGGAGAAGTCTAGCTCTATCGAAGACATTATTGTATTCTACAAGGAAGGGCGATTAAAGGAGGCGCTTAGTATTTTCAATACTGTCCATAAATGTATATGCCTCGATGCTGCAAGGAGGGGCGAAGATGAAGTCTCTCACGGAAGGTAAAAAATATGCATGCCCACATTATCAAAATTGTTGGATATCTGTTTGACAAAATCTCGAGATGTGGTATCCTGGACTGCCAAAATTTTAGGATATGTTCATAATGGAATTTTTGCTTGAAGAATAGAGGAACACACAATGCTCTTCTCTTGTCTTGTGATGGAGAAAGTAAAATGTCTTACTGGAGTGTTAGTCTGGGTATTTACACAAATTTTTTAAAGGTAATACTAATCATGTATGATTTCAAATTGCAGTTCTTCTTGCAAATACTATGTCTTTTTGATGCTAAGAGTGAGACTTGTTTGCCTTCTTTATAGAGGCATACAAAGCCGATGCACTCACTTTTTTCGGATAGAAGTGGATAATATTTGGCATCTTTTGTGTTAAGATATGTCTAATGATAATATGCAATGGGCTTATTGGGCATATTGAATGGGTTTATATATTGAATGGGTTTATAATTTGAGAATTTAGTGGGAATTTAGTAAATAATGCTTCTTGTACCTGTGATAAAATGTTATAACGATAAGTGATGTAAGGGGTGCATGATCGGTAGTACCCAACACCCTAGAGGTTTTTGAGTTGTAAAGCTTAGCTATAGGGATAGGCAAGCTATATACCCTGAGAGGTTTTTGGTCCAAAGTTGTAAAGCTTAGCCATAGGCAAGGCAAGTTATATTTCTCAGGTGTTTAGTAAACCCTATTGAGTTAGCCCTACATGGATTAGAGTAATTGATCTGGATTATTTTGGGCATGAAATGAGATCGGAGATATAATAAATAAATGCACAAAGATATTGCAAGAGAGACAACAATATAACAAAGATATAGCGGAAATAAAACAAGAGTCACAGATATATAATAATACATGATTTCTATTAACGAAATAAATGTACAGAGACTGTAAAATATAGAGTGAAAGACTCGGTAGAATGGTGGTAGCTTATCTCTAAGAAGAGATGTGACAGCTACTCACATCCGTGAGAAGATGATTATTACAATGAGGCTTTAAGGGCCTTTTTTAACATAATAAAAATCCAAAACCCTAACCCTGGAAGATGAAAATCCAAAAGGTTTGCGGGCCCCGATGGGGCTAGTTGATACGTCAACTTCCCAGGGGCGTAACTTTGGCATACGATCTCCATTTGGGGTGCACGATAGCTCGTTGGAAATATCTATCCGAGAAATACAAATTTTGGCTGAAAAACATGATCTATGATCCATGTCGCTAAAAATAGTAAATTACCAAAATTGCCAGAAATATGTTCTGAGCTAGTTGGAAAAGGTGGGTGGCCACCAATATCCACCTAGATCAATCCTCCCTTCTTAGGAATCAATGGTCTCCATTGTGTCGAGTTCCCGGAGGAGAGGGGAAAGTGATTGTTGAAACTGAATCTTGGTGAGTTGCTTGCCTTGCTAGAGAAGTTGTGTTGCTTAGCTTATTGAAGGCTGTCACGAACTTGTGGCTGGAAGGGTTGGAACTTTTTAACCAGCCTGGCTACATGAGATGAATGTGTGCAAAATGAATCTTTTTGCTTTGTTGCAACCTTGTCGACCTGCTTCTATTGGATAGAAGGTGCTTGGGACGAGGTTGTAGCAGTTGCAGTGTCCTTTTGTTCCCCTTTTGAATAGATTGTAAAGAAGATGAATTTTGCAGTATGAGATACTACCTTGCAACACTATTCAAGTGGGGTAGTAGTTGGAACTACCTCTGGTATCCTGTAGAGATGACCCCCCAAAGTAACAATGACAATACGGGGTCGAGACTCATAAATAGCATGGTGCTTCCACATATATGGTTGGCCTAAGAGAACATCACAAACATCCAGTGGGGAAACATCACATAATAACTCATCTCGGAAGGGTTGGATGTCGTATGACAATCGACACTGCTGACTGACACGAAGATCTCGTCCTTGGCGAAGCCACCCGATGTTGTATGGTTGCGGGTGTGGTGTTGTCGACAATCCCAACTGTTTGACAACCTCTGCTGAGATGAGGTTCTTCTGGATTCCGCTATCAACAATAAAATGCAACGGGGTCCCCTTCACCCACATTTGTGAATGAAAAAGGCATTCCCCCTCTTCAAGATCTGTTGGTTCTTCTGGTTGAATTGTTGTGGTCGTGACAATAGCAGTGGGGTCTGTGTCAATGATCTATCTTTTCCCATTATTTTTAGAATCAGATTATGAATCAGGGTTCGGCTCATTGTCTTTGATCTCAGCCACCAATGACTATTTTGAGTGACATTCATCGGTGTTGTGCTAGGGTCTTTTATGGAAATCGCACCATTTTTCGGTGTCCTTTGTCTTCTCGTGACCCTTCTTTTCCTATGTCTTGGACTGGTTTTCGAGAGACTGTTTGTTAGGGCTGTCTTTGTCATACTTTGGTTGTTGTAGATTTGCAAACCTGAACTCCCATTTGTTCTAGTGCTTAAACTTCTGCTCTATTTTAACAACATATCAATAAGAAGCACTGAGTGATGAGATGTCCAGAAAATCCATTTCAGTTTGGATGTGTTTGTGTAGATCCCCACAGTATTTCAGAACCAAATGTCATTTAGAGTCCTTGATACCCATCTTGGTGTGCAAGGTATGGAAGGTATTGGTGAACTCTGTAACTGCTTGGCCCCTCTCTTGTCGCAGTGTGGTCCATCTCATGTACTGGTCCTCATAGTTGCCAACAAGGTAATATTGTTCTTTTACCGCATCCACAAAAATATCCCAAGTGGGATCAACCCCATATATTTCAGACTTCTCTGTGGAACTCTGCTCCCGGTAAGTTTCCCACCTTTGTTTGACATGGGGGAGAGCCTTAAGGAGTGAGAATGTGATCTTTTCCTTGTCAGAAAAATCATGAACAAAGAAATAGCCTTCTAGACGATTTAACCATTTATCTAGGGCATATGCATCTATTTGACCCTCAAATACGAGAATATCAAAATTAACCTGTACCTTGAAAGGCAAGGTGCCTCCAAAGTGGTCGCTTGATGAATATGCGCCTGATGCTATCGAGAGGCGTTGAAGGATGCGGGAAAAATTCTCCATCATTTCATCCCTCTGTCGTGTGAGAGCTTTCTCAAGCAACAGACTGATAGGATCGTCTGCTTTGTCGTTTTTATTTTCTTCCGCCATTGAGGGTTTCTTGGGTGTGCGAGAGCGATTGTCCTCAATAGAGACAAACTCAAGACCCAACTTTCTATACTCAGACCTCGTTGGGGACATGCACTAAAAACGATCAAGAGAAGCCTGCTCTGATACCACTGATCCGAATTATTTTTGGCACGGAATGAGATCAGAGATATAACAAAAAAATGCACGAAGATATTGCAAGAGAGACAAAAATATAACAGAGATATAGCAGAAATAAAACAAGAGTCACAGATATACAATAATACATGATTTCTATTAACGAAATAAATGTACATAGACTGTAAAATACAGAGTGAAAGACTAGCTAGAATGTTGGTAGCTTATCTTTGAGAAGATATGTGACAGCTACTCGCATATGTGAGAAGATGATTATTACAATGAGGCTCTAAGGGCCCTTTTTAACATAATAAAAATCCAAAACCCTAACCCCGAAAGATGAAAAGCCAAAAGGTTTGTGGACCCCGATGGGGGTAGTTGACACGTCAACTTCCCAGGGGCGTAACTTTGGCATATGATCTCCCTTTGGGGCACACGATAGCTCATTGGAAATATCTATCTAAGAAATACAACTTTTGGGTGAGCAACATGATCTACGATCCATGTTGCTCCCCAGTTTCTCAAAAACCATCATTAAGGGTCTCAAAATGGCCTCGAAAGTTAAAAACTGCTAAAAATAGTAAATTACCAAAATTGCCAGAAATCCATTTTGAGCCAGCTGGAAAAGGTGGGTGGCCACCGATATCCACCTGGATCAATAATCATGTAGTGTCTATCCCTCTTAGGCATAAAGAGTGTGAGAAAAATGAAGAGCAGAACAGAGTTCAAGTTTTGACTCATGCAAACATTCGACACAAACCAACAAAAAACAAATTTTGCGCAGTAATAAACTCTGCGCAGTAAATAAACTCCGTGTAATAAATAAAATCCATGCACTAAATAAACTCTGTGCAGTAAGTAAACTCCACGCAATAAATAAAATCCGTGTACTGAGTAAACTCCGCGTAAATATGAGACCGGGTTCGCAATTGGTGAAATCAAATAATTATTGTGTTTAATCAAATTAAAAACAATATGGTTAATGTGATCAAGGAACCAAATGATATTAGAAACTCAAATAAAAAACAAAGTATTATCAGAGAGAACACCTCTGAATACACAATGGCAACTTCAATTCAAAAATATTTTCAGAATTGATATATTTGATTACAATCCGTTTCAGGTATATATACAAACAAAAATGCCTCTTCAATCTTATAAAAAGATTAATCAAGGCAGTGATGGTGTCTCATGGCCTGCAAAGTTTAAGGCTGTTGGAATATTGGTTGTTGTCATTGATGTCAACCCTAGTCATGGGTTTTGGACTGCAAGATTGATAAAGGTATTTGGACATGAAGGACAATGCACATGCATATACAACACCCATGAATGGATAATATACATCATGTTGTTTCTGGTGGTATGTGGCATGTCACCTGGATCCTCATGGTTGAGAAGAAATGAATTTTTGAAGATGACAAAGTGAATTGAAGAAGGAAGTACATGTAGGCCCTGAAAATAATTAAAGAAAAGAATTACAAAATAAGAAAGTGTCAGGTTGGCCCTAATGTTAAAAATAAGTGACATAAATGGTATAAATAAACATCATTATACATTCATTTGATACAAGTCGAATTTCAGAGGTAATAAGAAGATAAGAAGGCCGTATTTCAAGGGAGGATGAAGTCTTTTGGTGATGTGTTCTAAGGTATGTTATTTTCAGGTCATCTTACCATTTTTGCTATAACTTTTTTTCTAGAACGATTCATATGGTAAAATCGATATGGTATTGAGAAGACATATCAAGGTACCTCTATTAAAAATTTCAGCTTTTGATTCGCTATAATTATGGAGATAGACTCTATGGAAGATAGGGTTTGTGACCAGTCCTCAAGCTAGTCATAAACATGTGCTCCGGGTAAAATAGTCATAATGTTTTCATACATAATCCAAATGAAGTGGGACCACTTCCATTGGAAAGAGTATGGACTGTAGTTTCTTTTATGTGGGTTTCAAAATCGGATGTTAAATATTGAGAGCGGGGCATGTTGTACAAGTTGGGTCTTCTAAACAGACCGAAATTGAATACAGTCTACCATTCTTTCTATAACTTCTTTTTGGGGAGGATTCAAGGAGTGAAAAATGGAGGCGTTTCAGAGAATAAATTGAATAATATTATCTATAGGATCAGAGTACTCCAAGAATTGAAGAATTGCATAAATTGAAGAAGTCTCAGGAAGCATTATTAGGTTCTATGTGATGATTGGTTGATGGTGATGATTTAATGTAACGTTGTATTATCTCTCATATATTCTTGGGTTGAAGGAAGGGGCAAGGATGGAGAGTTTAACTCTCTCTTGATATTGGAGGATTGTATCTTCCTCTTGTAGGTTTATCCCTCCCTCTACATTTGGAAGTTGTAGCTACCTTTGGAAATCATTACTTCCCTTGAAAAATAAACTATTGATTATTTCTCATATATTTTGCATGGTGTATGATGGTGTATTGGTGTAACTCTTATACTATTGTTCATTTCTCATTGGATATAGTTGAATGGTTTAAGTATAAGTTGAAAAAGGTTTTAAAATGTACTTGATACTGATTCACCCCCCTCTCAGTATAAACAATTGGTATCAGAGTGCATTACCTTCAGTACAGTTTAACCACTAGAAGGAATATCCTATGCAGAAATGGAAGACAACATTCCAAATTGGATTTCACCATTTGATGGAAGCAATTTTGAATACTGGAAAAATAGAATGGAAACTTACTTGAAAGATCTTGGGGTAGATGTTTGGTTCTTAGTTGCTTCAGGATATAATGCTTTGAAGAAACCAAAGACTGCAGCTCAGAAGGAAGCAAAAATGAACAACAAACTGGCAATAGATATCATCCTGGATTGATTGACAAATTCAGTGAAATCCAAGGTGGGATCATGTGCATCAGAAAAATAGATTTGGGATAAGCTACAAGACCTTTATGCAAGGGAAAAAGCAGAAGAAGAAGAAGAAGAAGAAATTGAAGAAGATTACAACATCTCAGATTTCAAGGAAGAAAATAGAGGTCAGTTCTTTTTCTTTAATTGTGAAGGAGTAGGACATGTTGAATTTGAATGTTCTCATCCAAGGATTGAAAGATATGACAATGAAGAAGAAAAAAATCATAAAGTAGAAATGATTCAACAAGAAGATGAGAATCTTAAAAAATTGAAGCATGTTGAGATTGAAAATAACAAGCTCAAAGACACGCGTAGAAAACTAAGAAGTGAATTGGTTAGTTGTGAAAAGACAGTTGTAATCTTGAAGAAACAATTAAAAGACTTTGAGAAACTAAGAGAAGAAACCATTTCCTTGAAAACTCTACTCTAAGAAGAAAGAAGAATAGGAGAAATAAGGAATGTCCAAACGAAGAAGAAAGAAGAAGATTCTGAGAAACTTGAACAAGAAGTTGTCTCATTGAGGAAGAGCTTAAGAAACTCTCAAGTGTCAAAAGACTTAATACATCTTGGATGCATGGGTGAAACTTCATACAAAGAAGATGCAAATACCAACAAGAAGGTTGAAGAAAGAGCTACATAGACAGTTGATGAGAAGTGGACCAGGATACCAGAAAGAAGGAATGATTACAAAAGAGATGAATATCCAAGAAGACCTCCTACCTTCAAGAATCAAAGAAGCTTCAATCAGTATGAAGGAAACTACAGAAGAATAGATCATGATCCCAGATGGACTACATCACAAAGAAGCCCACTTACTCCAAGGTATCAACATTTCTTTCTTGATCATTGTTATACTTGCAAAAATTTTGGACATAAGGCAATTAATTGCAGAATCAATGAAAGGAACAAATACGCAAGAAACATGAATGGTGTAAACAAAAGATATGGAAATAATCATGGATTTGTCAACAGAAGTTATAATTCATTTTACCCGTTGATGGACAAAAATATTGTATGCTACAAATGCAATTATCTTGGTCACAAAGCACAAGATTGCAGATATATGAATGAAGATGTCCCTATGCCAACCACAGTATGGAGAAGGAAAGAGATTCCAAACAATGAAGATTGTCAAATAGCATTGACTGCTGAAGAATGTAAAGAAGAAGATGAATGGTACATAGACAGTGGATGTTCTTCACACATGACCGGGGATCAAGACAAATTCATCAGCTTGAAGAGAAAGGGTGGCAATGTTTCAATTGGAGATGACTCATCTGCCAAAATACTTAGAGAAGGTGTAGTAGAGCTTAGAAGAAAAAATGTAAAAGAAAAGAATGTTTTATTAGTTGAAGACTTGAATCATAATATACTCAGTGTTAGTAAAATGTGTGATCAAGGATACACTCTTATGTTTGATATCCGAAAATGTAAAATCAGAGAAAATAACTAAGGAAGATTGGTTGCAACTGCAACAAGAAGACCGAACAACATATACATCCTAGACATGAAGAAGAGAGAGAAGACAGATGCCACACAAAAGGATTCTAAGGAAGAAAATGTCCCAAAGACCAAAAATAGGGATGAAGTAATGTGAAATCACGAAGGTGGGTTACACTTTCTTGACAATTAGCTCTTCAAAATTCCGAAAAACATTTTTTCGGCCGAACTAATAATATTTTTCGGTCGAAAACATAAACATCAAATTGAATGGTGCAATAACAACCCCCTTGATTTGCGTGTACAAATTTGGTCGGACGGATATTTTTTTTCCGGCAATAAGTTTTCGGCCGAAAAATAGTTCGACCGAACTATTTTTCGGCTGAACATTTGTTCAACCAAACTATCTTTCGGCCAAAAGATTGTTTATATATTACCGACACAATGATTGTGCAATGTTTTGCGCAAATTTGTGTCGTGGTGTCGTTTGGTGTATGCTGTTGGTGTTGTCGTTGGAGGTCGTCGGGCGTGTTGTCGTTTGGTGTTGTCGCGAGCGCAACGGTTGGTCGAAGCTGGGGTCGTCGTTACGGAGCCAGGTAAGTTTCGAAACCCTTTTGTTTTGAATTTTTTGTTATCGTAGTTTCAAATTTGTGTTTTAAGTTTAGTTTAGTTTTGGACTGTTAGTTTATTTTAGTTTAGTTTTGGACTGTTAGTTTAGTTTTGGAATGTTAGTCTAATCTTTAAAACTTGGCCTATAAGAACTTTTTTCGGGTTGTGTTTATGTGATAAGGAATCCTTAGGTAAAAAAATATACATTCTTCCCCTATAAAATTCAACATATAACCTTTTAAAAAACACTTTAACTTTAAGTATTAACCCATTTATTATGAAACAAAAAGTATTTAACCCCATTTATTATGAAACAAAAACTTGTGATCAAATTTGGAAACCTTTTTTCATGCACTTGTTGGTGTTTCTTCCTGCCACGCCGTTCTCCTCAACATGGTAGTATTTGGCTTTCTTTATCACCTATGTTCTTTATCACCTCTGTTCTGCATACACGCAGAGGATTAGATCACTGGATCGATCAGACTCACAAAATCTCAGGAATCCCAAGTTTCCCATCGAGAAAATAGCGTACAGAATTCAATCTTTTGCAGTTCGAATCTTGCTCTTTTGTATCCATCAGCTTCAACGCTTTCTTTATGGAATTTGTAATGGATGTCTCTTGAATCTTCCCATGATTCACAGTGGGAATCACCATCAAAATCTTCAACATCTTCATCGTCCTCCCGGTTATATGACAAATCCGACTCGCCGGAACCACATAGAAACAGTGCCCTGGGCCTTTGCACCTGCGTTTTCACTTTACCTGGGTAGATCTGCTCGTCCAATCCTTGCAACACCTAATCACGAACCAATCGAAACATATCAAAGTAAATCCAACCTTCTTTACCTACAATTGTTAACATATATACCCGTATCGTTTAAATGTCATCGATATACAGTATGAGGTATCGTTCAGTGATGTATGTCCCCTGGTTATGCAAGCTACAAGTATTAGAATATAAGAACATGATCAATCGCTATATAAAATTACCAACATAACTCTGCCAATTTCCGGTAACTGTCCATTCCAGCCCATTAAATTTGAAATTAAGTTCATATAATTTGAAATAAAATTCACATATATTAGAATGATTCTGTTATCCATCTAAAATCTCTTAATTCCACTCAAACATTTCATTTCAAAGTTGAAAAGTATAAAATATTGTTAGTATTATTCAGAGCAATGATGGTGCATAGGTAACCAAGAATAAAAGAAAGCCCATCCCTGTACCCATATTATTGGGTTCACTACAAAACAAGTGTTATCATTGATCAATAGCTCATTTTGTGTATGATTATTGTTCTAATATGCAAAGTACATGGTAAATGTAGAAAATTGGATGGTCAATATAGTTTAGAACTCTTATCAAAGTTGTAACTTATCATCAAAGTTGTAAATATAAAATTTTAATATATATGCTATGTATAAATTAGAATGGAATATATAAATGTAAAATTTTAATATATATATATATGCTATGTATAAATTAGATTTTTGAATATATAAATGTTATAGGGTTCTTATACAAATATAGTGCATTTGTGTATGATTATTATTCTAATATGTGCAAAGTATATGGTAAATGTAGTAAATTGGATGGCCATATTTATTGTAAGTTTGGAACTCTTATCTAAGTTGTATATATTGCAAGTTTGGAACTCTTATCAAAGTTGTAAATGTAAAATTTTAATATATATGTTATGTATAAATTAGATTTGAATATATAGATGTAATAGGGTTCTCATACAAATATAGATAAAAGTCAAATATTAAGGTTAAGGTTAAAGTTAAGTTAGAAAAACCTTATGTTTGTAGATAAATTAGAAAACCTTCAACAATCATAAAAAGATATACCTCTATGGATTCAAATGTTGCT
This sequence comes from Picea mariana, assembly GCA_032191745.1. NCBI lineage: Eukaryota > Viridiplantae > Streptophyta > Pinopsida > Pinales > Pinaceae > Picea > Picea mariana. Next base: position 279,983 of record JASDQU010736734.1, on the reverse strand, counting down.
TATTGACAAAGGGTCAATGGATATGCAACCCAATCCTATGGTAGTGTAACCCCTTGCAATAGGGGGCGATGGAGCAAAGGGGATGTCACGATGAGATAAGAAAGTGGAAAGAAAGATGGATCCAAAGGAACAAAGAAAAGCCAAAACAAAGAGATAAGAGAAAGAAATGCAACTTAGAAGGTTCGGATGGATAATTTGAGAAAATAGGGAGAAGACATTTGAGCAATAGTGATAGGAGAAGAAGGAGAAGGGAATCATTATTGAGGAGCATCGAGCAAAAGGCCACGCCTAGGATGCGCACACAAGAGGAAAATGAATTGAAGGGATGCACCCAAATGAAATATCCCAAATAATGATTTGGCTATCTACCTGAAGTTTCTTTGGGTTTCTGAATGTGGTTTCAAGGATTCTGGATCCAATTTAGTTTATTCTCATAATGATTGGGGTTTTAAGCTTGTTTTCACTGCATGCAAATAGTCATCATTGGGAAAAGGATATTACAATCCTCCCTTCCTAGAATCTTCTCTCCCCCCTCAACTGGTAGACCTCTCCACCTGATCAGAAACTCCCTAATAATTCGACTCCTCAACTTCCTCTCCCTGGACTCCAAAATCTCCTCAGGGTCCAACTCCAGCTGACCTTCCTCATCTAATAGGGGTAACTCCATGGAAGTAGTAATTAGTTGTCCTAAATCCTTTTTAAGGCATGACACATGAAACACATTATAGATTTTATTACCCTTTGGCAATTCAATATTGTAAGCCACCTCCCCCACTCGCCTACTAATCCTGTAAGGGCCATAAAATCTCGGCTTCAGTTTCTCTGCCCCACTCATTTTCAATGAAGACTATATGTAAGGTTGTAGCCTCAAAAATACCAAGTCTCCATGTTAGAATATAATGGATTTGCTCGTTTTACCATTGACAATATCACTATTGTCACCCAACCATAGGCCAAAGAAACCCTCCGAGCACCTTAACCTTGAAAGAGAATCAATTAGGAAGCAAACCCTAGGCTAGATATCCAAACTTGCAAGTTCGTATATCCTATATATTAATATTCTATATGGTACTAGTTTTTAGTTTTCGTTCATATTGCATCACCATCTAGGTTTAGAACCTTGGCTTAGAATGATAGAACCATAGATCGGAAATATAAATATCCCACCTTTTATTTGGGGGAAACTTGTCCTTAGACTCGATAACTTGGAACTTCTCACTAAATTATTTAATATGCATGTCCCTCTAGAAAAATGCA
>JASDQU010736734.1:238204-278626 GCA_032191745.1 Picea mariana | reverse complement strand
AGTGACATAAATTCTATAAATAAATATCATTATACATTCATTTGATACAAGTCGAATTTTAGAGGTAATAAGCAGATAAGAAGGCTGGATTTCAAGGGAGGATGAAGTCTTTTGGTGATGTGTTCTAAGGTATGTTATTTCAGGTCATCTTACCATTTTTGCTACAACGTTTTTTCTAGAACGATTCAGGTGTTGAAATCACTATGGTATTGAGAAGACATATCAAGGTCCCTCTGGTAAAAATTTCAGCTCTTGATTTGCTATAATTATGGAGATACACTCTATGGAAGATAGGGTTTGTGACCAGTCCTGAAGCTAGTCAATAAACAGGTGTTCCGGGTAAAATAGTCATACATGTTTCATACAGAATCCAAATGAAGTGGGACCACTTCCATTGGCAAGAGTACGGATTGTAGTTTCTTGTGTGTGAGTTTCATAATCGTATGTTAAATATTGAGCGCAGGGCATGCTGTACAAGTTGGGTCTTGTGAATAGACCAGAATTGAATAAAGTTTATCGTTCTTTCTATAACCTCTTTTTGGGGAGGATTCAAGGAGTGAAAATTGGAGGCGTTTTAGAGAATACATTGAGTAATATTATCTATAGGATCAGAGTACTCCAAGAATTGAAGAATTGCATAAATTGAAGAAGTCTCAGGAAGCATTATCAGGTTCTATGTGATGATTGGTTGATGGTGATGATTTAATGTACAGTTTTATTATCTCTCATATATTCTTGGGTGGAAGGAAGGGGCAAGGATGGAGAGTTCAACTCTCTCTTGATATTGGTGGATTGTATCTTCTTCTTGGAGGTTTATGCCTCCCTCTACATTTGGAAGCTGTAGCTAGCTTTGAAAGTCATTACTTCCCTTGAACAATAAACTATTGATTATTTCTCATATATTGTGCATGGTGTATTATGGTGTATTGGTGTAACTCTTATACTATTGTTCATTGCTCATTGGATATAGTTGAATGGTTTAAGTATAAATTTAAAAATGTTTTAAATTGTACTTGATATTGATTCACCCCCCTCTCAGTATCAACAAAGGAGACCATCGCTAACAAATTCATTGATGGTGTCTCGAGTCTTGAAAAGTCAAGCCACTGATTTACCGTTTGCACAGAGGTGCTAAAATGATTACATCCTGACATACTCCCTCTTAATCATTTCAGAGAAAAGAGAACTGAAAATATGTAAAACAAAATTGATATAAACAATGCATTACAGCTTAGAGACCCCAATATTTCCTCTATGAATTTTTAATAATTCATTTCCCAAAGGCTTCGTAAATATGTCTGCAAATTGTTCTTCAGATCTACAAAACTGAACAAAAATCTCTTTACCAGTTACCAGCTCTCAAATAAAATGATACCTTGTATCAATGTGTTTACTTTGTTTGTGAACGACATGATTCTTTGATAGTGCAATGGGAAATTTATTGTCACAGACAATTTGGGTTGCATCATTCTGGTCATGCAACAATTCATTCAAGACCCTTCTCATCCACACAACTTGACATGCAGCTACAGCTGTTGCGACATACTCTGCCTCAGTAGAAGATAGAGTCACAATGAGTTGTTTCTTTGATGCCCATGCCACTGCTTCAGATCCAAAACTGAACACATACCCAGATGTGCTCTTCCTGTCATCAATGGAACCTACAAAATCACTATCAGTATATCTGATCAGCTCAAATTTTAAACTTGATGTGTATCGGATACCAAAGTCAGTTGTTCCAGCAACATATCTCAGGATGCTCTTTCTTGCTTGCCAATGAATACTCTTCGGAGTCTCCATGAATCTCGAAATCAAACTTACAAAAAACATGATATCAGGTCTGGTTGTTGTTAGGTACATAAGGCTCCCAACTAGCCTCTTATACAGAGTTGGATCAACATATGATCCCTCATCATACTTGCTAAGTTTGATATCATTTTCCATTGGTGTTGCAGCTGGCTTGCAATTCAACATTCTAAACCTTTTCAACACTTCATTTGCATAGTTAGTTTGACAAATGAAAATGCCTTCATCAGATTGATCTACTTCAATTCCAAGAAAATATTTCATCAATCCTAAATTAGTCATCTCAAACTCTATTTTCATGGCATTTTTAAAATCATCTACAGATAAATCTCCAATAAAAATCAGGTCATCAACATACAAACAGACAATCAAAATTTTACCTTCCTGATTTACCTTTGTATACAAAGTTGGTTCACTTGGACTTCTGCTGAATCCAACACCGATCAGGTATTCATCAATCCTGCTATACCAAACTCTGGATGCCTTCTTCAATCCATATAAGGCTTTCCTTAACTTGTAAACTTTATCTTTGTGTTTATTAATCTCATAACCCAGAGGTTGTCTTACATAAAACTCTTCTTCCAAATATCCATTCAAGAATGGAGACTTGACATCCATCTAATGCATGATCCATCTATTATGATCTGCAATAGCTAAGACCATCCCCATAGTGTCAATTCTTGCTACAGGATCAAATGTTTCATTGTAATCAATATCAGGTTGCTGACTAAACCCCTGAGCTACAAGTCTTGCCTTGTACCTTTCAACTTCACCATCTACATTCAACTTAGTCTTATAAACCCACTTAACACCAATATTGTTCTTACCTTCAGGTAAATCTACAAGATCCCAAGTGTTATTTCTTTCAATGGAATCAATCTCCTCATCCATTGCTTTTATCTAGACATCCTCTTTAGCAACTTCATCAAAACTTACAAGATCACATGCCATTAATGCAAAATTTGAAATCTGATCTACTTCTTCATTTTGATCATACAATTCTCTTAAGCTTCTAGTATTTTTTCCTTTAAATATGTTTCTTAATGAAGCTAAAGTGGGATTTGATTCACTACTTACCTATGAATCTGATTAATGTCCACCATGTCCAGATGGCTCACCACGCTCATGAGTTCTTGGCATTATAAATTGAGATGGGTTGAAATCTGGTGCTTCCCTTGTAGGACTTCTTGCTGCAGGCATATGTGCATGTGGAACCAACTGTCCACCTCATTCAGCCTATTCAGCTCCATCATCATCTTCACGGGATAACACAACTCCCTCTAAAATTGATTTGTCAATACTTCCATCCCAGGCTTCATCTTCTTTAAATTGAACATATCTGTTGATTACATATTTCTAGGTGTTGGGATTGTAGATTTTATAAGCCCTAGACTCTTCACTGTATCCAACAAAGATACATCTCACACTTCTGTCATCCATCTTCCTCCTCGTTTCTGTGGGTACATGCACAAATGCAACACATCCAAAAATTCTGAAATGGGAAACATTACAAGGCTTATCATCCCAATCTTCCTGAGGTACACGATCCCTCATGGTCTTGGTCAGACTTCTATTCAAGATAAAAATAGAGCAAAGAACCGCATCTCCCCAATATTCATTTGAAAGATGCTTATCTTTCAACTTGCTTCGATCCATATCCATGATGGTCTGATTCTTCCTTTCAACTACTCCATTCTGTTGTGGAGTATATCGAGTGGTAAACTTGTTTTTAATTCCATGAAGATCACAAAATTCAATGAATTCATTAAGTTTGTATTCACCTCCTCTGTCAAACCTTAAGATTTTAATTGTTTGACCACTGCCATTCTCAACCATAGACTTAAACTTCTTAAAAACATCAGAGGCTTCAAATTTCTATTTCAAGAAATACAACCAAGTCTTCCTACTGAAATCATCAATGAAAGTCATAAAATAAACACAACTAGTTAAAGAAGGTGTTTGCATAGGTCCACATAAATCCATGTGGACAATTTCCAATGGAGCTTTTGCTCTGTAAGAAACACCTGAAACAAATTTCTCTCTGTGATGCTTCCCAAGTATACAACTCTCACAAGAGCTTGCAGGTTGTTGGATACAGGGCAACCCCTTTACCATCTGCTTCTTCTGTAATAGATCTAAGCCACCAAAATGTAAATGACCATATCTCAAATGCTATAGCCAAGATTGATCTAAACTTTCAGCTTTATAAGCATTCAAAGAACTACTTAAATCATTCCTCATAACAAGTGGAAACATTCTATTCTTGGTCATCTCAACTCTTGCAATCAACTGTTTGTTGGGTAATTTATCATAGATTGTACATACCTTGTTCTTGAAGAATACTCTGTACTTTTTCTCCATTAGTTGTCCAATACTAATAAGATTGCATTTTAAACTAGGAACGAAATAAACATCGTCAATATTTATTCTTTGATTATTCTTAGTGTGGACTGGAACTACACCTTTACCATTAACTGTAACCTTACAGTCATTTCCCAGTTTTACTTCAGACTGAATACTAGTATTAATAGAAGAAAATAAATCCTTATTACCAGTCATGTGGTTACTACAACCACTATCCAAAAACCAAATATCATTTGCACTTTCCTGAGTGACATTACAGGTTAGAAACACAGTATTTTGATGATCCTCAGACTCATTTGTGATATATGCAGATTGCTTTCTAGCATCTTCCTGCTTCTTCCAACATTTGTTAGCAAAATGCCCAAACTTTTTACAATACTAACATTGTACTTTAGTTTTATCATACCTCTAATTTTCTTGTTGCCAGGGTTTGTTGCTGCTCCCTCTTAAACTAGGAGGATTCTGCTGGGACTTCTCCTCAGACTTTGATTCAATTTTTTTATCCCTTTGACCGAAAAATCGACCTCCTTTTCCACAATTATAAAATCTTCCTCTGCCTCTAGTAACATGCAGTTGGGATTTGAAAGCATACTCCATTGATCTTTCTTCATATATAGATATCCTAGATTCATGAGCAACACGAGAACGAGTTAATTCATCAATTTGCATTAGACTTAAATCTTTAAATTCCTCTATGGTTACCACAATAGGTTCAAACTTCTTGGGAAAACTTCTCTTCACTTTCTCAATAAATATTTTACTCTCAACATCATCTCCATACTACCTGAGCTGGTTCACAACACTCATTACTTGAGTCATGAAAGTATCAACACTTTCATTATCCTTCATCTTCAGATTTTCAAAGTCCCTTCTCAAGTTCTGCAACTTGATTGTCTTCACCTTGGACACACCTTGATAACAGGTTTAAAGAATGTCCCAAGCCATCTTCGAAGATGTAGCACTAGCAATATTCATAAAAATGGATTCATTTAATCCTTGCTGGATTAATCTAGAAGCTTTATTATCCTTCTTCCTATTTTCCTTCAGCAAAACATGGTCAACATTAGACATAGCCAATTCTGCTGCAGCATCAGCTGGCTTGACATAACCATCAATAACATAAGACCACAAATCCTGAGAACGCAAAATCGTCCTCATTCGAATATACCAGGAATCATATGATTTCTCGCTCAGGACAGGAACCTGAATCTGATAAGAACTGCTACCAGACGCAGCCATTAATAAAAGTTTGAAAGAAATCAAATAAATCTTCACGTAGGAAAATAGGAAATTGAAATTGGGCACCAACAAAAATTATCTACGCTGAAATGAGAAACTAACAAGATGCTCTACAGGAAAGATTGGAAGCTCTGATACCAAATGAGAAAAACAAAGAGCAGAACGGAGTTCAAGTTTCGGCTCATGCAAACATTCGACGCAAACCAACAAAAAATAAACTCTACGCAGTAAATAAACTTCGTGCAATAAATAAAATCCGTGCACTAAATAAACTCCGCGCAATAAGTAAACTCTGTGCAATAAATAAAATTCGTGCACTAAATAAACTCCGCGCAATAAGTAAACTCTGTGCAATAAATAAAATTCGTGCACTAAATAAACTCCGCGTAAATATGAGACCGGATTCACAATCGGTAAAATCAAATAATTACTATGTTTAATCAAATTAAAAACAATATGGCGAATGTGATCAAGGAACTGTAATGATCCCAAGCCAAATTCTTTCTTGGAATCACTAACTACTACTAATTTATTGAGTTATTAAGTGCATAGAAGATTCATCAACACATGGAGATCACAATATATTCAAGATGTAGAAGCACAAGCAAAGATCTGACCTTTTTATTATGAGCAATGTAAGATCAATACAATAGATGGCCGATCTGGCATAAACCTCAGATGGCCGTACAAGCAATAGTTATGAGTTGCTACAAAATGCTCCCGACAACACAAAATAAGCCTCCAAATGCTGGATATACAATGAAGACTGAATCAAGCAGATCTGAGCCATACTAATGCTCAACCTCCAAGCTGGAAAGTGCCACATCCTGCTAGAATGTTGAAGCCCTCAATAATTCTTCCCTGCTACCAAAAGTGTCCAATCATCCCGAGAAATATGCCAAATGATAGATCGAGCAACTGTAAGGACAACCCAGATGTCCAAATTCCCAAATCCACTCTCAAACCCCGTAGATCTGAATTCTCCACTGAATGGTGCGCCCCACAGGATGACTGAAACCCTAGCTGGTTCGGCCCTGATGAAGGAGGTCTCCAAACGCTATGAAACTCTCCAAGAATATAGATTGGGCTATGAGAATCTCGTGGGAGAAGTTTTGGGCTCAGATCTCAAGCAGATCTCCCTAGATCTGAGTTTTACTGAATCACAGGACGTCCCCTATGGCTCCAAGACGTCCCAATCTACAGACAAATGTAGAATGATGATAACCCTCCAGAAAATCCCTCAAACTAATGGTCCTACCCCTGCAAACAAAACCCAACTATCGGAATGACCCCAGGCCCTCAGGATAAGTTGGATCGAACCTCCCTCTAGATGATGGTGCGCTGTTGTTGGAAACACAAGAATAGTACAACCTGCTACCTTTTGGAGCGCTAGATGGAGATGGGCTGAGACTAGAATGGTGTGGAGGAGTCTTTCATCCCTGAGACCAAGCTGCGGAATAAGGTGAGTGGATATTTCACCACTGAGTTGCTCACAAGGGTTTGTACAGCAAAACCCCCAAACTGAATGCTCAAGAGCAATAGAAAATGCTAATCCAAAACCAAAATGAGTAATAGGTGCACCCCAGCCTCTTACTTATACTTTTCCTTCTAATTCTCTGTTGAGTTAGGTTAACTCCCATGGTTAATCTTCTATTCTTCTGTTGAGTTATCTTTTACTCCTTTATCCTTTTCCTTTTTTAAGTCAACTTAAAAATATAACTTTTAACTTCTTGACTTTCCCCCCCCTCAGTGTGAGACTATGACCTAGTGGGGGTGGCCAGGCCACTGAGTCTCCTCATCACCTCTCTAAGAGGTGGGGGACATTACAGGAACCAAATGAGTTTACAAACTCAAATAAAAAACAAAGTATTAACGGAGAGAACACCTCCGAATACACAATGACAACTTCGATTCAAAAATATTTTCAAAATTGATATATTCGATTACAATTCGTTTCAGGTATATATACAAACAAAAATGCCTCTTCAATCTTATAAAAAGATTAATCAAGACAGTGTCTCATGGCCTACAAAGGTTAAGTCGGCCACCGCTAACAAATTCACCAATGGTGTCTTCAGTCTTAAAAATTCAAGCCACTGATTTATCGTTTGCTGATTACATCTTGATAGAGTGGATGTGGCATCAAGCTGTGGAATTAACCACTATGTAGGTACAAGGGTGGAAGGTTTACTCGTATCTAAGTTTGATGGTGATCGGAGAAGTTAGATCTTCGATTAAGGGGAGGAATGTGATATTAAGTAATCTGAGAGTGTGAGCTGATTGGGACCAAGTTATGACTAAATAAGTCTAATGCATTGATGAACCATGTACATGAAAATGATACCTAGAGAACTAGCAGCGGATGGTACCCATGTATCTCGATAGATGGATCTATTTTTATATGGACATCAATGATCAATTGTTTGCAAGTGCAAAAGGAAGATGCAAAAGTTTGAGGCAGGTACAAAGAAGAAGCAAAAAAATGTTTGAGGATGAAACTCAAGTGAGTGCGTGTTTTGTAAATCAAATTCTCCATCATGCAAGGTTCGTGGTCTGCCAAAAGCACCACCAGTAAGAAACCACTTGATGTGATGGTTCCTAAGCATCGTAATGGTAGAAAATTGAAGGAATCCCAACCATATGAAGATAGAAACTGAAGATGATGACATGACTCAAATAAAGACCTAACCAAGACATGTATTCGTTAAGGAGGAGACATTGCAGATCAAAGGAGCAACTTGAAAAAGATTTAGCACAAGACCAATTTGAGTATTTGAGAGAAGCATTGGGCATTATAAATATTGATGTAAGATGTAATTAGTAGTAGAAATTAGGGGGGAGTGTTGGAGGTATTAATTTCTACCTACCAACAACCACCAAACTTCGAGAGAGTTCCACCTTCCTACTCTGAGGACTCTAGATGCTCCAAAGTCTTCCAAAGCCGCTATAAATACAAGGGAAATGTATATGCATTAATCAATTTGAGCAATACAATTGTCTGTTTGTTCTTTACTGTCTCTGTGTTATTTTTTCTGTTTCTACCCCTTCATGTTGGATTTTGAGATCATCTTAGGAGCGCACCACTACCATTATACGCATGTTTTGTGACGTTGAGCCTAAAGACCTTCGTGACATTGAAGGGACCGGACCTTATGCCCAAGCCCTTCGATACCACCAAAGGAAAGGTGGAGTGCTGGCAGAATGGAAGGAAGCACAGAAAAAAACCGCTGATATTGCTGGTTACATTGTCAAGACAAATGGAAGGTGAATACATATTTCCTCTTTTATCACATTTCAAACTTAAATTTTGGATTATAGATTCTCACTTTCTCTGGGTTTTTTTTTGTTAATCAGTTACTATGGGATGTATTTGGATCAAATTTTGAGTATTGTATTGGCAAAGGTGAAACAAGGGGAGCCTTTAGAAGTGGCTATACACCTAGTTGGACTAGACGAAGCGGCCAAGGATTTCCAAAATAATATTGTGAATCTAAGCAACACAAAGATGGTCGGGATTATGAGAATGGGTGACCTAGGGAAGTCAACTCTAGCTAAACATCTCTAAAATGTGAGACATTCTGATTTTCCACGATCTTTGCAGAAGCAGCTCATTCGTGATCTGTTGGGCCATGATTTGGATATTGATAATACCATCGAAGGAAAGGGTATTTTGAAACGTAGTTTACAAGATCTTTGAGCTCTGATTGTTCTGGATGACGTGGATGATATTGAGCAAATCCACAGTCTACTAGATATGGATGGAGTGGGATCTCATAGTCTGATCTCGTGATAGGGATTTACTAAGAAGATCTCCAAATACATCATGTAAATCCATATCGTGATAGGGATTTACTAAGAAGATCTCCAAATACATCATGTAAATCCATCTCGTGATAGGGATTTACTAAGAAGATCTCCAAAAGCTTTGTTATATGATGTAAAGCCATTAAATAGATATCATGCCCAAGAGCTCTTTTGCCTCAATGCTTTCCTTCTATCAGAACTAGTTTAAGGATTAGAAGATTTGGTTAAAGAGCTCTTAGAAATATGTGGCGGGTTGCCTTCATCCTTAAAAGTTTTCGGCCAACTTGCAATCGTGACAAAACCTATTGGAAGCTGTAGGTGGAAAAGTTTGCTAAACGATTACCGGATGATATAATAAACACATTAAAAGTTAGTTACCAGGCTCTGAAAAAAGAAGGGAAAGAGATGTTTTTGGACATTGGGTGTTTCTTGGTGGGAGAAGATAGAGATCTAATAGTTCGAGTCTTAGAGGGATTAGGTTACTACTATGTCAGAGACTGCCTTGAAAGTCTACGACAAAAATGCCTTCTGGAATATAATTATGATGTGGAGACCAGCAATTATGTAAGGAAAATAATCAGCGTCATATTTTGTTTCCTCGTAGTGAAATCTTTGATACAGATAAAGTGCAAGGATGAACACCCTAAGTTTTGCCGACTTATAATGCACAATCAAGTTAAGGGATTGGCAAGACATATTGCGAGAGAGGATTTTTTTGAGTTCTCAAAACTGTGCGAAATCTTTTGATGATGTCTGCTGCATACTTTTTCTGACAGACAAAAATGCCTTTGGCTGATTGATTAACCTCAATCCCTTAAAAATATTTCGTTATGCCAAGATCTGTCATCTCAAACTCAGATTGCATGGCATGTTTAAAATCTGTTAACTCAAGATTTCCTATGTAGATCATGTCATCAACATATAAACATACAATTAAAATTTTACCGTGTTGATCTGTTTTGGTATAAAGTGTTGGTTCATTTTGGCTTCTGCTGAAACCACTTTTGATCAGATAAGTGTCAATTCTGTTATACCAATCTCTTGGAGCTTGCTTTAAGCCATACAAGGATTTCTTCGACCGATATACTTTGGCTGCGTGCTCTTTGACTTCAAATCCATGTGGTTGATCGACATAAACTTCTTCTTCTAAGAAACCATTCAGGAATGCTGACTTGACATCCATCTGTTATACTTGCCATTTGTGTTGTGCTTCTATTGCCAATAGAGTCCTTACAGTGTCTAATCTTGCTATTGGAGCAAAATTTTCACCATAATCAGTACCTGGTTGTTGTGAGAATCCTTTGGCAACAAGTCTTGCCTTGTGCTTTTCAATCTGCCCTTTTTTATTGAGTTTAGTTTTGTAAACCCACTTGACACCAATACTCTTCTTGTGACTTGGCAAATCAACAAGATCCCATGTCTTGTTCTTCTCAATGGAGTCAATTTCTTGGTTCATGGATTGAACCCAATGTGGCTCCTTAGATGCTTCCTTAAAGGACGTAGGTTGGAATGACATTAAAGCAAAAAGATTGTGTTGCCCAAAGTCATCCAATTGCTGATGGATTTCTCTCAAACTTCGAGTTCTCTGATTTTGTGGTTCAGAGAATGAGTCTCTGCTGGAAGTTGTGTTATCCTAAGAGTTTTCAGGTGGTCTTTGTACTTGCAATCTTGGAAGAATATTTTGAGGTACTTGTTGTTCTGAATTTTCTGTGTTTTCAGAACTTGGCAGCAATGGATTTTGACTGTCCACTTGCTGATTTTCCGAATCATTCCAGAATTGATTTTCCAGAAATTGTACATCTCTACTGAGAATTGATTTCTTGGTGATGGGATTGTAAAGCCTATAAGCTTTGGATGTTTCACCATATCCAGTGAAAATACATTTTTCACTTCTGTCATCAAGTTTCTTCCTTAATTCGGAAGGTATGTGAGCATATGCTATGCATCCAAATGTCCTTAGATGCGCTACATTGAGCTTTGTCCCACTCCATGCTTCTTGGGGAACTTGCATCTTTAGACTAGTGGTTGGTGATCTATTCAGGAGATAAACTGAGCATGCTACTGCTTCATCCCAAAAAGTGTTTCTCTTTAAGAAGTGTTCTTGCCATATTCATTATTGTTTGATTTTTCCTTTCAGCCATTCCATTCTGCTGTGGAGTATACCTTGTTGTTGTTTGCATGATAATGCCTTGTGATTTGCAGAAATTTGCAAATTCTCTGGAGTTGTATTCTCCTCCTCCATCTGACCTGAGTACTTTGATGTATTTGCCACTCTATTTTTCAGCTTCTGCCTTGAATTCTTTGAATTTTGCAAATGTTTCAGACTTGTGTCTGAGAAAATAGATCCATATTTTTCTGCTGAAATCATCAATAAACGTTAGAAAGTAAAAGCTACCACCTATTGACTCTGTTTGCATTGGTCCACATAGGCCAGTATGAACAAGTTCAAGATGTTGTTTGACTTGATTGGAAGACTGTGGAAAACTAGTTCTCTTATGTTTTCCAAGTATGCAAGACTCACATGGGGGAATTTGCTCTTTAAATATAGGTAGACCTTTGACCATGGAGTTTTTCTGGAGAAGACTTAGAATCTGAAATGGTATATGTCCAAATATTGTATGCCAAACCATAGTTTCATTCAGGGTTGATGCACTTTGTGCATATGGTTGACTCAGATTTGCAGTTCTGAGGGTAAGGGGAAACATCCTATTTGGGGTCATATGGATTTCAGAAATTAATTTTCTGCTTGGGATTTTGTCAAATATCTTGCAAGATGTTCCCTCAAAAAGTACCTTATAGTCATGTTCAATAAGCTGTCCTACACTTAGAAAATTATGTTTTCAATCTGGAACATGATAGACATTGTTTATGTCTTTCTTTACATTCTGTTTAGTAAGAATATGAATAGTTCCTTTTCCTTGAACTTTGACTAAATAATCATTTCCAAGTGTGATATTAGATGAGATTGAAGAATCAATGCATGAAAGTAATTCTTTGTTACCTGTCATGTGATTGCTGCATCCACTGTCCAACAACTAGAGATCTTTAGGTTGTTGTTCAGTTTTGTGGCATGAGAGAAACATACCTCTTGAGGTGTCTCCCGTATGATTTGACACATGTGCTCTGCCTGAGAGCTAATCTGCTTGCTTCTTCCTGCATTCAGATTCATATTGCTTGTAATTTTTGCAGTAAGAGCATTATATGCTTGTTTTGTCATTTGATCTTCTCCCTCTGCCTCTTTGAGGTTGGAAATTCTGATGTTGATTTTGTTGCTGGTGTCTTTGACCTTGGAAATTTTGATTCGGATACTGTTGTCTGTTACCTCCACTGGAGTGAGGGTAACTTTGATTGCTCCCTCTTCCTTGGTGACCTCTGCTTCTTCCTCTGCCTCTCCCTCTGCTGAAGGAGAATTGAGTTTTGAAAGCATTGGAGATTGACTCATCTGTAAGATGCAGATTGGTCTCATGTGTCACCAGAGAACCAATTGATTCATCTGTTGAAAATCTTGACAGATCCTTGGATTCAAGGATTGTTGTTACAACCATTTAAAATTTCTTGGGAAAACTTCTGAGAATTTTCTCAACAATTCGTCGATCAGTGATGGTTTCACCAATCAGTCTGATCTGGTTCACGATTCCCATGACTCAGGTCATGAATTGATCTACAGTTTCGGACTCTGTCATCCTTAGAGTCTCGAATTGCATCCACAAGGTTTGCAGTTTAACTGTTTTGACCCTATCATTTCCTTGGTAGGAAGATTTGAGGATGTCCCAGGCCTATTTTGAAGAACCAACGTCTGTGATTTTTGAGAAAATTGAGTCATCCACAGAATTCTGAATCCAGAATTTCGCTTTATTTTTTTTGGTCCTTAGAGTTTCCTGAGCAATTCTTTGCGCGTTTGTCATGGCAGCGAGGGCGGCTGGATCCTGTTCTACATATCCAAGATCCACTGGTTCCCAACACTCTTTTGCTTTCAAGAACGATCTCATATGAAGAGACCAAAACTCATAGTTCTTCCCCAGTAGAATCGGACCCTGAGTTGGTCCTAAGTTGCTAGACGACATATTTTTTGAAAAAAGATTCCAGAAAAAAATAGAGGGAAAATTTTGTATTTACCTCCGATGGCCAATTTCTCGATTTGCCGATGGCCGAAGGGAGCTTATCGGGCTTGAATTGGCCTTTAGTCTCCTTGCAAGGTGACCACATTCCTTACTTTTAAAGCGCTACGGGATTTTTCGGCTCTTTGTCTTTCAAATCGCTAAAACGCAAAAATTCACCTTTGGACTTTTCAACGGTCCAGATCATGCAAGAATCTGACGATCCAGATCTTATCGAAATATCGTGAATCAGGACTTCGCGAGTTCTGATGACAAGCTCTTCCTCCTCATTTCCTCGATCTCCGAGTTGCCGAAATGGCGAAATGATTTCAAAGATCAATGATCCTCATTGATTTGAGGTCAACGACCGAGATTATGTCGGAGATTCGTGTATCGCGATTTCGCGACTTAAACACGCTAACTCTTGGTCTCTCGAATCCCGAAATGTCGATTCCCGAAATGTCGATGGCCCTTTCTTTTCGGGAGTTTTCCCAAGTCCTCGAATTTACGACACACGTCCCTTTACGATGGACGGCCCTCGTCGTTTCACGATTTCGTGACTTGCGACTCCAAAAGTTTTGTCAACTTAAAACCCCGGATGCCGAAATGCCGACTGTTTCCTCGATGTTCGCCACATGTCCGAACAAATTGACGGCTGAGACTTTATCGCTATTTCGCGTATCGCGATTTCGCGAGTTTCGAAGTATTGTTGCGACAGTCTTTCAAAACCGCGAACTCCGATATGCCGATGTGACGATGCGTTGATCTGTTGCCACCTGTCCTTTGAGATGGACGGCTGTAATCTTTTTGGGATTTCGCGATATTGAGTATCGGAGTTTTGGAGTGCAATCTTTTGCTCGTCCAACTCCCGATTACCGATTTTGCGATGTGATAAGATCGACGGTTCATGATCTTTCTTGATCCAACGGTCTAGAATGACTCGTGATTTTGCGATTCATGAATTTTCACGACATGTCTTCTGACCTTTACACCTGCGAGTCACGAGATGCCGAGATCTCGCCACGTGTCTCTTGATGGACGGTCCAGATGATGTCAGGATTTCACAGGTCAAAAATTCCTCCTCTGCTCTCTAGAGGATTAAATCTCGTGCACCTTCTCGCTGATCCAATGGTTGTCGGTCCTTTGCGCAAGATCTGACGGTTGAAACTCTTTTGCCTTTTCCGCACTCTCCTCATCCCTTCTGAACTAGTTTCTCGCGTTGGATACGTTCTCAGGACGAATCTTACAGCCTTAATGGTTGCTTTCTGCACCTGAAACGCGTTATTTACTTCTGTGGAAGAAAGATTCGTGAATCTTTCAAGGATTTGAAAGAATTTCACGAGTTCTTCGTTCTCTGCTACAATCTTTGACATATTTGAGCGAAATTAAGAAAACTTTAAACGATGCTGCTTTCTACAGCAATTTTTAACGATTTTGAACGTTTCCTTCGAGTTCTTTACACGTTCTTCCGTTCTGCAGCTCTTCTTCGTCAATCTTTGACGGTTCTTGAAAAAATGTGCAAGAGTCTTTAAAGTTTCTTCTTCTTCGGTCTCTTCTTCCTTGTTCTTTCGAGCATCGTACGCTCTGCGACCTCCGCAAGCTTCCTACGTTGATCTTTTGAACGTAAGACATTCTGCTTCCTTGTGGAGGTTTCCTGCGAGGTTCTTTCGAGAGTATGACGGACGGCTCTCCAAACCTTGTGAAAGAGACTGTGT
The DNA here is from genome assembly GCA_032191745.1 of Picea mariana. Lineage (NCBI taxonomy): Eukaryota > Viridiplantae > Streptophyta > Pinopsida > Pinales > Pinaceae > Picea > Picea mariana. The sequence continues at coordinate 263,601 of JASDQU010736734.1, read as the reverse complement.
CGCGTGCTCTCAAGATCCGTGAAGCTCAGCGCTATGATGATCATGTTGCTCTCTGGACTGTGTGAAGAGGCTTACTACTGAAGCTCTGATACCATGATAAATTGTGAAGCAAAGAGAAATGCAGAGAGAAAAGAATAGAACAGTGTATTGAAATGTATGAAGAAGTACTAAAGAAGTTGTTGCAATGCAATGGGAGATGGCTGAGCTAAATAGGCTCAAGCTAAACAAGAATAGAAAGTACAACTGTCCAGTACAGCTGGCAGTGTACAGTCAAACCGTTGAAGTTACATTATGTTTAACAAAAACATGAGCCCCTCCGCCTTAGTTGCTCAAGTAATATAACAGAAATATTTCAGTTGCAGGTGTGCGTATCTGGTCTTCACATTCTATCTTATTCCTATATTAGTCTTATTATCATTTTGCAGTATTTTGAGAAGGCCACAATTTAACTCGGTTTAATGTGAATGTGCTTGTCAGGACGGGTTAAAGTCCTGTTTGACACGAGGAATTCGCATTGCTAAAGGTCAGAATCCTCCACAACTCACGAATCACATAAACATTAGGGGTGTTCGCCTGTTGGTGGTTGATCATCCCATGGACTTGTCCTCATTTGCTATGTCGGGTGATTTGTTTTGGCTTCGCTTGAACGATTTTCCATCCATCTCCATTCCTTCTACCATTTCATTGGCCAGATTAAGAGTTTTGGAACTTCACGGTCCTCGTCACCACCTCCAACAGTCATTCGATAGATTTGATGAGGTAAGTAATTTAGATTTTAGAGAGTATTTTGATCCACTGTAGATTCTGGTAGCCAGTCATTAACAGATAATATGCATTGCAGCTTCCTTGTGAGTTGCATGAGTTGAATAGTGATTCGAGCGGAGCCACATCTGCAAGTGATTCGAGCGCCCGCGATCCGTTTGATGTTGAACATTATATGAATATCTGTAGAAATATTTGTGCTGGTCAACAATGCACCATGCCATCTTTTTCCCAATTTCCACAATGTATAGGAACCCTGATGAATAAGATAGCGTTCAAATATTTCACAATTCTACAATCATTCCCCATTCATTTCGATGAACTTAAAAACCTAAGACATTTAGATCTATCCCTTTGCACTAATCTGACTGAACTGCCTAATTCCTTCTCTGAATTATTGCATCTCCAATATCTAGCATTGCAATACTGCATTAATCTGTTCATCCCAACGGATATTTTGGGAGAAATATCCACACTTGAGTATGTTGATTTCAGAGGCTGTACTAAATTGGTATACTTGCCGGAGGGAATGCCAAAACAAAGGTCTTTAAGTATGTGAACCTAAAATTTTGCTTCGAATTAAAGACGTTGCCAGATCTTTCAAGTTTTGTACATATTAAATTTATCAACCTAGACGGTTGTGTCAAACTAGAAACCCTGAATGATGAAGGTCTGAAATCGTTGGAAGAATCTCATCGGAAGAGATCAAAGTGGAGGCGTGTTGGAAAATTAAGATCGTAGAAGGATGCGTCGACGCGAACGGTTGAAATTTGGAACGCCCCTTCCCAATTTTTTGTGAGTATCAGTTCACTTTCCTATATCCAATATATTTCATCATATATAGAGAGAGAAAATGAAGAGACCTTGGAGCATGGTTGTGTTGTTCCTGTGGCAAAGGCTTACAGTTGATTTGTGGTAGTGAATTGTGTGTGATATAATTAAATTGTAGTGGAAAAGGCAATGATCACAGGGTAGGGGTTTAATAAAGCTGGAATAGTATTGGATTTGATATCATAATTAAAACTTTGATAAGATGCAAGGCAGCTTAGTTCATGTCTTTTTTATTTGAAAATTGATTGGAGGTGTAATTTGTGTATTTATATTGATGTAAATTACAAATAGTGTTTTGCTAAAAAAAAAAATAGAAAATGTTTTATTAGGAAAGTTATTACAATTTGAAAATAAGAAATCTGTTAATAATAAATATATGAAATAAAAACAAATTAAATGCAATAACAAATAAGATTGGAAATAGAAAAAAAATAAAAATGCACAATCTAAATGTGACACTCATTCATAACAATGACTACCCATTTCATATACACTAATAGCATATTTATCAGGAAATTAAAAAAAAAGACAATATACTTATACATAAAACTCAAAAAGTGATTTTATTTTCTTAAAAAAATGCAATGAAGACCTAACAAAATGTTGAATTTCAAAGTTTGAAAAACTGACAAAATACAATGAAAGTGATGTCACGTGGAAATACTCTGAGCTCACTTAGTTGCAGAGTTTGCCAAACTGGCATAATGCAATGACAATGGTATTCACATGAAAATACACTGGAATCAGTTATTTGGGAATCGATATGCGTAGATGAACAAATTAACTGGAATCAATTAGTTGGGAATCGATATGCATAGATGAACAAATTAAAAAATTTAAATATCTATTTTCACCCGTAAACAAATAATTTGGATGATTGTTTGTGGTTGTGGTATGGATTTAAAAAAATTTGCAAAATAATATTAATTTAAAAAAATGTTTACAAAATGATGTCTTCCCCTTTTATATTTGTTATATTTTAAATACAAGAACATAGTACATGAACATTTCTTTGATAGAAAGTTCTCTTTATTTTTCTTTTTAGCTTTCATTGTACAAAACCATAACGCATCCAGATCCGTTTTTGTCATGCAAAATGTGCGTTGGAAAAAATATGTGAAAGGTAGGCAGTCTCTGCAATAAAAATAGATGTAGGTAGATACCAAGTTGAACCTACCGTATATACAATCTTCTGCATAATAATTTGGGCATTTCAATCTATGCTAAAATAGCAACTTGGCAGAAGATTGGAGAGCGAACACAAACATACTAACTGGAAAAAACATGGACACGGGAAAATAGAGAAAAATAAAAAGAGCATAACAACCTCATGTCACTAACAATAAACTATCAAATTTTCGAAGATTGCAACACTGATATAGGAAAATCAACTATAACTTACACATACAGATAAATAGTGGCATTAATCAAATTAAAGGTCAAAGATACAGAACTTAGTACAAACAAATACTCTAGGCATGCAAACCTTCTGATAAGTGGCGTTCAAGTAATACACATATGCATAACTTGGTATCCATACTCTAGGCATGAAAACCTTCTGATCAGTGGCGTTCAAGTAATACACATATGCATAACTTGGTATCCATTCCACTAATACACGACTCCCTGCACTGCTCGAGTTCGGAACTGTACCCGGCTTGGTTAAGGATAACCCCAAATGATGCAAAACCCACATATTAGGTCAAAGAGTGTTCATCAAGATTATTAATTTCAACACATTTCTTTAAGCTCGACTTCCTTTTACTAATAATGGACCCATGAGTTATAAACAAAACTTTATGATTGCTATAATGAATAAATAAGAGGAATTTTATAGGACAAAGATGGTGTTGTAAATGTTAACTAGAAGAAGAAACTATAGTTCATCTCATGCTAGAATGCCCATACCTCAAAAAGGTATAGAAAGAGGTGGAAAGATTAACATGAATTGAGAATCTCTAGGAAGGAAGAAGTCTTGAGGAGGCCTTCAAAATCTCTTGTGAAAATAAGGAGAGGCCTTCAAAACCTCATGTGACAATAAGGAGACTTCCAAGATGAAATCACTCCCACCCACTTAACATAGTTTGGAGAGTATGCTTGCTAGAAATCTAAAGTTTTTTTGAAGACAAAGAGACACTTCCCCTCAAATGTGTTGTCCAATTCTTAAATATTTTAAATGCCTACCCACTAGTGCAGAAAATTGTTAGAATTAATGCTTACTTTAGAGTTGGTTTGGATTTGTTAGAGATTGTTGAGATATTCTCTCAACCTATCTCTCTAAGTTTGGAATAAGTGTATAAGTGTATTGCATTTAGGTTTGTATATGCAATAATAATATAATAGTGTGATTGTTTTTGTGAATGCAATTATTTATAAGTTGGTCTCAGAGCTAGTTGCTCTCGGTGTAACACCCTCATGGGAGGGCCCATAAATATGTGGTATGTAATTTGTTGTTGTAGGAGAGTAGGAGTAGAATAGAGTAGAGTAGATATTTTTTGTTGTGAGTGATTGATATTGTTTGTCGTGTTCTTTGTGAGGGAGGAGGGAAGACTCCCATCACCTAAAAATATGAACATAGACGAACATGTGTACAGACTAGAATTGGATACAAAACAAGGAAGAGGTAGTTGGCTGCATAGGTTGAGATCGTTGTTGGTGGAGATCCATGTTAGATTAGATCTATGAATGGGTGATCTAAATGTTTTGTCTTCATTTTCCAAAAACAAAAATATTGTTTTTCCATGTTATATATTAGGATTTAGGGATTTTGAAAGAAATGGGGCTGACAAGAAATTTCCTTGCGTTTTCTCTATCGCCTCAACTGACTGTGGATATGCTAGTATTGACCCAACCACAGTCGGCATTTGTTGCTTCTAATCATTGTTTCCACCATAATTATTTTAGTAATGGCATTATTCATGATTGTTGTGAGATTCATTCGACATATACTATGCAGATGCCTTTAAGTCTTGAAGCCTCAGTTTGTATACTAGAGGCACTCGATTAGATGCAGAATAATCAATATTGGCAACTAAAAAGTCAGGAGAACCCTGGAAGCATGGATTTAGAATAAATGTGCAATCACAACAACTAATGAAGTCATAATTGTATATACAAATGGGGAGTAGCAGTGAACAGATATCTGCATCCATTGGGCTCCATAACAACGTGGACCAAAAAGTCCCAAAGATGGAGGATTTTGAGGATCGTATGACATATATGTTGGGGATCATGGAAGTGGGCACTAGGGGATCTACAAATCATGTATATCATAAATGTTTGCCATGTATCTTTAATATGTGTGTGTATTATCAGATGTGTTCAAAGGCTGATTGAGGAGCTCTAGGTGGTGGTGAAATATTCTTTCATTTATTTGATAGAATAAGTACATGTATTAGCATTACCTTGTTTGTAAGATTATATGATGAAGAACCACTCATAGAACAAAGTAACATAATTTAAACTGGTGGTTCTTGATGTTCTTCAGTGACACAAGAACACATCACTGGTTTTATTATCTCTACAATCTATTATAAGCCGATGGTTTTTGTTGTACTTAGATGCTCCAAGAACAACAATTACTAGTTATCTTTGTATGTTTTTGAGCTTATGTATGTGAAAAAGGTCAAGTTGTATGATTGACTGATGAATACATTAAGTATCTAGACTACTTTTCTATATAACTGGTGAATACAACAAGATATGTATTTCGATATATGGAAGTATGTCAATAGGATGATTCAATATATAGACTACTGTTCGAATTATGTCAAGAATTGTTGGTCATTATAAATACTTCTTTGATGGTTAGAAGCAAGTATCATTAATAGATGATCCAGGAGGATCCAGGATGGAATTTTTTTAAAAGTTCTCATATTGCCTCAAGACTGGCACCATTTCAAAGAGCTTGACGAGAGATTTCCATTGGTGTGAACGAGAGCTCAAACAACGTCTGTATGCAAAAGTTATGAGCAGTCAAAGTTCTTGTCTAACAAGGAAAAAGTCAAAGTGACAGAGACATTTGGCAGTGATGATGTGTCATGATGATGTGAAAGTGATAACATGGAAATAATGACATGGAAGTGTTGATGTGGCATGTTGACATGGAAGGTTGACATGGCATGATGATGTGGCAGTGCTGACATGGCAGTGACATGTGGAAAACATGTGGACTAATGAGCAAGTGACACATGGTGCCACATGGTGCATGAGTGGTAAAGGAATATTTCATTGGTTATGGTTTATTTATTTAACAAACAAATTGAAATTATTTTTAAACATATAACAAATATTTGTTAAGAAACCATATTCCATTAAAAGTGGATTCAATCTCCATTAAAAGAGGATCCAAAATCCATTAAAAATGGATTTGGTTATTTTAAAATCATATGATATATGGTTATAAACCATATATATTATATGGTTGTTAAAAAATATATTTCATACCCATTTAAAAAAATGGTCAAAGCTATTAAAAGTGGGAAATCATATCATATGGATGGATCATGTAATATGGTTACAGATTTCCATATATATATAGTTCAACAAAAATTAGTTGGCCATATATTATATATGGAATTTTTAAATACCATATGATTATTATTTATGGTTTCTATTGCATAGGCCATATATTATTGGGGAAAACCCATATATGGTTGTTGAAATATATTGTTATGGTTAACCAATTAATTGGTTTGGTCGGACCATACATGTATTAAAGTTAACATTTGATATGTTTTATTCCTCAAATTAAATGAGACCAAATCCCAATTAATGTGGGTGAAGGAAGACTTGAAGTATTGACCCTTTGGTATATAACCAAGGGGGATTTTTGGTAATGAGAGAAGCCCATAACAGAACATAGCCGTGTGTATAGTCGTTTTTTTTCAGAATTTCGAGATGGATGCAATGGTGCAAACTGGAAGTGGATCTGAGTAGAAATGAGATTCATTTCCAGAAGTTGGATATGTTCATATAATTTTGTCAATTTTTCTCATCCAACTTCATATTTTACAATATATATATATATATATATATATATATGATCCTGCGACAGCCAAAACAACTCAAATCCATTGACCCGGATTAGACTACAACCTTAATTTCTTAACCGGAATTAGAAAACCATGGTATGAATTACCATGCACCATTAAACCACCAAAGGAGAAAACAATGTGTTGAAAACCACTAAAAAACCAACGCAAAAACCACCTTCCCCAAAGAAATATTGTCTACTATTTTTAATATGTTTTTGTCTTGACATAAATCAGAGTTCTAAAATACATACCTCTTTTATTTCTACTATAACCTTTTATCAACTTAACCATTTTTAAATAAGTTATAAGCCACACTAGAAGAGACTGATATCTACAATCTAAGAGAAAAAATTGTTTGATAATGTTAAGACCCTCGTAGCTTGCACTAACAATGGGTTCTCTACAATTATACAATTTTTTTAAGGAAATTTCATCATTTTAAGGTACTCAACACCTACACTAACACATACATACACATTATATTTTTCTTGAAAAATAACATACCATTGTTATAAAAACTAGAATTTCGCATAGTTATTCACAAATTATATAAAATATATATATATATTTGGAAAGATAACAGATTGTTGTTTTTCCATGTTTTCATTGCCACTAATGTGTCATGAGAGACTTCCTGACGCTTGAACCGTTAGGACCGAAACAACAACCTGATGAGGATGTAAATCCCCCTGTGTTTTTATAGACGTGGTACTCCTCTTTAGTTTAAGATTTTCTTGGGATTATAGATATTCAGAATATGGGAATTTGTTAAAGTTCATCGTGGTAATCAAAGAAATATAAAGATTGCAATAAAGATAAAAGGAAAATGTTGTGTTTCCATTTTAAATAAAGTTCCCAAGAAAGGACGAGAAACCGCGCACATTCACACATTTAAAGAAAATAAGCAAAATTTCCTCACATCCATCATAGTCTAAACTAAATATTTATGATCACATAAAAATAAAAAAGAAGATGATCCACATGCATAAGATAGCTTTAACAGAGTGGACACATGGGCAGCTCAAATAAATATAATGATAGATCAAACTCAAATACTTTATACTCAAAACTCAGCGTTACAAAGCACAGTCGAAATTGATCCCGAAATAGCTCTCTTGAAATTTCTAAAAAATATATAGTTTATTACATAATCTTTGAAATTTAAAATGTGTTTGTCTGAAAGACTGGGATTGGCGCTCCCGCAGACCATAAAGAAAATATACATAAGAATTAAGCTTGTAGAAGGAGGAGGAGGATGGATGGTAAAAGAACAACAAGACCTGGAAAGAGGAAAAGAGAAGTTATCGGACTTCGGTTAAACCTTTCTATTCAAAGAAGCGGAGTAACTGGATGAAGGAACTGATAAAGAAAGAAGGATGTGATCGGCATAAACTTACTATGATGGTCTCTTGTGTCTTCACTTGCTTGCGGATGTCCTTTTATTGTCTTCATTAATGGTTACAGGAACCGTCTCAACTATTTCTTGCCCCTCGTTGGTCAATTTTTCGATTTATTTCTTGAACCATTCTTCAATACAATTCTTCATTGTTGCCGCGTTTATCTCATGCCGAATTTCGATGTTGAACAACTCGCCGTCCAAGTCTCTCAAATCAAGGGAAATACCATGTAATTCTTCCTCAATGTCCTGATTTTTCATGGAGTAGTCCACTAGCCAATTTTCTATGTCGTCCTCATCATATTCAAGTATACCATAAAACTTTTCCATTGAAAACCCTTTAAAAATCTCAACTTGTTCATCAAACTGTTTCTTTGTTAGGAACATTGAGTTGAGAATTCATTTGGGGTATTGTACTTCGTTAGTATTTCTGGCTAAGTCTATCTCCATGAGCCTCTTGAATAGTTCTTCCCTTTTCGATATAGCTTGGTTGCACGCTTGAACAATATTATTCAAAGTTTATCTTTTCTTTCCAGCACGCGTTCAACTATTTTATCCGACTTGGGGAGGGAAAATCGTCCTCTCTTCTCCTTAGTTCTGTCATGTTGGAAACTTTGTTTCTAAAGGGTATTACAACATCAAGGTAAAAACCTTCATCATTCTTCAGGTCAGCTTTCAAATACTCATGGAATGCATGCACCCTCGAGCCAAAAGAAACAATGTTTTTCAAAATTTCCCATGCCTCTGTGATCAATTCCATTATTTTCTTAATGTTTCTTTCTACATAGCTTATGGATGATGTAAGTAGGCTTGAAGATCCTTTCAATTTAGCAGTCGGTGTGGTGGTTCTGACTATTGTTAAAGGACTTGAAAGAAGTGGAAAAGGCATTAAGGCGTATTCCAGTTCCTTGATCCTTTCTTTCAATTTCATGTTTTCCGCTTCAAGAACACCAATGGAGTTATCCAGAGCATCCCTAATTTCTCCGCGAATTTTAGAAATATGGGAAGGTTGCATATCTCTTAGGTCAACCTCTGAACGATATTTTCCTTTCTTATTCTTCATATCACCTTTTTCAATAATCAATCTCTTGGATTCCCTATCAAAGACAACACTCTGAAAATAAAATGACTCTTCTTCATTGAAGGTCTCATTCTCAATGATTTCCAATGATGAATTTTGATGGGCCATTTTCCCTGGCTGATCCATTGTGGAAATTTTTTTCTCGATAACTTCCTTGAGCTCCATGTCTTCAAGGGAGAAGTTGTTGATGTTACTTTCTATGAGATGGTCTTCTTCCTCTTGCACAACATTTTTCCTCTTTTTTCTCATAGGAATCTTGTGCAAGCTCTCAATTTTTCCCGTAGGGGGATTCTTTTATCCTCCATCGCCTGAACCATTGTTGGTAACTTTTCTAGTTGGGTGAACCATTGGAGCATTGCTCCGAGATGTAGTATTTTTAGGAGTAAGAGTTGGGGACTAGGTGCTCTTCTCGCTGGGACCCTTTCTTTTCTTCTTGTAAAACTTATTATTATTAAGTATTGTTTCCAAGTCACGAGCATTGTGAGCAGGGGCGCCTAAGTTGTTATCTTCTTCTTCACTCAGAATAATATGAATAAATCAATTGTTGAATCCTAATGCCAACATATATTCCATGAAAAATTTATTTAGGGTCAAACCCCTTTATCTTTTCAACATATTTCAGATTCACATTATGGAAGTGGTTCACAAACTCATCAATTTTGTTTATATTCCTGAATATAAAGTCTCCAATTTTCCAAGGCAAGGGTATGAATTGTTTTTTTTGTTTCTCATGGAAAAATTGTAACCATAAATTAAATTTCCTTGCTACTTCTATGATAAACATTTTATCAGATACATGGTATGGAAGAAAAGAGAGATTTTCCTTGGAACCATAAATCCTTATAACATTATGATTTTCCATCTGCTCTAACGTCCCCTTTTTATCCAAGAATTTATTTTTCCTGGTCAAATATTCTAGGGGTATCTTTACCAAACAATAGTCCTTTGAAAACTAAAACGAAATCATTGTAAACTTCATAAAAATGCAAAGAAGTCTTGTGTCTCCACAATGCTTGGTACCAGAAGGTAATTGGATCAAGTTCATAGTTCACCCTCTTACAAATAGACAATTTTGGAAATTGACAATAATATTCTATCGCAAACACCAAATAAGAATTTTTTACTAGAAAAATTGGTAAGTGCTGACACAAACTAATCTCCCTAACTTCAACAATAAATTAGAACAAAACATGACAAAATACAAAATTCTCCTTAGATTTCATTGTAATTTAAACTAGTTCAATGAGAAATAAATTACATACCTTTTAAATGTCATTTGATCCTTTCTAGTGTTGTCCTTGCTCCATCCCAAGTTATGTGGGATGTTGAACCTGCTGAGAAACACAAACCAACAAAAAGAGAGCAACGATATATATATTCCAATGAAACCTATGCATAAGATCAAGGAGTTATGCAATAAAAATGGAGACACTTTATAGGAAAGAAATGTGTTACTGCATTATATTAATGAAAGTGAAGAATACAACCTATGCCTTGATGTTGCAAGGTCCCGTCCAATGGCCCTTTGCCTCAACAAACACACCTTTTATCCAACACTTTTGATGAAGAGTATTCACAACCTGACTTGGAAAGCTAATGCAATGCTCTCACAAGCACAATCTACAACATAATTCTTCATACATAAGCCAACCTAACCTTTCTCATGAGAGATCCCTTCTTATATAGAGTGAAGGGGAAGGGATGAAGGGATTAGGATGATCCCACTAAATCAGAGAAGCGGGTGAGATCCAAACAAATCGGAGGCCACTTCATCATTTCTAAGATTCCATTCTAGAATCTTCGAGAAATTCTTATTTTTCCCTCATTTAAACATTGTCGCACCCTAAACATGAGTAACCTGCGACGATGTTGCAGGCCACTATGGTGCAACATGCGGTGATTCAGGATCGTCGCACCCTTAACATTGGCAAGGTGCGACGATCTCTCTTGATAGGGTTTTTCAATAAGGAAAAGGTGATTTCACCTCTCAGGGAAAGTCTTATTTCTTTAATAGCCTTCAGGGAATAGGATTTAATCATGTTTCTTATAACCGATGATACACATATCATCAGTGATCACGAGGGTGACGAAAATAATGTGTAACAGAATGACCCCCAAAGTATGAAGTTGGAAATGTGTGACAACTGAAATACTTTGTAGAGTATGTGTGTGTCGAGAAGAAGGAGCACATTAGTCGGAAACTTGTCAACAAACAAGAAGCATTATAATAACATATCATTTACTGAGGTAGGCATTACCATACTCAGACTACAAGTGATCTTAAGCATAAGTGTCAAGTGAATCATGGCCATCAATCATACACTGTGGATCCATGTCATTATAATTCAACATAGCCATGAGAAATACACTGTGGATATATGCTATAAAGACATAAATTTGGAAATAGCCGTGAGAAATACATGGTGGATCTATGTATCATTACAGACTTATGAATACTCGATCGCAACTTGGATTCATGTGACAATATATAGGGTCTTCATTTCTGATGCAACCCCCCTCCCCTCCTGGGGTTATGAGACCTCCCGGTCAGGATCTTTCGAATAATCTAAGTTGGATCGACTCTTCAGGATCTTGATTGAACCAAAAATTATCTTACATAGGCCCCTTTTCTCCCTGTGTGTAGGCCCTGACAGACCCGCAGGCTAATTTCCGTGCCCTCCCAAAACACTACTTTCAAGCGTAATCCTCTTTGGTGTTATCCCCCCCTTCATATGACCCGGGGTCGTGTCCTTATGCTAATGCACGATTGTGGGAGTGGGCAAGAGTGGTTTCAAACCAACCCACTTTTCTCCCCGCAATCCTCCTCGTGTTGCCACGTATTCATTTGCGAATATAGTGGTTCCAGTTGTGGCCCGCTCTATAATAATTATCCTCTGCGCAAGTTCTCGCTCCGCAATCCTTCTCGTTCGTCCATCTCATCTCCTTTTGTACTTCCTACGATTAATGAATTATATCAAATATCCTTCCCTACCTCCTACACACGATCTTAGATCTGTGAAATCCGTCAACACGTAGCTCCCCTATAAATCAATGGTTGTCGTTGATTTCACCTTTCGGGCTTCAAAAGTTTCAATCTTCAAACTTCACTTTTCTCCATGTGGAAATCTTCCGTAATGGAAGATATTTCGACACGTATACCTTTAAATGTGCAGCCAAGATCTCCTTCTACGGATTCGGCCTTCAGGAATATCAGTTTTCAAACTATCGTTTCCTTCTAGAGAGAATTCTCTGAAACGGCTCAATCTCTCGCCACGCGTCCCTCTAGATCGACGACTCTCGTCGTTTCAAGATTTCGGTCTTCAGCGATCTCAAACTTCAACAAATACGAGTCTCTGAAGTGAATCCTTTCGGAGTGTCAGATCTTCTGACACCTATCCTCCTTTTGATCCAACGGTTGTCCAACGGAGTGAACCTCCATCCTCCACGTGTTTTTGCGTCGATCAATAGTGCACGTTCCCTCTTGCAGATCAACGGCCCTGAATGCTTCATGCTTTGACGCTTCGAAATATTCTGAAACTCTTATTCGCAAAAAACCCAGAGTGTGATCCTCCGAAGGTCACGATCTGGTGACAGTTGTCCAACCCAGATCAATGACTCTGTCTACTCCAAGACTTCGGCCTTCGAAAATATCAGATTTCAATTTCCCTTTGTTCAGTTCTCCTCTGAACGTCTTACCCAGAGTCCATGATCCAATGAAACGTATCCTCTTGTCAATCAACGGCTCCCAGCTACTTCGGTTGTTCGGGCTTCGACGATTTCAAACTTCAAACTTCACGTTCTCCCGGTCATCATTTCCTCTCTTATTGTTTCTTTCATTGTTGATGGATCCTCTGAGAATATTAGCATAACTTTTAGGCTTTTCTTCATTTTCTTTTTCTGATGGCTTTGTGACCTTAGTGCTTCAATCACCCTCGGGGGTGTTTTGTTTTTCATTGTAGCCAAGACTTGACCCCTGTCTTGATGAATGGTGACCTTTGGTAATTGAGAATGTTATTTAAGATTTCAATACTTTTTCCAAACTTCAAGCTTCTACTCAATTGATCAATTATTTTCTCTAGATCCTTTCTTAAGGAAACTATTTCAACCTCTAGCTTCTCACAATTTTCTTCATTTTTCTTTCATCTGACTTATCTCCACTTCTTCTATTCCTTTTGCCTCTTCTAGTTGAATATTCAAGATTATAATTGTTTTTTGTGTTTCATCAATATCATGATCCTTCGTTTCATATTTCTACAATTATTCTTTTTGTTTTTTATTCTTTCCACTGAGTCCGATTATTTATTCCAAGACACTAACGAGTTTTGCTGCAAGGTTCACTTCCCCATCAATGTCTTATTCTTATTAATTCAATTTTTATTTTTTATTGTATTTATTTTTTGTATTAGTATACTTTGAATCCATGGCCATGAAGATAATTTTTTTTTTTTAATATCAGAAACATATCCATCACTTTCTTTAGACGATCTACTATCCTTTCTAGAGTAAAAACTCTTCTTGTTAGTATATTTCCCTCTTTTGTGTTTATAGGGTTTGTTTTTATTGTTATGTTCTTCTTCATCATTATTGTCTTCATCATCACTATTTTCTCTTTTTGCATATGGATATTTAGCAACAAAATGTCCTACTCTACTACAATTAAAACATCTGGAGGGTAGCTTACTTTTGTATTTGCTAGATCTTGTTTTTAGATTTCTCACGAATTGTGCTTCTTTTGTATCCGATTCATGGCTATAACAATCACATGATTTTTGTCCTTTTGTATTATTTGATTTTTTGAAAGTTGCTTCCTTCAGTGTTGGATTTTCTTTTTCTGTCCTCATCTCACATGTAGTGACAATCCCATCCAATTGATCCATTATTAATAAATCAAGATCCTTCAATTCTTCAAAGGCAGAAACTTTGGCATCAAATCCTAAGGACGGTGACCTTAACACCTTTTGTGCAATCATTTCTTCAACCTTTTCACCAAGTACTTTGATGGTGTTGATAATTTCATCAACATAGAGAATATCACTTGGCTGCAACAATTTCTTCATCTTTCATTTCCAAGATCTCAAACTGTCTTCTATGAGTATGGAGTTTTTCCTTCCTAACCTTTTCATCTCCTTCATAGATACTTTTAAGCTTTTCCCAAATTTATTTTGTTGATCTACTATGCATCACCTTGAAAAAATAGGATTCTGATAGACCACACAAGATGCCATTCATGACTTTTGCATTATTTTCACTAGGCTTCTTCCCGTCTGCATTTGTTGGTGGAGTTGTTGGGGTTGTATAATGAGTCATGACTAATTTCCAAATATCGAAACTAAGGGACATTAGATATGTTCACATCCTTATGCTCTAGAAGGCGTATTTTGTTCCATCAAACAACATAGCCCTACTTGCGAAGAAACATTCTTGCCTAGCCATTTGTTCTCCCGAGTTCTTCCTTCCAACGATTAGACTATTTCCAAAGCACCCTACTCTGATACCAATTGTTGAACTTATGCTTATATTGAGGGGGGTGTGAATAAGCTCATGAGATACTTTTACTTTAAATGAGCATTCTTCATTCATTAATTAACTTTAAAATAGTAAATGCATGTAAACTCAAATAACAATTTACACATAGGTTAATTTGGAAACCCTTGTGGGAGAAAACCACAGAAACTTATCTTTATAAATTTTTGTAGGAACTAAGCTACTGTTACAAATCTTGTAGGCACCAACCTACTAGAGATACCAATCTCTTCAGTTGAGCACCAACTGAACAAGATATTGTGTAGGTACCAACCTACTATAGACACCAATCTCTTCAGTTGAGCATCAACTCAACGAGATATTCTGTAGGCACCAAACTAATGGAGACACCAATCCCCTTAACTGAGCACCAAATTAGTAAGACATGTGTACACACCAATCTAAGGTCTTCATACACAAAGTAGCTTTGACTTCACCTGCATGATTCATACTTCATGCATTTCACAACATCATCATAGCCTTAACTTTCATCCTCTAGCTCCTCTCCTTGCTTCATACCTCGGACATAGCTTCAAACCCTAGTGAAATTTATCCTTCATTCCCTAGAAAACCTCATAGCATCATTCCTAGAATATGATTCTAGACTGCATCATCACAACATCGAAGCAACACACTTTGCAACATCATAGATCTTCGTCCTTTATAGTGCACCCTTAGAACTCCAAGAAAAATCCTCTTGTGCACCTTTAGAACCCAAGAATTCTCCCGAACTTCTCTTGCCCACCTCAGATCACTTATGTGCACTTCTACTTGCTATTCTTGCTTGGATTCTCTTCAAGTGTGCACTTCTATCATGTATTTATAGTGTTTCTACGTTCACTTATGGGGCCAACTTGTAAAACTAGCCAGGTCGACCCGTAAAACTGGTTGGGACGACCTGTAAAACTAGCTGGGTCGACCTGTACTTTCGAGCTGGGTTGACCTAACATAATCTTTCATATCTCCCCATTTCTATGGAGTTAGAGGGAGTGTCATTTATTGTTGGAAAGGTATCTGAATAATCTTTTCAACCATATATCCTATGCTCCCATTTGAGCTAGGTATTCAGAGTAAAAAGGCCTTCAAATATAGGGTATCCAAATTGAACATCAAAAATTAAAAAACAATATTTCCAACAATCTCCATCTTGTAATATTTATCTTGGAAATCAATGGTCTCCCCCTACCTTTGACATCAATGATAACAATACTTTCAATAAAATCCACATAGTGACCAATAGTTCAATTACATTGTTTCCTTATTTCCTCTCCAAATAAAACCAAAAACACAACCTTACTTCATAATTATGGTTCCATAAACCCTATAATTTCTAATCATCATCACCACCACTATATGTGACCAAAGTGTTGCTCTCTTAAATTAAACATTAAAAATTGAACAAAACAAATTTAACATTGAAAACAAAACCAAATTAAATTCATTTTAACTCCACATGAATAATGCAAGAAAAAAAAAAATCCCTCAAAATAAAAATAATAAATAATATAATTTAGATTTAAAAAAATTACACTTCTCACTAAATCACTGAAGATATATTTACACTAATCTAATAATTTCAGTCCTCATTGTGTTGGTCGGTGGCCCCCAATTGAAATCATATCTAATCCTAACTTTTCACGTAAAAAAACCCAAATAAAATGCTCATGTCTAAGTTGAAACTTAATTTGGACCTTATAACTACCATTATGCTCGAGGGGATTTAACGATGGCGTAGGCTAAAGGGAAAATGATTTGCACCTTTGTCGGCCACCGCGGATTGGTTACTCCGACCACCGCTGAACCCTTATCCCGTCAACTACATACACGCAGAGACTCTACTACCCCAAACAACGTTACCGTTAGTTTGTGCAGTTAGTGCCCGCGAAGTCACCCGCCTGGCCTCTCCATTTTTGAGCAAGCTGACGTAGGGGGAGATGCACTCGTTCCCTCCATCCTCCATTTCAAATTTAAAATTCAATTTTGAACGTGCAAATGGGGGAAAACAAATCCTCGCCCATTCCCCATTTAAAATCTGACTTCCCTCTCAAATCGCGAAATTCTGCTTATCCAGCGTTTCGAGCTTTCCTGCAGTAAAGGAAAACACCCGAGCCCACAGACTGTCTTGGCCCGACCTCGACCAAAGACAACACAGTGCCCTGCAAGACTGTTTCGAGTTATTGGAGGAAACACTGGATGACGAGCTTTCCTGGATTATCTGAAACACCAGGACCGATGGATATTCTGAAGGTCGTCGTGATTCTGAACATAGCTGTTGTGGAGAAGGCAAACGCCTGAGCCCGCAGACTGTCTCGGACCAGCCTCGACCAAAGACAACGCGTTGCCCTACAAGATTGTTTCAAGTTATTAGACGGAACAATGGATGCACTGTATGGCACGCTCTCCGATTTGAAGAACGCGACTTTCATGTCAATTCCACAGCGTACCAGTGATCTGGAGACATTGTTGAGCACGAATGTCATGAACCAGTACACATGTCCTCATAGTTTCTCGCATAGCAACGGAAATCTCAAAGAGAGATTGTTGGGCGGGCTGAGGAATATCTCTCGTCTGGTCAGCAATTCACTGGCTATTGTCAATAATATTTTAGTCGAGGCTGCAATCCTAGCCAAGCTGTGACGAACTGTTTCGAATCAGAATCACCTTCTGTTATCGGATCAATCTGACTCCGATTTCATCCCCATGGACTCAGATGGTTTTTCGTCTTGGATGTCGGTTGGAGATTGAAGGCTTCTGCAAACCTCTACAGGCACGGTGAAACCGAATGCAAAGGTTGCCAAGGACGGTAGGGAAAATTACACTATCATTACAGAGGCAGTGAAGGTGGCTCTCGAGAAGAGCGATATCAGATACATAATTCATGTAAAAGCATGAGTTTATGCAGAGAACGTGGAATTGCACATATTCATTACAAAACACCTCAAAATCCCAGGCGGATGCATCCGCAAGTGTGAATATCGGTAAGCAATATGTACTCCGCAACAACCTCATTAAGACTGTTGCAGAGGAAACCACGCCTAAAGTCGTTATACACTGTCTACCATCTTTCCATTTCATGAACCCATACTCATCATCCCATTCCATGTAATTCATCAACCATACATCATGGAGTAAAATTTGAATTTTGAAATTTCAACTCCTTCCCGCTCTAATTTAACAAATGTATAGGTCGATATATTATTGATGACATGTATAGGGGATGATGGGCTACCTAAGTCGAAGCCGATAATGCAGGGTGCATCCGAATGGCTCCTCACAGGAGCAGGGTACATGGTCGAATGGATCCTCCCATCTTATCAAGCTTCGATTCCTAAATGTTGATGGGTGCTCTGAATTAGAACATTTGCCAAGTATGGAAACATTGGTATCTTTGTAGTTGTTACGGGTGCATCCCGACATCTCCGTCTCCTTCCTCGCGCCCCTCATAATTTTAGTTTTGGTTGACCACAATGATAAGTTTTTTGCACTGCATTCTAATTATCCTACCATCTTCACTGTTTGGAAGAGATTTCTCCTCTTCAATGGCAATGACTTCACAGTGTTTGACTCGACTCATCTCATCACAAACACCAACGCTTTCTTCTGGATGCTATGGGAACGTTCTGAGCACATTCTACATATCTATCTGCCACAAGGTTTGCACTTTCATCACATATACGGGTTTTCTTATGTCTACTGATTGTGCTTCTGTATTTACCAGAGATGGAGTTTTAACAATTGATGGGAAACATTCAGAGGAGAGGGCTATGACTATAGGATGCCTTTATAATTTTGAAATTTTCATAAGGATATAAATTTAAATATTTTGTTAGTAAAATAACATAATTTTTGTTTTGTTTTATTTATTAAGAATAATGGTTTTTATGATACTTTTATATATTTCAACATAAATTTATTAGAAAATATAGAAAGAAAAACATTATTACATATATATTAAATATTTAAAAAATGAATTAATTGATAAACTAATAAAATTGTACATATTAAATAATATCTTTAATTTTTAAATCAAGTCTCATATGATTTTACTCAATCAATTTTTTAAAGGAAATGTGACCAATAGACATTGCATCTTTTAAAATTATTACTAATTAAAAATGATACATACTAATTACTATACCTATTAACATTTAAAAGTTGTGTTTAATCACAAATTCCAAGTTCCAACATACCCCTTCCACACAATTTCTTGGAGGATCAATGTTACACATGAAATTTGTACACCTAGGTACCTCGCCTTAAGTGTCGTAAAGTGTCATATAAGTGTCTCATACACCTTGACACCATGGAATAACCTATGTCACAATCCCTAGTCAATGTGGAGGAGGGATATATTACATGAAGGCCAAAATACCAAGTACACATGAATTATTATTAGTATTCATGGAAAAGGAATTGATTAAGTGTGAGAATCAAGTTCACATGAATTATTATTAATATTCATGAAAAAGAAAGTAATTAAGTGTGAGAATCCACCTCACATTTGGTTTCCTATTTTTTAGGGAATGTGGAGGATCTCATGGATGGTTGAAATATTTCCTCCTTAAAATCCTTGAGAGATATTTCCTCCCCAAAATCCTTAAGAGATATTTTCTCCCTAAATATCTTAGAGATCCCTTTCTTAGTGGATCTGATGAGAGATCCTCTCCATGGTGGTTAAGTCTCCAGATCTTAAATAATGAGGGATTTCCATGGAGGAAGGGGAGAGAGGAGTTTAGATATACCAAACTTATGATCTCATGAGAAGTGGAGGAGAATAATCAGTGAAAGTATTGTCATTATGATCGTGAATCTTTTGAGCAAGGGTTTGGACAAGGAGAGCTTGATGAAGTTGTTGCACTCACATCTATGGCTGTAAGTATTCTTCATTGTTGTTCTCATTAATAGAATCAATGCTTGGCCTGTTTCTTTCAAACTTGTACTTGTTCCATATAAGTTTTTCTACAGTAGATGGATCTATGTTTGAGCTAATCTCAGTAGAGTAGGAAGTTTTTTGTACTTTTGTTTGTCTTGCAGGACCTAGCAAGGAACTCAAGATCGAGGCTCGTCCTGGACCTTGCAGGGACAAACAACATTCATAAGGTACATGCTTTCCTCCTCTTTTGTTCATCAGCTTGATTAGATTTAAAAGGAAGTCAGTGTCCATGTTAAGCACCTTTTGTCTTAGAGTTAAGGGTCTAGCTCTCAAGAGGAGGTCTACCTGTCTGCAGGGAGATTTTCCCACAACAGAAATTGGCGACTCCACTGGGGAGGAAATCTAATTTGTGTTTCCTTTCCCGAATCTTTTCTTGGCCCTTTTCCCACTCATTTGATCTTCTCCATTGAATTTTGTATTCTTATAATGGTTTGATTGCCTCTTTGTGTCATTATGATCACTCTGATTGGCTGAATTTTCTTGAATTTTTTTATTTTCTGGGAATTTTTCTGAGCTGTCTAAGCTTGGCTCTCCCCTCCCCTTGTTATCAGAGCACCATCTCTCCCTGAAGGGATTAGACAGAGCGTTATAACGCTCTGGTGCCCCTTACACAAGAGCACGACCTTTTCCTCTGCAAAAAAACCTTCTAGGATTATCTTTTCTGAAGACCAGTCTTTGTTTTTTTCCTTGCTCAGCTTCTCTGTGCCTCAATACTTCTTCTTATTGGCCTTCCATACCCTGTTTTCTAAGGATTCATCTTCTTTTGTTTGGATTTTCTAACATTTTTCCTTACTTTGCAATTTGTCCTTCATGATTTGGAGGCGATTTGTCATTTTCTTCTCGTTTGTCTGAATGAGTGAAAACTTTGTAAGGGGTTTCAAAGGTCTTTTCTACTTTTCTTTCTGATCGTTGAGTTGTCTTGTCCAAGATCTTCCTCCTTCCTTTTGAGTTTTTGGCTTTCTGTTTCTTGTTTGATCGCAACAAGGGTGTGTTTTTGTTTATGTGAAGTTTGCTTCCAGTTTGCTTAAATCTCACAACTCTTGAAGTCCAATTAGCACAAGAAGATTTACATCTGTTGATCATCAGTCACATATAAACATTTTAGCATTGCATTGGATTCCTTATTGATGGCTATTGCATGAGTTCATTGCATCTTGGTGTTTGAAAGTGAAAGGAAAATCCTTCTCCTTCCCTTAATTAGACATTCATTGAAAGAAAAGATTGCTTATCATTTATTATGCATATTTTGGGAACTAAGTCATAATATCATCAGTCTTCACTCTCATACACCCCTAAGTAAACAACAACCACTAAAATCAATGCTAAACTAAAATTTATCAGACTTTTTACATTTTGTTAGGCAAACCTACATTAACTTAAGGTGTAGGGCTTTGGAATAGGTTGAAAGGATAACTTTCCAAAGCTATCAAACAAACTTAGTATCTTGAGGTAGGGAGAGTGAAATCCAATTGTCGTATAGGCTTTCTAGGATCCCCCTCTCACACAGGGGTTACGCACAAGGTCGCATTCAGGTGAGTTACGGAGATTATCCCTCTGTGGCCCAACTGTTTGTAGTGGTCAGATCGTATATTGGGGGTCACTTGAGGGTATACCCACAATTATGTGTGGGAGCCTCTCGAGTTGATTTCGGACTTGTTATCCTGCCCATACATTCATATCGGACTGTCGATTGTACCCTCCCAGGGGCTGAATGCGAATTGGTGACCTTAGTAGCCATAATTTTTAGAGTCTCACACAAGGTGACGGTGAAGGGAAGTCTCACTGTACCTGGAATAGACGTTGGTCAAACTCACTCGGGCTCCTTGGAGGGTAAATCCACAATTACTGTGTGGAAGATTGCACCAAGGTGTAAGTCTATTAATTAGGTCGCCAACGTAACTGATCCACCCACTCTATCCCTACCCCTTCCTATTTTGATCTCGTGACATTAGATTTCATCACCAACTAGTGGTTTCATCGTGGGAAGGTTTGTTTGATTGATTTCTTCTCAAATTCATAGCATGTGTTGTTTGTTTTACTTAGTAGACCTTAGGTCGAGTTAGTGTTAATGGCATCGAATCCCGAGAGTACCAATGGAGGAACCCCTTGTCCCAAGGAACCTTACACCTTTCCTTCTTTTGGAAACTTTGGTCCTCCGTATATTGCCACATTGAGTCTTCCAGGACTCACCATCAGATTACCAGTTTGGTTGTTCCCTACTCCGATGATCTCGAATCCTCCCAATGTTTCAGCTACACCTAATACTTTAGATGTCAGTACACCACCCACACATCAACCTCACGTCAACTTTTCACCTTTTTTTCCCGTTAAGTCTCCTTCCCTTTCTCCTTCTTTGCCTAGTGAAAGATATAAAGCAAGTAGCCAGGTTGATCAGAAGAAGAAGAAGAAGAGCCCGAAAATGACCAAGGCTCCAACAACATCAGATGTTGGATCCAAGCAACCAATTACTGTTAATAGTCATGGGAGTGTTGATGAGGTCAACAAGATTAAAATGAAGAATCTGAAACCCAAATTCCCTTGCAGTCTTTGTAAGGGTGACCATATTCTGAGGGATTGCCCTAGTATTCCCAAGGTCTTAGAAATGTGGTCTTCCACGTCATCGGCCTTTGTCGGTCATGTCGATGATACCCTGTCAACTAGTGATGTTAAGGTTGGTAAGAAGAAGAAAACTGTCAAGTTCCCTTGCATGTTATGCAAAGGTGATCATTACTCTCACCTTTTTCCTCGCATGAACGAAGCTTCTTCTCTTTTGGAAAAACTTCAACTTCCAAAAGGTTATCGTAAACTTTTCCCCAACCCACCATTAGCTTATGGACTGGTCAATCCGGCTCCATCCCCGGTTAGTCCGGTTGATCAGGTGGTCAATCTAGTTTCCTCCTCGATTGAACCACAAATCCAGGTAGTTGATCCAATTCCGTCATCGATCAGCCCCACTCTTCATCAAAAGACTATAACCCAAATAGTTGATCCGTTTTCATTCTCAGTCGACCCCACTCTCCCATTAGAGAGTGACACCAAAGCGATTGTTCCATTTCCACCCGTCAACCCCATTCTCCCCTTGGGGAATGAAACCCAAGTGGTTGATCCAGTTCTATCATCGATCGATCCCACTCCTCCTTTGACGAGTGCCAAAGTGGTTGATCCAGTCCCTTCCTTGGTTAGTCCCACCCTTCATCAGAAGAGTGCCAAAGTGGTTGATCCGATCCCATCATCGGTCAATCCCACTCTTCCTCTAAAGAATGCCTGCGTGGTCGATTCGATACAATCATCGGTCGATCCTACTCTCCCTCTAGAGAGTAAACCCGATATTGCCCACATTTTTCCCGTTGATACAAAATCTATCGTGCCAGGGGGCATTCCTCCTTCTCCCGTGAAACCCCCTCCAAGTAATGAGACCATCCTTTTTTATTGGGGTGCGCTAACTAGACCTCGTCTTCCCTCTCACATTCCTTTCCAGATTACAATACATGTTTGTAATCAGGACATTCCTCAAACGTTGATAGATGAAGGTGCCTCTGTTAGTATTTTTTCTTCCATTGCCTGACATGCTTTGGGTTGTCCTCATCTTGCGTCGGTTACACATAATCTATTAGCTTTTAACAGAAGAACTAGTCAACCTTTAGGGACCCTTCCTTAGTTTCCCGTAACTTTGGGAGGGAAAACTGTCTTTATTGATGTCATGGTAGTCCGAGACCCCTTGGATTTTGCTTTACTCCTTGTGCAGGATTATGTCTATGCCATGAAAGCTATTGTGTCCACTCTTTTCCATTTGATATATTTCTCTCACGATGGAAGAATTGTGACTATTAATCAACTTCCATTCATCGATCGTGACTGGAGTACCTCCTTGAATGGTTCTTAAATGATGAAAGTATCGCCCTCACCACATGTTAATTATATGGCGTTGTCTCCCATGCCTTCGACTTTCGATGATTTGGATCCGGTAGTTGACATGGTGATTTCTTCAGTAGGGTTGTTGGAGCCTGATCGCCTTACCCCTGTCGTGGCCCTCAACATGTGTTCCTTCTAGAGTGATTATCTTCCATCCATCGAAGATCTCTTGGAAGCCATCACCGAGTTTTGTCCCTTGACATGGTATCCTTCCAGAGCGTTATTCTCTTGGAAGCCATGATCAAGCAGAGATCACGAGCATAGTTTCTCTTCTCTGTGGCAAGCTCGTTAAAAAATGAAACAGAGGCCTACGAGCATAGTTTTTTCTTCTCTATGGCAAGCTTGTTAAAAAATGAAATAGAGGTCACGATCATAGTTTCTCTTCTCTATGGAAAGCTCGTTAAAACATGAAACAGAGGCCCTGAGCATAGTTATTTTCTCGTGTCAAGATCGTTAAAAAATGAACTAGTCACCTCTCTTAAACCTTTTTTTCATCCACCCTTTTTTTTTCTCACCTAATAGAGAACTTTGGTGACAACCTCAAAGTCGGTGAATGAATTGAAGCTTGAAGGGCATGTCTCCAGCCTTTGATGATCATTCTGGAGTTAAGCCACTAGCTTGTAAGATGGGGGCATATCGAGCTTAGTCTTTGTTCTTTCTCGTGCTCGTAAATACATGAGAATGCGTCGAGGTAAACTTTAATATATTTTTCGGACCTATATGGATACACGAAAAAGGAACCTCCTAGAGTCTCCTTTAAGCTCTTTTCAGACTCTCTAAACATGAAAATATTTCCGAGTGATCTTGCTTTCTTTCCCACTCATTAAAAGGTTTGAAAGGGCATCTTTCGAGTGATAATTTATCTCTTTTTAGGCCTCGCAAGACTAACATTACGAAAAAGGACAACATTGGAGTCATCTTTAAGTTCTTTTCAAACTATCTAAACATGAAAATATTGTCGAGCAACCGTGTTCTCTTCACGCTCGTTAAAGTATTTGAAGAAAACATTTGTTGAGCGATATTTTATCTCTCTTTCGGTCTCATCAGACTACTTTACGAAAAAGGAACTAAGAGAGTCCTCTTTTAAGTGTTTTTCCAGACTCTATAATCATGAAAAACCTTCGAGTTTTCTATCTTTGGACTCGTTAAACAAACATCGACAGGACCATACGAGATCAAACCCTTACTTCTTCTAGTTCGTTAAACAAAGGAAGAGGAACTTAACAAAGGTGAGTTATATTGAGCATGTGTTACCCTCCTCGAGCTCGTTAAATTAAAAAGAGGTACTCGTCTATCTGGATGGTAGAAAAATTGAAGGAAGCAAGCCCAACAATTTTTTAGAACGTTACCAGTAACTCTTAGAGTTGCCCTTGAACACAACACTTTGTCTTTGCGCACATATTAATCTGCTAAACCTCTGCACTGAACCAATCCTCTGAGTTTTTCTTACTCCTTTGGGTCACCCGACGAAAGTCACAGTATCCATTGCATCATCGTGTTTTGGTCCATGTCATGTTTCTGCTGTTGTGCCTCAATGTTCAAGGGAAGTATCCGCCTCGAGAGTCAGCCATCACAAATATCTTGTTTCAATACCTGTGTCACTCCATGTTCATTTGATCTACCAATTACATCTCTGTGTCTATTTCATGTCGTTAATGAGGGATACACCAAGTCCCTCCTTCGACGAGTCTATTCATGTCGACTTCAACACATTATCCAGGAACTAGACTTAGAAACCAGTTAGTACTTTGGGACCTGCATGCCTCAATGGCAGGCCTCCTCACGTTTGAAAATGGGTTTACATCATTGACCTCTGATCGGATGATTCCATGGATGTTCGACTTCGGCTCATTTATTCACATTCGTTGGAATGTACTAGGGTACCTTGGGAATCATTGACATCAATGGTGATTTCCCTCGCAT
>JASDQU010736734.1:209612-235256 GCA_032191745.1 Picea mariana | reverse complement strand
CTCTCTCTCTCTCTCCATTCATTATATATATCGACATATTATACCAGTATATATAATGGTATATTTGTTGGTATATATACTAGTATATATATTGACTGATAACATGGTAGTGAAGTGAATGTCCTATCACATGTGGACATGTGGCAGTGAAGTGGACCTATCCCTGGGTGACACTTGGATGATATTGGTTGGACACAGACTGCTGAGTAGTGACTTGGAACGATGACAAGTTGATGAGGTGACAACTAAAAGCTATACTTTGTGCAAGCTACACAAGGTTCCATGGCTCTCTTTACTTCACATACAAATAATATGGGATGTCATTTTTCTTATAAACATAATATGAGAACTATCCCACAGTGCATGTGGGATAAATAAGGTGGATTTACAAATCAAGGGCCACGATCCCTTATAATCCCTACATACAAACCATTTATTAACCCATTGCAAGGCCTCAAATCACATCTTAGAGTCCTCTAATATTATTCAAATGAAGTACCTAAACCAACAGACCCACAAACTTATTCAACTAAAAACAAACCCTCTCCCACCTTCCCACTAAGAGATGGAGTGAAAAACATAGGAGATTTTAGGTGAAATTCCTCCTTAGATCAATTTTCACTGAAATTTCCAACCCCCAAACCATAAGATGACCCAACACCCATACTTAACAAGGATCCAGACACTGATCCTTTAACAAAAGAAGGAGTAAAATTCAAAGGAGCCAATTTTGATATGAGCTTACCTCCAAAGACCAAAGAGCTTGGTAGTGGATCTAGGCCACCAACTCCATAAATGTGTAGTCTAGTAGGTCATGCACCTTCTTTAGCTATCAGTAGAGGAGGAGATTTTTGTATGCTAGAAGGAGAATTGTTACACTTCTTAGATGTCCTCTCATAAACATTTCCATCCACCACTGCCTTTTCCATCATAGTACCCTCTTTTCCAACACTTGTCATATCTTCTTCTACCCTACCTTCCATAACTATATCATATATCCCCTCCTTAAACCCTACATCTTCCTCAATAGATGGAGATACCCCCAATTTCTTCACCCATACCCTTTCGTTGAAAGGAAGAGGACACTATGCAAGTAAATGCCCATATTTCTGACACATGTTATATTTGAATGGAATGACAACATAATCTAATGATTGAGTGGATCAATGAGACCTCTTCTATAAAACCATTCTCTTAGCCAATCCCTCACTCAAGTAAAACCTTACCAAGATGAAAGAAACCACCATCGATCCATAGTTTTTAAACAACATATCTTCCTCCACAAATTGTGCTAGGGAATTGATTATCTCCTTGAAAACCTCAATAGACCAAAATTCAATGGGGAGCCTAGGTAATTTCATCCACAACAGAACCATATCCAATCTTTCTTGGTTTGCATCAAATAATGGTGAGCATCATTTTAGAAGCAATGAAGAGGAGTCCCATAACCAGGATCCCACCATAATTTTTGCAGCATCAGAAGTTGATTGAAAAGAAAATGTTAATCATCCCCTTGATAGCACATCAGTGATAGGATCATAACCTAGCATATAAGTTTTCCAAACAACCACCATCCACTCCTTCAACCCCTTATCACATCAATGTAATGACCCAAGAACCCTTCGACAAGAGCCATCTCTTCCACCTGCACCACTTTTTACATCTTTACTTCCTCACCAAGAACCAAATTAATAGGAGTTGACCATTGTTTTATGCACTTTCTCGAATGCTTCCTCTTTTTGTCACTTCCTTCCTCTAAACCCCCCTTACAGAAATTAATCAAAGCTAAGGTACCTCCCCCACTATTCCAATGAGGATACTTACCTATTAAACCTAAATCAACATCATCCTGCTCTAGCGTACAAATGGGAGTGACAATGAGACTCTACTCATAACACCCACAATTGCTAGGAGGAACCTTGCTACCATACTTAACCAATAGAGATGAGGGTTTGCATGCATCGGAAGACTCCAAACACTTGGATGAAACAAAACCAAACCCTAAACCTCGAGAGTTGTCCAAGCTATTGCCAATTATTTTGGAGTAAATACCCCCACCTGCCTTCTGACCACTTCCACCAGAATCACCTACAACCACCATGTCTGATGGAGATTGATCATACCCATTTTATACATTTTAGTGATTGAGTTTCTAAAATTCGCATCTCCTACTAGTAGAGAGGAGGGTAGAGAGTGAGGTCAGACAAAAAGAGAGGAAGGTAGAGGGAGGGAGGAAGAGGGGGGGGGCAGAGGTGTGGGGGGCGAGAGAGAGAGAGAAATAATTTATTTGTGCTAACACGAATGTGCACACATTCTTGTTGCTAATAATGTGCACGCATTTTAGGAATGTGTGCATGTTCCTAAAGCGCACGTGCATTATTCAAATTTCTTTTTTTGGGGGGGTAGGAGTGAAAACTATAGCATATGAGTTTGTTGAGTTGGTTTCCTCAGATTAAGGTTTGAGATAACAAACCTAGTGGTTCAGTCTACAAACACATAAAAACCTCCATTTTTGTGAATTCCTCTTCATATCTTTGTTTTTGACATTATTTTTCTATAGGATGTACATAACTCAGTTATTGACGAAACTACAGAAATAGATAGAGTCGGTTGTGTAGATTCCAAATATACAAAAAAAAAAAAAAATTAGTAACGTTTACTATTTGTAATCTATTTTTGTCGTAACATATATCAAAATCCTAGAATACATACCTCTCTTATTTCTTCCATAACTTTTTGTTGGCTTAACCATTTCTTGAATGAGTTATATACAAAAAGAGAGAAGATCGATATCTACGATCTTAAAATAAATAAATTGTTTTGATCATGTTAAGACCCTCTTAGCCTACAACAACAAAAGACATTGTAATTTCATGGATATGTTGACTTCGATAATTTTAAAAAAATATAAAATTAATATTGTAAATTTTGAAAAAATACACGACACAAGAAAAATGGGTTCTCTACAAGTATACAAGTTTTTGGAACAAAATTCCATGGCTAAGGTACTCAAAACCTCCACGAACAAAAACATATACCTTATATTTTGTTGGAAAAATAAGATACCGCTGTTAGAAAAATTAAATTTGACATAGTTATTCACAATTTCTATGAATAAAGTTGTATATTCAAAAATATAATTCATTTCCCTACTTTTCTTCTTCTTACACCATATTCGAATTCATTGTAAAAGTACCTTGAATAATCCCTCCAAGTTAACAGATTTTCCAGGTTTGCATTGCCACTAATGCAGTCATGAGAGATCATCATTATCTTACACCCACCCTATATGGAATTGTTATTAAAAAATATTATTACTTAGATATAAATCCATTCACATTGTGAGAAAGAAATACAAATTTTGTAAAAAAAAGTTGTGAAGTGATTTTTTTTTGTTAATGATAAAGAGAGAAATGTTTAAGATTCTAAACTTAATGATTGAGATTCTTAACTTAATGATTAATATTCTTAACTTTAGATTCTTAATTTGATGGGAGAGTTTGGGTTTCCTCATAAGGAATTGAATACATTTTATTGTGATAATCAAAGTGTAATACAAGTTACTCATAATCATGTTTCACACAATAATATGAAGCATATTTAACTTCATGTACATTATCTCAAGCACTTGGTACAGGAGAATGTGGTCACTCATGTTCACTGAATGGGAAATGATTAGGTTGTTAATATTTTTATGAAGTAATTAACAAAGATGAATTTTGTTAGGATTTATATCCCTTATTTAGGGGGGCATTATTGAGCTAATGTCATCTTTTGATCCTCCAAGAAATTGTGTGGAAGGGGTATGTTGGAACTTGGAATTTGTGATTAAACACAACTTTTAAATGTTAATGGGTATAGTAATTGGTATGTATAATGTTTAATTAGTAATAATATTTAACTATGTAATGTCTATTGACATCTTAATGGTTACATTTCTTTTAGAAAATTGATTGAGTGAAATCATATGAGACTTGATTTAAAAATTAAAGATATTATTTAATATGTAAAATTTTATTAGTTTATCATTTAATTTATTTTCTTAATATTTAATATATATGTAATAAAGTTTTTCTTAATTTATGTTGAAATATAAAAATATTATAAAAATCATTATTCTTAATCAATAAAACAAAACAAAAATTATGTTATTTTATTTAAAAAAATATTTAAATTTATATAAGTATGAAAATTATAAAAGATAAAAGAGGTGAAAATTTTATATCTTTTATATTTATATAAAATATATTATTTATTAATTTATATTTCATAAATTATAAATTATATTTAAATTTGATTTAAAAAAAAACTATTCATTAAATTTTTTTAATTTTTTTAATTCAAAAATATTGAAATTTTTATTATTAGTATTTTTTTTATTTTATTTAATCAAACCACATTATTTTAATTTTTAATTTCCAATAAGAAATCATATATTTTTAAAATAAAATTAAGAAAAAAATCGAATTTAAAAAAAAAATCAAAATCATGATAATGATAATATTTTTTTTTAAATGAACTTAAAAATATTATCATATTAATATTTTTATCCAAAAAAATTTACTAGCACACTAATATTTTTATGATATTTTAAAAATAATATAATAACATTTATTGAAATTTTATCTATAATTTTTTTATAAAATTTATGTATTTTAATTATTAAATAGGCAGCTTTGGCAAGGGTGAGATTTTTTCTTAATATGTAAATTTTAATTTATATTTTGTTAAGCAAATATGTAGATAGATAATTATTTAATTTTTTAAATTGAGTTTATTTTATTATTGTTATGTTATATAATCTAACATGTGAAATCTCCTCCACACTAAAATGGAAAGCACTTCACTACTTTCAATGCAATGAAACTACTACTCATTCATAACAATAATCTTAGTTTTTTTGTTTGAGGTTAGAAAAGTTTGAATTTTAAAAGATATTTCATCTTATAAAAAGTCATATTTACAATCATTATCTAGAAGTTGTGAACAACAAATTTAAATCATGTTGTTCTCTAATTTAATTAAAATTCTATATGAATTATTTATACACAATATCCGAATTAAAATTTTAGAGTTCAAAGTTCCAAAGGGCGTAGTTCTAGAGGTCATAGTTCCACAAGTCATAGTTCCTGGGGTCATACTTCTAGAGGTCATAGTTCCCGGGGTCACAGTTCCAAAGGCCACAGTTCCAGAGGTCATTCCACAAGTCATAGTTCTAGAGGTTAAAGTTCTAGAGGTCATAGTTCAAGAGTTCAAATTTCCAAAGGGCATAGTTCCATAGGTCATAGTTCCACGGGTCATAGTTTCTGGGGTCATAGTTCCATAGGTCATAGTTCCACGAGTCATAGTTCCTAGGGTCACAGTTCCTGAGGTCAAAGTTCCACGGGTCATAGTTCTCACGGTCACAATTCTAGAGGTCATAGTTCCATAGATCATTCAAGAGGTCATAGTTCCCAGGGTCAGAGTTCTAGAGGTCATAGTTCCACAGGTCATAGTTCTTGGGATCATTCCACATGTTATAGTTTCATAGGTGATAGTTCCACAAGTCATAGTTCCTAGGGTCATAGTTCCAGAGGTCATAGTTCCACATGTCATAGTTTCGCGGTTCATAGTTCTCGAGGTCATAGTTCTAGAGATCATAGTTCATGGTCCTGATGTGGCATGCTACTTGGCATGACACCCCGTACCTTGACTGGACACTAAGCTAACATGAAAAAATGACGTGACTGTTGATGTCATCACGTCCTCTGACCTTGTATGGAATGCTACATATCTTTGACACGACACGACACGTGGGAATAACAACAAATAATCAAGCTAAGGCATATGTGTCGGTATATATACTAGGTATATATATATTGATATGTATACTTAGTATATATACCGACATATATACTAAGTATACATACCGACATATATCCCTAGTATATATACTAAATATATATACCAACACATATACCTAGTATACTAGGTATATGTATGTGTTGGTATATATACTTAGTATATATACCGGTATATATACTTGGTACATACTTAGTATGTATATCAAAGGAAATATGTAAAAAGAGGTCTCAAGGTTGATTCTCACCCCGATTTACTTGTGCTCCATTCTTGCGGGTTGCGTGGAAGCACCTGGGGGTATAGTGGTAGAGGACGGGTATCGACCCCATGTCAAGCGAGTATGAGAACCACGAGTTGTCAATTCCCCCAATACAATATATATATATATATATATATATATATATATACAAGTATATGTACAGGTATATATACTTAGTATATATGAGTATATATACTACGCCCTATAGAACTATGACCTCTAGAATTATGACCTCTAGAACTACACCCTGTAGAACTATGACCTGTGGAACTATGACCTGTGGAACAATGACCTGTGGAACTACGTCCTCTAGAACTATAACCTGTGGAACTACGACTTCTAGAGCTATAACCTTTGGAACTACGGCCTCTGGAACTATGAACTGTGCAACTACGGCCTGTGGAACTATGACCTATGGAACTATGCCCTCTATAACTAGGCCCTATGGAACTATGACCTGTGGAATTGTGACCTGTGGAACTATGACCTGTGGAACTACGCCCTCTGGAACTATGACCTCTAGAAATATGCCCTCTGGAACTGTGCCCTTTGGAACTATGACCTGTGGAACTATGCCCTCTGGAACTATGACCTATGGAACTACGCCCTCTATAACTACGCCCTTTGGAACTATGACCTCTGGAACTACTCCCTCTAGAACTATGCCCTCTGGAACTATGACCTCTAGAACTATGACCTCTAGAACTATGCCCTGTTGAACTATGACCTGTGGAGTTGCGACCTGTGGAACTATGACCTGTGGAACTACGCCCTCTGAAACTATGACCTCTGGAACTACTCCCTATGGAACTATGACCCGTGGAACTATGCCCTCTAGAACTAGGCCCTCTGGAACTATGACCCATAGAATTGTGATATGTGGAACTACGCCCTCTGAAACTATGCCCTCTGGAACTATGACCTCTAGAGATACGCCCTCTGGAACTATGACCTGTGGAACTATGCCCTCTGGAACTACACCCTCTGGAACTATGACCTCTGGAACTATACCCTTTGTAACTACACCCTTTGGTTCTATGACCTCTGGAACTACTCCCTATGGAACTATGACCTCTGGAACTATGACCTCTAGAACTACGCCCTCTAGAACTATGACCTTTGGAACTGCGACATGTGGAGCTATGACTTGTGGAACTACGCCCTCCAGAACTATGACTTGTGGAACTTTGAGCTGTGGAACTATGCCCTCTGGAACTATGACCTATGGAACTATGACTTGTGGAACTACGCCCTCTAGAACTATGACCTCTAAAACTATGACCTCTAGAACTACGCCCTTTGGAACTATGACCTGTGGAATTGTGACTTGTGGAACTATGACCTATGGAACTACGCCCTCTCAAAATATGACCTATGGAACTATGCCCTCTAGAACTATGATCTGTGGAACTATGCCCTCTAGAACTACTCCCTCTGGAACTACGCTCTCTAGAACTATGACCTTGAACTATCACCTGTGGAACTATGACCTGTGGAACTGTGACTTGTGGAACTACGTCCTCTTGAACTATGACCTCTGGAACTCTGACCTCTAGAACTACACCCTGTAGAACTATGACTTGTGGAACTATGACCTGTGGAACTACGCCCTCTGGAACTATGCCCTCTGGAACTATGACCTTGGAACTACACCCTCTAGAACTACGCCCTCTGGAACTATGATCTATGGAACTGTGATTTGTGGAACTACACCCTCTAGAGCTAGGCCCTCTGGAACTATGACCTGTGGAATTGTGAACTATGCCGTATGGACCTATGCCGTATGGAACTCTGACCTCTGGAACTATGACATGTGGAACTATGACCTGTGGAACTACACTCTCCATAACTATGACTTGTGGAACTTTGACCTGTGAAACTACGACCTTTGGAACTATGACCCGTGGAACTATGACTTGTGGAACTATGCCCTCTAGAACTATGACCTCTAGAACTATGCCCTCTAGAACTATGACCTGTGGAATTGTGACCTATGGAACTATGACTTGTGGAACTACACCCTTTGGAACTATGACCTGTGGAACTACGCCCTATGGAACTATGACATGTGGAACTATGCCCTCTGGAACTATGCCCTCTGTAACTACGCCCTCTTGAACTATGACTTGTGGAACTATGACCTGTGGAACTGTGACTTGTGGAACTACGCCCTCTTGAACTATGACCTATGGAACTCTGACCTCTAGAACTACGCCCTGTAGAACTATGACCTGTGGAACTATGACCTGTGGAACTATGACCTGTGGAACTACGCCCTTTGGAACTATGACCTATTGAACTACGCCCTCTGGAACTACGCCCTCTAGAACTATGACCTGTGGAACTACACCCTCTGGAACTATGACCTGTGGAACTATGCCCTCTAGAACTATGAGCTCTGGAACTATGACCTGTGGAACTGTGACTTGTGGAACTACTCCCTCTAGAACTATGACTTCTAGAACTATGACCTCTAGAACTACTCCCTGTAGAACTATGACCTGTGGAACTGTGACCTCTGGAACTATGACCTGTGGAACTACACCCTCTGGAACTATCACCTGTGGAACTACACCCTCTGGAACTACGCCCTCTAGAACTATGCCCTATGGAACTATGACCTCTCGAATTACGCCCTCTGGAACTATGTCCTTTGGAACTATGACCTGTGGAACTATGCCCTCTGGAACTATGCCCTCTGGAACTATGGCCTCTAGAACTACACCCTATGGAACTATGTCGTGTGTAACTGTGACATGTGGAACTATGACTCATGGAACTACGCCCTCCAGAACTATGACTTGTGGAACTATGCCCTCTGGAACTATGACCTATGGAACTATGGCCCGTGGAACTGTGACTTGTGGAACTATGCCCTCGGGAACTATGGCCTCTGGAACTATGACCTCTGGAACTATGACCTCTAGAACTACGCTCTGTGGAACTATGACCTGTGGAACTATGACTTGTGGAACTATGACTTGTGGAACCCCTCTGGAACTCTGACCTCTAGAACTACGCCCTGTAGAACTATGACATGTGCCTCCAGAACTATGACTTGTGGAACTATGCCCTCTGGAACTATGACCTATGGAACTATGGCCCGTGGAACTGTGACTTGTGGAACTATGCCCTCGGGAACTATGGCCTCTGGAACTATGACCTCTGGAACTATGACCTCTAGAACTACGCTCTGTGGAACTATGACCTGTGGAACTATGACTTGTGGAACTATGACTTGTGGAACCCCTCTGGAACTCTGACCTCTAGAACTACGCCCTGTAGAACTATGACATGTGCCTCCAGAACTATGACTTGTGGAACTATGCCCTCTGGAACTATGACCTATGGAACTATGGCCCGTGGAACTGTGACTTGTGGAACTATGCCCTCGGGAACTATGGCCTCTGGAACTATGACCTCTGGAACTATGACCTCTAGAACTACGCTCTGTGGAACTATGACCTGTGGAACTATGACTTGTGGAACTATGACTTGTGGAACCCCTCTGGAACTCTGACCTCTAGAACTACGCCCTGTAGAACTATGACATGTGCCTCCAGAACTATGACTTGTGGAACTATGCCCTCTGGAACTATGACCTATGGAACTATGGCCCGTGGAACTGTGACTTGTGGAACTATGCCCTCGGGAACTATGGCCTCTGGAACTATGACCTCTGGAACTATGACCTCTAGAACTACGCTCTGTGGAACTATGACCTGTGGAACTATGACTTGTGGAACTATGACTTGTGGAACCCCTCTGGAACTCTGACCTCTAGAACTACGCCCTGTAGAACTATGACATGTGCCTCCAGAACTATGACTTGTGGAACTATGCCCTCTGGAACTATGACCTATGGAACTATGGCCCGTGGAACTGTGACTTGTGGAACTATGCCCTCGGGAACTATGGCCTCTGGAACTATGACCTCTGGAACTATGACCTCTAGAACTACGCTCTGTGGAACTATGACCTGTGGAACTATGACTTGTGGAACTATGACTTGTGGAACCCCTCTGGAACTCTGACCTCTAGAACTACGCCCTGTAGAACTATGACATGTGAAATTGTGACCTGTGGAACTATGACTTGTGGAACTACGCCCTCTAGAACTATGACATGTGGAACTACGCCCTCTGGAACTATGACCTATGGAACTACGACCTCTGGAACTATGACCTGTGGAACTACACCCTCTGGAACTATGACCTATGGAACTATGACCCTAAATAGAAAAAGACATCCTATTGAGGTGACAGTGATAGGATAGTCTCCCATTATGCCAATTTTCTTTCCTTTTACCTTCTCTTCTAGCCTTGGCCTGCCTAGTTAAGTGATTCCGCAGGCCCATAAGAGAGAAACAATAGATGAGGGTTCTCACAGGTGTGGTAGTAGGCAATTGAGTGTACAGGGTTGCTACAGCAGTAGATTTGGGGGCTGACAGCTGGCAATTTTGAGGGCAATGAACAACAGTGTTTAAGGGTTGTTTGAGGGCAATGAACAACATTGTTTGAGGTTTGTTACAGGCTGTAACAACAAGCTGTAACAGGTGGCTGAGGTGTCCAAACGACCGGACAGGGCAGCCAAGAGCTAGGACGGCTCTTGGAGAATTCGTGAGCAAGGAAAGGCTAGAAGGACTCGGCCTATGCCCAGGTTTTATTCTCTTGTAATAGGTATTTTACTATGGTTGTAAAGGGCCAATTTCCCTGGTACGGGAGCCCTAAATTTCTTATTGAAGGACTAGTATTGAAATTTGGATTGGAAAGAAATTTTGTGTACTGTGCATGATCTAATTGTTGTTATAAATTTCCATTGTGCGTAATTGTTAGGTTAGACATTTCAGTGTGTTTATGTTTGCAATTCAAAGTCATGTTAAATTCTGTGAAATTGTAGAAAACATAGACCAAACCTTAGGTGTAGACAAAATCTAACAATAATGAGGGCCATTGGCATACTTTACAAGGCATAGATGAAGTTTCTAGGAAGGTGCCCTTTAGGATATGATGACACATTGCATCTAGAACCCTCTTTCAAATTCAAAGGCATATTATAAGAAGAGTTATTTGATCTAGAGATGCTACATTTCATTTGTGAACCTATTTTCACACGCGACGAAGAGGGGGATGTAATAGTTTGAGGTGTGTTCTCATGGATGTATATAGAACAACTTTCTTTTGATATCTTACCAATGAAATGCACATCCTCGGAAAGCCCACTAGGCACTTCCCCTCATTTTGAGGATGGTACCTAGGGTAAACCGGTTAGTTGTAGTTTTGACAACCTAAGATGGCGAGGACATTGAGTGAGGCCGACAATATTCACAGAGGTAGCCCGCCCAGGGAATTGACCCCACGACCTCCTGCTTGTAATTCACAGAACTCAACAACTTGAGCTAACACATTGGGCTAAACAAGGGCTGTGATATGCTTGTAAGGATGCTATTTTTTTACTTGCTATCTTTTTTCTTTGCTAGGATATAATTTCACATCTTATAGCGGGTTTGACTAGCATAAGAAAGGGGCTGAAAAGAGAGATTTGTTTGTTCTTTTGAAGCTATTTTGATATCAAAATTGGGACATCTAATTTTTATGATTGTTATTCAATAGAAGTCTGTCTTATTGCTTCATATATTTGGTTTTGATGTCATTTATTGATGCAAGTACTCAATAGTTGCATCTATTTGAGAACATGTAGGACGTACTTGGCTGTAAGTGGAATAACAGATCTTATATAACTGCTAAATAGTGTTGTTTTAGTATGTTTGTTGACTTGCATTAGGGGTTTTCATTTAGTATTTTGTAGAATTATGTAACAAAACATGTGGTATCTTACAAAATGTACACTGGGTGACTCTTCAATAGATAAGGTCAATAGAGTAAATAGTAATTTTTTATTATAAGTTTGCATAAGGATGGTGGCTTGCGTACTCGAAGAAAACATAGGGTTGGCATATACAATGAATGATGATTACGAAGCCACTTGGAGACTATATGGCTAGCAATGAAGAAAAATGCAATGAATGATGATGGGGCATACCGTTAGCTATCTTTATAAAAACTATTAGAAGAGCACACCTAAGGGTTGCATATTCACTAAGTGAGAGGCTCAAAATTCCCTTTGTCAAATAAGCAACAAGCTCAAGATATTGTTGTGGAATCGAAGGAAAAATAGGATCATTAAATGAAAGAACGATCATCTATAAGTCATAAATGATCTAGTATATTTAATATTATTGTGATGAGAATGGAACGGTTCGACGTAGTTAGACATGATCACTCTCCCATCCTCTATTTAGATAGTGAAATCACATGAGCAAAGGGTTGGTTAAAAGAGATTTGATCCTAGGGTAGTAGTGCATTGAATCATTGAGGATTTGTGGGATTATTATGTAATAGTGTCTTTCATAGCTCCTTCCTTTTATGTAGATCAAGTTGTCATGATAGTGCTACAACTAGAGATATGGGTGGATTAATTTGGCATACTTCATTGTTGGACATTTGTATCCACCTTGATGTTTTATTTGGATATGATACAATAGTGAGGCTTTTTCTATAATCTACTGTAATCTTAGTAGAATTTTAATGGGTGGTGACCCTAATGTAGTTGACTATTTTGATCACTTCTCCAAAATACAATGTTCCATGCCAATTTTGCTTACTTTATCCTTCGATTGGTAATGTATGTGTAAGGGTATATATTT
Source organism: Picea mariana (assembly GCA_032191745.1). Classification (NCBI taxonomy): domain Eukaryota; kingdom Viridiplantae; phylum Streptophyta; class Pinopsida; order Pinales; family Pinaceae; genus Picea; species Picea mariana. The sequence continues at coordinate 222,450 of JASDQU010736734.1, read as the reverse complement.
GGATTGCTCTTTCTTTGTCTCAAATCAACATTTAATTGGTTTAATCAACAAATCATCTTCATTGAATTATCCTATTATAATATTCATTATCCCATGTTGGCCTCAATGTATATATGACCCCATAATCCAATCAGATAGGCACTAATCATGTTGAACCCTTCCATTTAATATGATACATATATTAAAGGACAACCATTTTCGAATTCAATATTTGTTAAGAGCTTAATATATTGGTCATAGAGTGGCATTAGGGACTCCCCTGCAATGGAAAATGCATCGGTTGTGAAGATAGTGAGAAACTTGTATTTGAGGGGAAATAAATCAAATGGTTCAGAGGTAGGTCTCACACTCACCCGCATGGGTTCAAATCCCTGATGAGACATGTACCATTGTGTAAGGCTAGAAGGTTATACACCCCACAGGAGTGGGACCCCCCGACAAGTGTCTCTCAATGTCTTGACCCTTATTAATTCATCAGTTTCTTGGTAGGCACTAACTTGTGAGTTGTTGGAACTATCATATGGTTTAAGTTGTAGTGAGTTGGATTTGAACTTGGGCCTCACCCAAGTAATCCTAACCACTTATCGATTATCCTAGACCTAAAAAAAATGAGAGTGGGATATTTGTGTTGTGATGAATCATATTGGACACTTAGATATACAAAAGTGGCTTTGGGCTTGTATAATTGATATTAAGGATGCACATAGCCTCATCTACACCCACTTGGGGGGTTTTGAATGGCATGGATACGCCCCCCATAGTGTGAAAACATAGCCAAATAGATTCTATAAGACATATTTCTAAAAAAATAATAATAATAAGGGATTGATAGTGTAAGTGTAGGTTTGGGAGCTAATAAGATGTATTCATGCACATTGCACTTCACAACTTTAGTGTCTTGTTGCTTTATTGACTTTCATATTGTTAATGAATAGATTGTGTTGATGGAATTATATTAGCACATCAATATTCCATGGCACTTTAATGATCTAGAAGATCTTGGACTCTTTTTGAGTAGAAGATAATGCTTGTGTTGAGTGGGAATAGTTTGGGCTTGTCTCAAAATTGTAGTGTTAAGAACAATGGATGAGAGGTAGGGATTTTGGGGAAAACAAGATGAGGCATTTGGGATAGTGTTTAAGAAATACTTGCAATGATTGATAGAGCTTAGACTCTAGTTGTGAAATTGTAAGAGCACCAACTATGCATAAAATATGGCATTTGTAATGATTGGAAAGAGCTTGGGTTCTTGTTGTGCAAAAGAGATTACACTCCAAATGATTTGAATGAGTTTGGAATCTTGTTGAGAGAAAGAGATGGAAATTATAATGACTTGAAAGAGCTTGGGCTCTTCTCATGAATGTGGCTATGATTTTGGCATAGTGTTGAAGGTTTCAACTCTTGTTGGCATTGTTCGAAGGGTTTGGAATTATGGTGAGAACTTTAATTGATATGGAAACTTGTCATATTGTTTCTCTTTGCTTAAGATATAAGGCAACATTAACTACAAGTCAATGCCTTTAACTTTAATGGTGAAATATTAAATCAAATGGTTACCATTGTATGATATAGTATTATGTGTGGTGAATTCCACCTTGATCACCCATCGGTGTTCTTATATTACACGTGAATGATATATTATTGAATGTTATTGTTAAAAAATAGGTGTTTTCATTGACTAGTGTTGAGTGTAGAAATGGTGCTACAAAATAACTTGGGCCTATGGACCTACATGTTAACTAAATTATTGAATTTTTTACTATTTATACACATGATGATTCTCATAAAAGTGATGTGTTGTTGTGATTATTTTGACAATGATAATATAGTTCACACAAGGAACATGGGTGTACCACCATCATCTCCTCCATCTCTTCCACATTCTCTCTCTCCACCACCACCTACATATCAAAGTGGAACTGACCAATGCCATGTTACAATGGGAGAAATGTGAGATTTGATGCAATCCTTCTAGAGGATCACTACAACACTGACAAATAAGATTTATTAGGAAAGTATTTTTTGTAGTGAAAATCACTTTGGATTTGGAACATTTGACCAAGGAGGAGGACCTTCAAATCCTCCTATTGATGACCTTCATCGTGATCTTCAAAAGGTGGATTTACCCGAGTTTGTGAGTTTTACTAAGGGAGAGGTGGCTGAGACATGGTTGTAAAACAATACCTTGTGCTTTTCTTTGAAGGACTACTCTAATAACAAGTAGGATAGGATTGATATTTACCAACTCAATGGTGGTTCCTTTCTTTGGGGGAGGAACTTGGAAGTACAATTGAGGTTCTCCATAGACATCGTATTATGCGAGAAATATGATAAGAAATTCCGCAAAAGGTATCTCTCTAAAGAGTACTCAGAATGGTAATTGAATGAATTCAGTTATTTTAAAGAAAAGGCAACTACATAATGATTGAGTGTGAGGAAATGTTTATGGATCCTTAGATGTGCTCCACATTTGAATAATGAGAAGTTGGAAGGTAAAAATATTTATGTATGGCCCAAATCTAAGGATTACAACAAAGGTCCAAATATTTGTGTCATGGACTTTAAGGTAGTGTAGAGGGAAATGATTGTTGAGGAGGAATTGCTAGAAAAAATTGAGGATATAGGTATTGTGAGACCACTTATATCTTTAGTGGGGAAAACCACCATAGAGTGGTTATCGTGGTTGTAGTTCCAAAACCTCCCTTACCTAGGCACAAAAAATTCTAGAGGGGAAATTTTATATGGATTTAAAGGAATCCACCAAGGGGGCAAGGCCACCTTCAAAACCTTTGATGCAATAGACCAATATGCACAGACAAAGTTCCTTTAGAGCACTATGTAGTACTCATCATCTCAACAAAGGATGTTTAGACCACCTTTGAGAAGGAGGATGTTGGGAATGTGGGGGATGTCACTTTGAGAGACACTTCCCTCGAATGAAGTCAAGGCCTAGACCAAACTTGAGTCAAGGAAGTGTTGGATACATGGGTAGATTCCATTGGATTCATGCCATTATAAAAAATTGATAGATGGAGAAAAAGTGTTCAATTATAGAAAACTTATGTAAAATGAATGATATTAATCTTTATATTTTGATAGATCCTAGTGTTACATAGAGCTATATTTCCTTAATGCATTGTTTAAATGTGATATGGTTGAGATGGATTCTAGAGTGGAGCAAGGGGTTGATTCCAAGGTGAGGGAATGAAAACTTGATCTTTTGATATGTATCACTCGGATTGGTTTATATTTGTATGCCATAGATCATACAATATGATTGTAGGAAAGCACTATATGGAATCCCATAGAGCTAATCTAGACTATCAAAGGAAAATATTTCATTTTATTGATGATGACGAGAAACTGAAGGTACTTGAAGGGAGTAAAACACTAGTTTTCTTGAGATTCATTTCAACATTAGAGTTGAAAGAAGCCTTAGGAAATTTTATCATATGTATACAATGATGGCAATGAATGAGGGTAATTTCACCTCTTTGGATCAATTCTTTATTTTCTCTAAATTTTCGAATGTGTTTTTGAATGAACTACATAGACTATCACCAAAGCAAGATGTTGTCTATCTATATGGCTAAAACCTAGGACTAAGTTCCTGGGATCATAGTTCCTCGGGACAATTTCACCTCAGGAATTTTGAACTCAAGAGATTTAATCATAGGAACTATGACCTTAGGAACTTTGACCTCAAGAACTATGACCTCAGGAATTTGGACCTTAGGAACTATGACCTTGGGAACTTTGACCTTGGGAACTATGATCTCCAGAAATATGACCTCAGGAACTGTGACCTCAATAACTTTGACCTCATGAATTATGACCTCAGGGAATATGACCATAGGGACTATAACCTCATAAACTATGGTCTTCATAATATCCTATTTGAAAATTCAACAAACACTATTGAGAAATAGTAATAGTAACTTGGTGTCCTTTCTGCAATCATGAAATTATTCGTGGACTAAGATGGGGTGCACATTTCAATGTTAAATTATTTATCACCTCTTTATATACTATCAAAACACTTACCTTGTATTTTACATTTTGTGTTGAAGATTTTTTCTTCTACAATTTCCATGGGTAAATATAAAATGTAAGATTTTTTCTTGAAAAGGTCATTCTTCAATGAAAAATGAAAAATACAAGGTAAGTGTTGTGATAATATATAAAGATGTGATATATAATTTAACATTAAAATATGCACCCCATCTTAGTGAATGAATAGTTTCATGATTGAAGAAAGGACATCAGGTTACTATTTCTCAATAGTGTTTGTTGGATTTTCAAATAGGATATTATGAAGACCATAGTTCTTGAGGCTATAGTCCCTATGGTCATAGTCCCTAAGGTCATAATTCTTAAGGTCACAATTCTTGAGGTCATAGTTCCTAAGGTCACAGTTCCCGAGGTCATAGTTCTTGAGGTCATAGTTCCTAATGTCTAAGTTCCCGAGGTCGTAGTTCACCAATTCAAAATTCTCGGGGGCATAGTTCTTGAGGTAAAATTTCCTAAGGTCATATTTCCTAAGATCAAATTTCCTTTGGTAAAAATTATTGAGGTGAAATTGGCATGTGGAACTATGACCCCGGGAACTATGACTTGTGGAAATATGAACTATGGAACTATCACCTATGGAACTATGACCCCAAGAACTATGACCTATGGAACTATCACATGTGGAATTGTGACCCTAGGAACTATGACTTGAGGAACCATGACCTCTGGAACTTTGACCTATAGAACTATTACCTATGGAAATATGACCCCAGGAACTACGACCTATGGAACTATGACTTGTGGAACTATGACCCCAGGAACTGTGACCTCAGAAATATGCCCTCTAGAATATTTACCTATGGAGTGACCTCTGGAACTATGACCTCTAAAACTATGACCCCAATAACTATGACCTCTGGAACTATGCCCTTCAGAACTTTGAACTCTGAAACTATGACCTATGGAATGACCCCAGGAACTATGACCTGTGGAACTATGACCTGTGGAAAAATGACCCCAAGAACTGACCTGTGGAACTATGACCTTTGGAACTGTCACCTGTGAAACTGTGACCCCAGGAATAATGACATGTGGAACTATGACCTCTAGAACTATGCCCTCTGGAACTTTGGCCTATGGAAATATGACCCCAGGAACTATGACCCATGGAACTATGACCTTTGGAACTACGACCTCTGGAATTATGACCTATGGAATTTTGACCTCTAGAATCATGACCTGTGGAACTTTAACCTATGGAACTATGACTCCAAGAACTATGACCTATGAGACTTTGACCTATGGAACTATGACTTCAAAATTTTTTACCTCTGGAACTATGACTTTGGGAACTTTGACCTTGGTAACTATGACTGGAGGAACTATGACCTTTAGAACTATGACCTTTGTAACTATGACTTGTGGGACTATGACTTCTAGAACTGTCACATATGGAGCTATGAAATCTAGAACTACGCCCTATGGAACCTTAACCTCAGGAACTATGATCTGTGGAATGACCTCTAGAACTATGACCTCTGGAACTGTGACCCCAAGAACTATGACCCATGGAACTATGACCTCTAGAACTGTGACCCCATGAACTATGACTTGTGGAACTATGACCTATGGAACTATGCCCTTTGGAACTTTGAACTCTAGAACTATGACCTATGGAACTGTGACCTATGAAATTGTGACCCCAAGAACTATGACTCGTGGAACTATGACCCGTGGAACTTTTACCTTTGGAACTATGACCACAGGAACTATGAACCACGGGACTTTGGCCTCTTGAACTATGACTTCAAAAAATTTGACCTGTGGAACTGCGACTTTGAGAAATTTGACCTTGGTAACTGTGACATGAGGAAATATGACCTAAGGAACTATGACCTATGGAACTATGGCCTGTGGAACTATGACCTCTAGAACTATCACATTTGGAACTATTCCCTATGGAACTATGACCCATGGAACTATGACCTTTGGAACTACGCCCTCTGGAACTATGACCTGTGGAATGACCTCTGGAACTATGACCTCTAGAACTGTGACCCCAATAACTATGACCTGTGGAACTATGACCTCTAGAGTCGTGACCCCAGGAACTATGACTCATGGAACTATGACCTCTGGAACTATTCCCTTTGGAACTTTAAACTCTAGAACTATGAACTGTGGAATAGCCTATGGAACTATGACCTATGGAATTGTGACCCCAAGAACTATGACCTATGGAACTATGGCCTATGGAACTTTGAACTTTGGAACTATGAACTTAGGAAATTTGACCTCAGGAACTATGACCTTAGGAACTTTGACATTAGGAACTTTGACCTGTGGAACTATGAGATGCAAAACTATGGCCTATGGAACTATGACCCTAGGAACTATAACCTGTAGAGCTTTGAACTCTGGAACTATGACTTGTGGAACTTTGACTCGAGGAGCTATCACCTGTGGAAATTTGACCTATGGAAATATGACCTCTTGAACTATGACTCGAGGAACTATGACCGGTGGAATTATGACCCGTGGAACTATGAGCTCTGGAACTATGACTTGTGGAACTTTGACCTATATAACTATGACTTGAGGTCATAGTTCCTTTGTTAGTCGAGAAGTTTGACTGATGGGAACTTTGATGAAGGAACTTTGAACATCAAAGGAACTATGAACTTCATTTGTAATTACAATTTATCATAAAATTATGAAATTTATATTACTTGGAAGTTATATTTCATAATCATTTGAGGAAAATATCCTCAAAACTTTATAAGGTATAATCTATTTAAGTTTCATTTTATTGTGCTCCCCTTTGGGAAACCTCTCTTTCCTAAGATGTTCATTGTGATCAAAACATCACAGTGCATATTGCACATCTTGATTCGCATGATTTGTCACCTGATCTCGAATCATGTTCATCATGTCTATAATGACCCAAAGTGTCTTCTTTTATAGTCTCAAGATCTAACCAAATTCTACAAAATACATAATATCTTGTCCACCTATAACCCCCAACAATTAGAGTGGACCTCGCAAATTTGGATTTGTTGAGTCGGGTTGACATGACTTGATCTGACCGGCAATCTGTCCAACCCGTATTCGATGGATATGTTGGTCGATCCACCACTTGACTATCTTCTACTCTTGGTTGACTGTCTAACTGACAGGAACGTCAACTACCCGACCAACTAGTGTGGTGTGTTGGTTGATTGTTCAATTGACTGTATTTAGATGAAGGTCGATCTCTTGACCGACTACACTCAAGAGATGTGTGATGAACCATCAAGGCATGATGTTCCAACACATTCTTTTCATCATCCCTATTCTTGTATTCAATGTATTTATCCATAACATTGATCCAGTCAATTGGCTCCACATCATTCAAATTGCCTTCATAGATAGGCACTTCAAATTTTGTTTTTGATCTAACTCCTGTGATTGATCTGATTATTTTTTCTTCAATGCCTTCTTATTCAAACTATACATCTTCTTCTCGAGGTTCTTCTTGCTATCACTAACATCTCATGTGTCATGTCCTCTTCTCCATGTAGTCTCCATATCTTTAAAATGCACTTGAATGTTCATCATCTCTTCAAGCAATGGTGCATTAACAATTGGTCTTCCTCAACTTTCCCTTCCTCTATCTCTAGATTTGAATGCCATTTCTAATAATTTATCTTCTATTCTTTATCTCTGTGAAAAAAATAGTTCTCTCTCTGCTCTAATACCAAAATTGGTGCAGATTGATCAAAGATGATCTCACTGGATATATTATTCCTTCTTGTACACCCTTTGTTCATCCTTTCAATTGATTGCAGAGAATCCAGATTGGCTAATGCTTTTTCTTTGAAACCTTTGCAATAGCAGAACCTTAATGCATAACCCTAAATAAATATGGGTTATCGAGTCAATGAAGATTTGGATAGCCTTTTAATATAAAAAACTGGATGTTGGATGGTGGAATTTCGACACAATGGAACCTCATAAATCCAGAAAGCTAGATTATCAGATATCCGGCTTTAAATTTTTTTGTCTCCTTACTTGGATATCTAGATTCCAAATATCTAGGTATAACGATATTTTTAAACTCATCCTCTCCTCCTCCCGGACTACATTTTGATTCACTTTCTCCACAATTTCTCACTTAACACTTAAACAATCAACCTTGTTGTGCAAATTCATCGATCATTTATAGGGGTTTTCAAAGGTTTTATACTCATTCAACACACGAAAATGGCATTGATTCCTATACAAAAATTCAATAGCAATACATCTAGAAAAGGATAACGACAAACAATGATTTAATGTGGAAACATATAAATTTTCACTAAAATTCCTTTATCTCATTTTCTCTATTGCACACATATCTATGTTCACTTCCCCTCTGCACACACATGCACTCTCTCTCTGCTCTACATTCTCATGCTACATTAGGTTATTTATACAATAAAGGAGGAAATTCACTTGAACTCCAAATAATAGGTTTGTATCCTCCAAATATAAAGAAAATACAAACAAACTTTAATTATCCCCAAAATTATTCAACTCCTCTAGCTCTATGTTAAAATAAGAAAATTTAGTTGTACATTACATGATATTTGAGGAAAACAAATCCCTCCCTACCTACACAAACCTAGGAACCTCTCGAAACTATTACAAACTTACGAAAAAATAATAATTTTAAATGATACTCTCATATCAATGTTAAGCTCATATAAGAGGGAGATATACACAAAATCAACACACTATTATATCTTTATTATATTTCATCAAAGGAGTACAAGTATATATAGATGGAGCTCTCATGAAATGATAAGGTTCGAACCAATAATCAACTCAAACATGTGAGGATATGATAAGAGACAAACATTATCTTCTACAACAACTTAATATTGATGTGTATTATTTACCATTGAATATTTTAAGGATCCAATTTTATTTTAAAGTGTAAAAACCTTGAGGAGTCTTACTAATTATAAAATGCCAACTATAAAATGTTTGGAGATTTTTTTGTAAAAATATTGAAATTTATAAGGATTATATATAATTTCTATAAAATTTTGGTGATTTTTAAAATATGTATGAGTTAGATCCTCCAACATTAATATTTTTATCCATAATTATTTGAATAGTTGTTAAAAGACAACACATATCATTAATACCCTAAAGATGCACTTGTAAAGCGTGTAACCCATCTTGGAGAATTATTTCTATATTCCATTGAATATACCTTTGTCAATGTTATATCACCTATGCACAATTTGTGAAACATGTAACAAGGAATAGGAATAGTTTGTCAAACATGTAATCAAGCATGGCAATATTTATGGTATATTGGTAAAAGATGCAAAGTGGATGTTCAAATATAAAATTTTATGGATTTCTTTCACCAACCATGATAAATGTAAAATATAAGGTTCACATTTAGAGAGTCCATTAAAAAACAATTAACATAAAAATCACAATAAAACATGGTATAATTTATTTATATAAAATAATTAAAAAACAATTAACATAAAATGTAATTTATTAATTTGTTACTATTATATTTTATTCTTATTTATTATGTATAAATTTTTTTATCTTAAATTTGAATCTAATATAATTATGTGTTTTAACTCAACTTCTACACAATCTTCTAGAAAACATAATAATCTTTTCTTTTAATTTTGCACATTATATATGTATATAATTAAATGAAAACATAACACAATAAATATTTATTTTAGTTTTACACATTATATATGCATACAATTAAATATAATTAGATGAAAACATTAATAATAAATATTTATTTTAGTTTTACACATTATATATGCATACAATTAAATATAATTAAATGAAAACATTAATAAGTTAAATGAAAACATTGATGAGAGAGAAACTAAGTAATCACTTTAATCATAACTTCTCAATTACTAAGCATTACATAAGATAAAATCTAAAAAACATTACAATTTAAATTTTAATGTTAAGTTTTTCACAATGGTTATAAAATCATTATAAAATATATATAAATTGTTTTCTATAAAATTTATTTATAGAATTAAATTTTAAGATTGAAATAATATTTCTTAATTTTAAAATTTAATGAGTATTTTATTTAATTTAAAGTTATTATTTTATATACTTAAAAGAGATTAAAAAATTAAAATTTTTGTTTATTGTATGATACAAATTTGTTTTGTGTAACATATTCATTTTATATTTTAATGTTAAATATATTTTAAAAAGATTGATACTTATAGAAATATTTAATAATTTTTTTAATAAATGGAAAAAATATTTTTTATTATTTTAAATCATAAAAAAATTATGAAAAAATTCAATACACTTTAATTTGAAAATTAATTTTTGAAATTTTATTATAAATTATTATTTTAAAATAAAATATTAAGTATTTTCAAAATAAAATAATTATCAAAATTAACAACATTTTATTTATTAATATCAATCAAATTAGATAATTTACATTAACATTTTATTTATTAATATAAATTAAATTAAATAATTTGATATAAAAATAAAATGAATAATATATTTTTAAATAAAATAAAAATTTAGTTTTTATTAAAATAATTTTAAAATTTAAACATTCATTTTCAAACAAAATCTAAAAATAAACAACTAAATTTTAAATTGTTAATCTATTTTTTAAATCCAACTAAACCAAACAAAAATAATTGAAATTTATATTTCAAAACTATATATAATCTAAACTCCTATTTCAAAACCATTTATATATCATATAACTGAATAGAGTACCAATTTATTTATACATTCAAATTCACATAAAACAACATATCTCTATTTTCCAAACCAAAGTTATATCTTTGTTTTCCAAAGGAACAAGTTAACCACGGAAGACTAATTCATAGAAGAGAAAGCTATATAGCCCACCAATTATAGGAGAGAAAGCTATAAAAGCCAAAGTAAAATATATATAAGAGAAAAGAAAGCTATATTGCTTACCAATTCATGATTCATGCATGAAGACTATTCATATTGCCTACCAATTCATGATTCATGCATGAAGACTATTCATAGGAAACAATATCCTCCACCAATTATGCACGAAGAAGCTATTCTCGCCCTCTCGCCCACCAAATTTTTACAAATTCACCATTCACCTGGTTGGATTGGGAAATTTTTCTTTTAGTCAATTCGACATTTTTTCTGTATTTATTAGAATTATACTTGTAAACTTTTGCAACTTTTTGAAGAATACCAACATCCCGCCTAATGCAATGTCAATCTCATCTCCAAAATAAGCTTTGGAGGATAATCAGCTGCTTGTTCACAGAGCTTACTCTAACAAAAAAAAAGTTTGACACCGATTTCGCCACCGCCATCCCTGGCCCTTAAAATCTTATAAAAGATAAAAGACATGGAACAAGCTGCAGTCACCCATTCTTTATATTAGAGACAAAAAAAAATCGCAATTGAAACTTTAAAAAACTGAAATAGCAAATAACGAATGAATGGATGAATTGGATGAATTACCTTGTCGTCTATAAAGGCAACCCAGAAACGGGCAATGGCTCGGTAATATGGATGTTTTGGCAAGAGATTTTTGGAATAGGCGGGAACAAATGGGAAGCGGTGGATTGGAGGGATGCGCTTTAAATTTTGAATTTCAAACAAACATACCATACCATCCCGATTCCCAACGTATTTATGATTTAATCTAGCTTACCAACGGAGATCGCAAACGGCTACGGCGATGCTAACGGAGATGGCGTCGAGAAGAGGGACAGACGGAAAATGAATGGCCCGAATCTGAGAGGAACGGGAAGTCGGAAAAGGTCCATTTCATTTGGGTTTTAGCCCACGCCTTTAACGATATGTCAAATTTTTCTACGTAGTCATCACCGCCCACGACGTTGGGAGTGGGCCTTCGCCATGCACTTTGGAACGATATGTCAACGTTTTCTACGTAGTCATCACCGCCCTGTTAATGTTTTCTACTTTGATAGCACCACCCATGACGTTGGGAGTGGGCCTTCGCATGACTTTGGAGTAACTCCCTCACCTTACCCATTGTCACCTTAACCATCGTCGGATGGATATTTCTGGTGAAAAAAATTGTTAGATTCAAATTTTCTTAAATTTGAGTTGATTATAGATTATTTCTGTATAATTCATTACATTAAGGATTTGGGGTTTTTCAACCAACTAAATCCATTTCTGCATTAAAAATAGATTTTAATAATAACTTAACGACAGCAAACCACAATGTTGAGCAGTAGGTGAAACGTGATTTCCCACCGTCAGCTAGCTAAGATGATTGTGTGGAGTAGTTGGTGAAACGTGATGCCCCTTTGCCAAAATATTTGAAGACTTTTCGATCTTCTTACAGCCATCGGTCCTCTTTGCCTTGTCTGTTCGCAATTGCCTTCTTCTATTTCTCCTTCTCAGGCCGAGCGTTTGCTTCATCTGCCGTCGGCCGATCCGATCCCGTCCATAAGAGGTATTCAAGATGGAGCAAGTGCCAGAGCCGGCAACAAATCAGGTTTTCATAAACTACAGGACAGTCGACACCAAGAACACTCTTGCCAGCCTCATCTACCATAGTCTCACAAGCCGTGGGTTGCGCGTCTTCATGTGTCAGAGAGAACTTTGCACGAAAGGTACTCTCGTCTGTGCTATCCGAGGAGCTATTAGAAGTGCCTCCGTTCACGTTACCATTTTTTCTGAGCATTACGCTGAATCACGATGGTGCTTGGATGAGCTGCGCTGGATTTTGAGTTCTTCTCATGAGCGCACAATTCTACCCGTGTTTTCGAACGTCGAGCCTGATGAGCTTCGTCAGATTGAA